>JARHVA010000773.1:1200000-1800000 GCA_037957365.1 Torreya grandis | reverse complement strand
GATTTTTCTGATAAGATCAAGACTCCATTGTGTAAAAGGTCAATATTTAGTTGATAATCAAAGACCATGAGGGGGTGCATGATGAAGGTTAGCATGTTGTTGACATTTGATGCACTTCTTGACATAGTCACAATAATCCTAGTTGAGTGTGGGCCAATAGTTGCCTAGGTAAAGGATATGTTTAGCAATGGCTAGACCATTGGTGTGCCCCCTACAGATGCCATCATGTGATTCTTTGATGGTGTGAGAAGCCTTATTGATATGAAGGAAATGAAGGAGGAGACCATCAAAGACTCATTTATAAATAATGCCCCCTAATATTAAGTAACAAGAGGTGCTTTGAATGAAATATCTATGAGAATTTCTAGAAAGATTTGAAAGGAAGATACTAATCTTAAGATTATCAAAGATTTGATCATACCAAGTGTCAAAAGATGATGTTTCTATTTGGTAAATAGTAGGAAGATTAAGATTGAGGTAGGATGGTATGATGAAATTATGGATGGTGACAAATAGTTTAGAGTCAGCAGGTTGAGATGGAATTTGGGATGCAAGGGAATGAGGGACCGATTAGAAGATATAATGGTCAAATGATGCTAATAGTTTGTTGAAAAGTTTTTTATATTTTAAAAAATGTCATTTTTGCATTGATAGGCTCCTGTGACTTACTTGATAATAAGTTGAGAGTCTCTAAAGATGCTAATTATTTTGATTCCCAAAACTAGAACAGTTTGGAGACATATGATCAAAGCCTCATATTCAACTATATTATTGGTGCATTCAAAATCAAGTTTGAAAGATAAGGGAAGAGGTTCCCCATTAAGAGGAATAAGGATTATGCTAAGACCCCCACCATTTTGACATTTAGAGCCATCAAAATACATAGTCATTTGGTAGGTGGCTACTTTCAAAGAAAGGGTAGCTATAGACTCATCTAGAAAGGTAAGAGGGGGATTTTGATTATCAAGGAGTGGAACTTTAGCTAGTTGGTCCATAATCACTTGCCCCTTAATGGAATTCTATGAAAGAAACTAAAGATCAAACTCTGATAATAACATGAGCCACTTGGCCATATGTTGGTTGTGATATGGCTTGGAGTGCATATACTTGAGGGGATCGATGTTAGTAATGACATAAGTTTTGTGGTTAAGAAGATAGTGATGAAGTTTAGAGGCAACAAAAACTAAGGCAATGCAATTTTTTTCCATATGGGTATATTGGGTTTCATAGTAAATGAGAGTATGATTGATGTAATAAATGGCTTGTTCTTTATTTTGGTCATCACGATGAGCGAGCATGGCCCCTAGGAATGATCAGTGGTAGATATGTATAGATAAAAGGCTGATCCTCTTTTGGAGGAATAAGGACTAGTGGAGAGAGAAGATATTCCTTAATATATTGAAGGCCTATTGACATTCTTTGGTCCATTTAAAGGAGGTGTCTTTTTTAAAGAGGTGGTGAAAAGGCTGACAATGATTGGATAAATGGGAGATAAAGCAATGGATTAATTGAAGTTTACCTTGTAGGCTATGAAGTTATTTTAGGTTAATATGGGGAGGCATTTCTAGAATGGCTCAAAATTTTGTGGGGTCTATTTCTATTCCATAGAGGGAAATAATAAATCCCAAAAGTTTTCCTAATAAGACCCCAAAGATACATTTCTTTGGGTTGAGCCTGACATGATAATGGATAAGTCTTTCAAAGATGATAGTGAGAACAATGAGGTGATGTTCGTGGTGTTTGAATTTACTAAGAAAATCATCAACATAATCCTCAACTATTTTATGGATGAGGTCATGAAATATGTAAGTCATGGCCCGATGATAAGTGGCTTCCACATTATTCAAGCCAAAAGGCATGAAATGATAGAAAAAAGTTCCCCATGGGGTGATAAAGGATGTTTTATGTTGATCTTGAGGGGTGATCAGGATTTGGTTGTATCCTAAAAATCCATCCATAAGGGATAGCATTTCATAGCCAACAATGAGATTGATAAGTTGGTCTATGTTAGGTAGGGGAAAGTCATCTTTGGGGCATGCAATGTTAAGATCATATAAATCCACATAAAGGTGGAGTCCCCCAATGGGTTTGGTAATATGAATGATATTGGAGACCCATTATGGATAGTCAATGGGTTGAATGAAATTAACTGATAAAAGGCATTGAAGTTCTTTAATGAGAAGAGCTACATGATGGTGCATATGATGAAGCTTTTGATGAATGAACTTAACTTCAGGATGGGTAATGATATTATGAAGAGTGATGGAGGGGTTGATGCTGGGCATATCCTGATAAGACCAAACAAATGCTATACTATGGTCATGGAGAAAAGATTGGTAGTCTCATTATTCCTCGAGGGTTAAGGATTGACCAATCTTGACAATACGAGGGTTCTCCTAAGTGCCTAAATTAACTTCTATGGTTGATTCATTTATCATTATTTTGTTTTCAAGAGGGAGCAATTTTTGAAGAGAAGAGTCCCTCATACCTAGATAGGTAAGAATATAATTGTCATCTTGATGTTGGATAGTGTTAGTGGTGGGTGAGTCATGTGTAATCATTTTTGAGTAGATAAGAGGAATGGTTTTGGTTTGGCATTCCCATTGATAAGTTAAGGGACCCAAACTTATGATTTTGATTAAAAAAAATTAGGTGGGATGATGTCGATGTCTTCAAATGAAGTTGGTAAGGGTAAAAGTTATTAAGATTGGAAAAGTGAGGTTGATAAGGGTAGAAGTTCCTTGAATGAGAGAGGTGAGGTTGGAAGTTCTCCAAATGGGAAAGGTGGGATTGATGTTGGTGATGTGGGCTCTTTTGAGGGAACATACCCTAAGCCAAAGAACTCATGAGGTTTTTGGGCTTTGATAATGGGAAGTTAGTGGGGTCCTTGTTTAAAGAGGCCAAAACCAAACCCTTTCCAAGTGCATCGATGAAGGTATGTTTGGGCAAAGGTCAATTTGCTAAGATAAGAAAATTTAGAGGTGAATGGCTGGATACAAGGCATGATGGTAGGAACAAGAAGTGGTTTATATTAGAGGATTCACCAAGGTCCAAATAATGAGGATGCATGAGTCATGGTTGCATGGGATGAAGTAAGTGAATACCATAAAATGCTAAAGTAAATAAAATCAAACAAGAGACAATTGCATAGACAATTTGGAGAAAAGCCAATATTCCATTAACATAAGATGGCCAAAGTGAAGAATACATATAGGAGAGAACATAAGTAACTCCTCCATAAAAGGTGGTCAAGGCACCCCAAGAATAGACTATAACTCCTCCATGAAAGGTGGTGACAGGGTGCTAAGAATATAGAAGTAACTCCAATACCCAGAATAGCTGGTCAAAAGAGTTACTTATGACATTCTTATGACACCTATGACACATCTATGACACACATCTCCACATAAGCTAGCCTATCCCATAAATGTAGAAAAACTCCATGTATGCACAAATATATAATTTCCCTAATTAAATAATAGGGAAAAATGAAAACTTACACTAACACCCCCCATAAGCGCAACTTAGGTGGACAATGTGGAAATATAAAATGGGTCCCGACAACTAGGCCTGATGAGGTACCCATGTACAAATGCAATCTCCCATAAGATAGAGAAAAGGAGAAAACTCATAGGAAAAAAACTCCCCCCCCAAAAGAGAGACATAAAATAAATGAAGAGGCTAGTGCCCCCCCTGAAGAAGATGCTAGTGTAGATGTGGACCGCACCCCAAGAAGAGCTAATAAATGAATGAAATTGCTCTCGGTGAAAGGTTTGGTGAAGATGTCTGCAACCTGATCTGAAGACTAACAAAATATTAAGTCAATGACTTGACTATGAATAAGCTCCCGAATGAACTGCATGTGAATCTCTATGTGCTTGGTCTACTAGTGCTGAACTGGATTCTTACAAATCTGAATGGTACTCTAGTTGTCACAATAAATGATGGTGGGCTACCTGATAGGAATGTCAAACTTAGAAAGAATCCCCTGAAGCCAAATAGCCTTAGTAGCTGCATTAATAGCTCCCCTATACTCTACCTCTGTGGATGATATAACAATAACATTTTGCTTCTTGTTAGACTAACTGACAGGACCAAAACCTAGAGAGAAACTATAACCAGAAGTGGACTTGTGAGTCTATGAATCACCAGCCCAGTTTGAATCTGTATATCCAACCAAGTCAACCTCTATGCCAAATCTATAATGAATCCCATATCTATGTGAACCCTATATGTAATGAAAGATCCTCTTAGCTACTTTTCAATGTAGCTCATGAGATTCCTGCATAAATCTGGAGACAAGTCCCACTGTATATGATATGTTAGGCCTGGTGTGAGTCAAGTAGATGAGACTACCAACAAGTTGTCGATACCGAGTGGCATCAACCAATGGTGAAGAATAGTCAGCCTCAAGCTTGACTCCTGATAGAAAGAGAGTCAAAGATGGCTTGCAATCAGCCATGTGAAACCGAGCCAATAAGTCAAGAGCATACTTAGGCTGTGTAAGAGAAATCCCTAAATTTGATTATGAGATCTTGATGCTAAGGAAGTAGTGCATTAAACCCAAGTCTATCATGTCAAATATATCTTGGAGAGATGCCTTCACCACTGTAATAGCCGATGAAGAGCTCTTGGTGATCAAAAGGTCATCAACATATAGAACCAAAATTAGGAGTGAATCATCTTGCCGTAAGAAGTAGACATTGGGGTCAGAATGGCACCTAGTGAAACCCACTGTGAGAAGGAAGGAATCCATCTTGGCATACCAAGCCTGAGGGGCCTATTTGAGGCCATAGATAGATTTCCTAAGTTTGCATACTAAGGAAGAATCCTGAACAAATCTTGGTGGCTGTTCCATGTAGATATCCTCCTCTAGGTCTCTATGAAGAAAGGCACTCTTCACATCCATCTAGTGCACATCCCAACCATGTGCTGTGGAAATAGCCAAGGTGAGTCAGATAAAAGTCATCATTGCAATGGGTGCAAAGGTCTCTGAGTAGTCAATGCCTGCCACCTGTGAGAAACCTGTGGTGACCAATCATGCCTTGTACTTATCAACTGACCCATCTGCTGCAAACTTGGTCTGATATATCCACCTAAATCAAACCATCTTCCTTCCCTTAGGAAGTGAAGTCAAGTGCCAAGTGTGATTTTTGATTAAGAAAGAATATTCTTCCTCCATAGAACTATCCCACTCAAGTACTCTTGATGCCTCTCAAAAATTTTGTGGATCTAAAACTGAAGCAAAGAAGGCATGTGGATCTCTCTAAAAATCCCCCCTAGTTTATCTGTCATCTGTAGGATCTCCTACGCAAGTGTCTGTCTAGCCCAAAGTGGCTCAGAAGTGGGTGAGTTAGGTGTTAAATCCTCATCCTCTGACTGACTAGAGGTGGATGACTCTGCATCACTATCCTCACTGTCTAAACTCAAAGAAGAAGATGTCTTGGCTCAGGAACCTACTGTGACTGATCTGAATCTAAGGAATCATCATGAAGAAGTAGATCTAATGAGAGAGAAGAAATGCCAAGTGTTGAGTCTCTAGGACTCTCCTAAAAGTGGACACTTATCTCAATGAACAACTCATGAGTGGTCAGATCTAGAAGGTGATAACCCTTAATACCATTTAGATATCCTACAAAGATACAAGGCTTGGACTGACGTTCCATAGCTTTGCATTTCTTCTTCGATATGCGGGCCATGGCTGGGGATCTCAAAACCCTAAGGTGCTCAACATCAGGTTTCCTTTTATGCCAAGCTTCAAAGGGTGTTATCCCTTTCAAAGCTTTGTGAGGAACCTTGTTTATAATGTAGCAAACATAATTGATGGCTTCAACCCAGAATTGTGGTGCTAAGGATTTAGAGTGAATCATATAGCTACTCATCTCTTTCAAGAACCTATTTTTTGCATTCTGCAACCCCATTCTATGAAGGACTATAAGTGACTGTGCACTGCAAATCAATCCCCTCTGTGGTGCAAAATTTCTCAAACCTGTTGCTGACATACTCCCCTCCATTATCAGTTTAAAGAACCTTGATGGATTTCTCACTATATTTCTCAACAAGAGCCTTGAAGTCTAGAAAATTTTTAAACACTTCAAAATTTTATTTGAGAAAATATATCCAAGTGTATATAGAGAAATCATCAATGAAAGTGAGGATGCACTTGGCCCTTGTGAAAGATGGTTTGGGAAAGGGTCCTGATACATCACTGTGGACTAACTCCAAAGGTTGTGAAGCTCTCCAAGCTTTGCCTTTGTCAAATTTTGCTTCGGAATGCTTCCCAAGGGAGCACCCCTCGAAAAGTCCTTTTGAGAATTGGACACGAGGCAAGCTAGTGACCATGTCATTTTTGCAAAGTTGCTCAAGGTAGCGGTAGTTAAGGTAGCCAAGCCGCTCATGCCATAATTTGCTAACTCCAGCTGAATGAGTCAGCAATGCTGTTGGAGAAGAATCTGGTGCAAAATGTGAAAAGGTGTATAACCTTGCTTGGTGATCTACCCTACCCACTACCATTGTAGTATTACTATGTAACTCCCTGATAGCCACTGAATTTAGTGAAAACTCAACTCTCATGCCCCGACCAATGCGAGTGATTTGGTACACTGATAGGAGATTGGTTGAAAGAGAAGGAACACTTAGAACATTATTGAATGTTCCTCCTTCCATTTCAATTGACCATCTCTCTACAATGGAAACTGATGTGTCATCACCCAAACTAATTGAAGTCATGCTACAAAGCTCTAAAGATGAAAACTCAACTAGGGAAGAGCCCATGTGGTGAGAAGCACCTGAGTCAATGACCCATGAAGATGTAGAAGCTGTTGTAGCTACAAGGGCCTTGCTCTTGTCTTTCTCTTTACTCTTGCCTTTTGCCTTGGTAGAATCTTGGGTAGATGAATTCTACTTGATGGACTCAGGAACACCTATGTTGTGCTTCTCTAGAAGATGAGTTAGGTGATCTATTTGTTTCTTCATGCATTTGTGTTCATCATGCCCTGTCTTCTTACAATAGGCACACTTTTTTTTTCTTCTTCTCCTTTATTGAAGTCTTATCCTTACCATTTCCAGCTATCAAAGCTTGGGGTTGAGTAGACTTCATTGTGCCCATTTGAATTAGCTTATCTTGCTCCCTAGTCAAGTCGACAATGAATGAATCCAAAGAAGGCATTTTTCATGTAGTGCCAAGGGCACTTTTTGTGGCATGGAAAGTGGAGACAAAGACTGAATAGCTTGGACCTAACTTTGTGAGAATAGAAAGGATGAGTTGATCATCTTTCTTCTCTATCTCGCATTCTTTCAATTGAAATTTAAGGTCCTTAAACTTAGTGAAGAAGTCCTATAGGGTGTCAAAGTTGCTAGGACTTAGACTTATGAGTTCATTTTTGAGTTTATGACCTCTCATCTCATCAAGCTTCCCGAATAAAGTTTCTAGAGTGTCCCATATGTCTTTGAAAGTATTGGAGGTTTCTAAATAGAAGAGAAGTTCTGAAGACATGGACAAGCTCAGTAATCCATAGGTTTCATCACTATGGTTATACCACTTGACCTTTTTAGCATCAGTGTTGGGTTTTGCTTCAGTACCCATGGTGATCCTATACAACCCTTTGATTCTAAGAATGATTGACATTTTAACCTTCCATTCATGATAGTTGAAGGGTGTTAGGGGTTTAAGTTGAAAATAATCTATTTTAAGCTGAATTTAGGTGAAGTTGTGTTGATTGCAAGTTGTGAAATTATGCAAAAAGGAGAATGAAAGAAAAGATTTACAAGTTGTGAAAAGCAAACACACCCCCTAAAAATGTTGAGCCCCCATAAATATGCAAGTGCATGCTTAAAAGACATTGGGTTCAGTTGAGAATGCGTCTTAGAGCAATCAGTGCAAGACTTTAAGCAAACAGGATGTCGGACTCCATCGAAAATGTGTCTCGAGAGACCCAAATTTTAGGCACTTTATAAACTAGTGCATTTTTAACAAATAACAAGCCTACACTATGGAGAATTGAGATATGAACACTTTTACAAAAAATGACACCCAAATTCGAGCTACTGTTTGCAAGATATTAAAGATTCAATTTCTCATAAACTAGTGTTTTTGCAAAAAAATATCACTAAAATATTTTAAAAATGCCTATTTTGGACTCGGCATGGAGCGAGGAATCTAAAGGAGGTCTTTGTGAGGGGGAATTGGCCTCCTACCAACCCAGGCCTCACCCTTCGTCTTTGACAATCGAATATACAAACTTAAAAAAAATTCAAATATTGCTCAATCAAAGAACCCCCCCCAAAAAAAATATGATTTGACACTTTATATTAGTGCATTTACAATTTCCACTAACAAGAAATACTAAGTGGTCATGGTTTCAATGCATTACAAAACCATCATGAAGAGCATATGCTGAAAATATAACTTTGGCATAATATCCAGAGAAATAAATAGCATCACTGTGATCTAATAAAAAAATCATGCACTTTCAAAAAATGAATCGTCTCGATACAAGGTCTTATGTGAAAGTTATGATCCTCCAAAGTTCCCAAAATGAGAACTGTGCAATGTCACAACTGAGAATCTACTATTTCTAAAAAATCTTAGCATCAAAATAAAAAATTGTCTGCACTAGTGCATAGAGCATGAAAAAATAGCCAAAATAAAAAAAACTTTCATGGGAAAAGGAGTCTGTATGAGCAAGAAAGGAGCATTTGAAAACTACCTTCAAAATTGCAACTACCAATAGAGAAGGGTCCTGTTGTAGCTTTCTAAGCATGTTTCTACAAAGTATATAGAATGTATGTAAAAACTAAAAGATACCCAGATGGTTTTTCTAGGATGCAAACAAAACTCAGAAGGCATTTTTCTTGTTGATGTATAGAAGATGCAGATCTAGTGTAAAACAGATGCCTTTAGCTAGAAAAAATGACCCCAGCAACCAAAAAATGGCATGCAAAGGTAGAATTTGCTACCAAGAGATTACAAAGGCATGTGACAACCTGAAATTCTAATTAAAACACAAAATATGCAATCTGATTGATAGAAACAAGATTATTAGATCTTGAAAAATCTTGCCTGCATGTATATGGAGAGACCAAACAAGCCATGGAAGGAACAAGAGCACGGAGAACTAGCAATATCTCCCAAATTTTTTCAAATTTCACAAAAAAAATGCCTTAACAAAGCTCTAGATTTCAATGAAAGCAATAACAAAATAGACAATCAGTTACTGGGGTGGCTTTGATACCATATCAGATGATTCACCAAGGTCCAAATAACGAGGATGCACAAGTCATGGTTCTATGGGATGAAGCAAGTGAATACCACAAAATGATAAAGTAAATGAAAACAAACAAGAGACAATTACATAAACAATTTGGAGAAAAGCCAATATTCCATTAACATAAGATGGCCAAAGTGAAGAATACATATAGGAGAACACGTAAGTAACTCCACAAAAGGTGGTCAAGGCACCCCAAGAATAGACTGTAACTCCTCCATGAAAGGTGGTGACAGGGTGCTAAGAATAGAGAAGTAACTCCCATACCCAGAATAGCTGGTCAAAGGAGTTAATTATGACATTCTTATGACACCTATGACACATCTATGACACACATTTCCACATAAGCTAGCCTATCCCACGAATGTAGGAAAACTCCATGTATGCACAAATACATAATTTCCCTTATTAAATAATAGGGAAAATAAAAACCTACACTAACAGTTCATAAAGCCCCCCATAGATAAAATATGTTCTATTATTGGGAAGGCCAAAGTGGATGAGGGTGCTGATATTGGGATCATATGATGGATCATTTTGAAAGTTCCAAAATTCATGTGGAGAAGGGAAATAATCTGAATCTAAAAGTTGATATTCCCCTAGCATAAGATGCTGAAATATGGATTGTAAGGGGTGTTCAACCAGGATTTGAGATGAAGGGATAGTTGAACTAGTGGATGCTTCATCATTGTTAAAGATATAAGTGTTGGCAGGTTGGTTTTATGTGGTGGCTTGGCTAGAGGTTGGTTGTGAAGAAGATGAAGGTGGAATAAGAACATCATTAGGATGATATCTCATATTACAAGAAGCAAAGGGACTTAGATTGACTTTAGTTGTACTGACTTGTCCTTCATGTTCAAATTTGACACATCAGTGAAGGGTAGAAGGGATGCATCCCATGACATGGATCCAAAGGCAACTAAGTAGCACATTATATTAAAATTTGCCATCTACAACATAAAATAGTTTAGGAATAGTTCAAGGCCCCAAAAAGATGTGGAGAATAACTGTTCCTAGAGTGGTGGCAAAGGTATCATTTAATGATCAAAGAATTGCCAAGATTTTTGACATGATATTTTTAGGTAGTTAGAGTTGATCATAGGCATGGGAGGAGATGATATTGATACTTGATCCCCCATCAATCATAACTCTTTTGCACATGTGTATGATTGATAGATGCTATGATAAAAAGAGGGGGATCAAGGTCTTCACTATGATAGGGAAAAATTTTAGATTCTTGAAAGGTGACCATGGTAGCATGTTATATGGCTCCAATCAAAGGTACAAGAGGTTAGGGATCATCTGGTCGAACATATATAGAATGCAGTGCCTCAATTAAAGCTTGATGATGTTGAGGTGATGTACTAACCAAGTCATAAAGACTCATTTTGATTGGCATTTTTTGAAGTTGTTTTAACACCAAGTGCTAGATGAATGGAGATGCATTGGAAGAAGAAGGGGCTCCTAAAATAGAGACTTTGGTCTTATGTGGTTGTTATGGTGAAGGTGTAGTTATTTGAGTTTGATGGGTTGGTTGGGGAATTGAAGGGTAAGACCATGGAATGGTGGCTTTGGCTTTGCCCTTATCATTCTATTGGACAACTTTACCTCATCCTTTTGTTGGACTCAAGACCAAGTCACCATATGAATAATATGGATAAGGGGACTAGTTGCTTGCTTTGGTTCCTTTGTTTTAATCCTTGGTGGGAGTAAAGAAGTAGATGATTGGTAGGTAGATTGGATAGGTTGTAAAAGAGGTAAGGTAATTAAATAAGGTTCATCCAATAGATCATCCTCCTCTAAAAAGACATAAATGATAGTTTAGAGAGATTTATAGTTCTCCATATCATGCATAGGGTCCTATGGTAAAGACAAATTAGATTGTCATTGAACCAAGTTGGCTTTTGGCAAGTGGGGTCAAAAGGCTTGATTGGTGGTAGGCTAATGGTAGAAGCTTGCAAGAGCCTTTGTAAAATAGTTATATAAGATTTTGATAAAGATTTTAGAGGTGGTGGAGTTAGGATTTTTGGTGTAGAAACTTTATTGGGCAAAGACTTCTTGATATGAGGTATGGTTGGTGGATTAAGTTTGGCTAGTAGTTTAGAAAGAATTAGCTTAGTTATAATTGGTTTAAGAATTAGGGGTCTAGATGATGAGTGTTTAATAGATGGGAAAGTGGATGGAGAAAGGTTTTTAAGGAATGATGATGAACTAGGAGGAAGGCTTGTTATAGGTGGAGAAAGGAGAGATGGTTTCTTAGAGTAAGAGTAAGTACTGGGAATGGTGGAAAGATATGGTCCTAAAATAGAAGGTAAAGGTGAAGGATTCTATATGGTCCTCCCTCAAGGTTGTGGTCTAGGCAATCCTTCCTTCTTAATGGGATTAGTTGGATTAGGTCTTGGTTGGGTTGATGTGGCTAAATCCAATCTCAAAAGAGGGTGAACAATATTTGGTACAGGAAGGATCCCCAAGTTCTTGATTGGCTTGATAAAAGAAGCATAGGGTGATTTGATAATTTTAGGTGGGGGTAATTGAGATGATTTCATCATGAATTTAGGAGGGATAATTAGTGGAGTTTTAGTAATAGGATCGAGAGTGGACTCTAGTGAAGTAGAAGGTTTGGTTTTATTTTGATACAGGAGTCCAAGATGATGCCAAAAGGTGGATCTATCAAAGTTAGGTTGGGAGGTAAATTCCAAGCTTTGAATAAGTTGAGAAAAAGGTTTGTAATTAGGTTTTGTTCCTTGATCATTAGTTTCAAAGCTCAAGCCCTTTGGGGTAGAAGGAGTGGTTTCAATGTTGCTATCTTTGGTGGAAATTAGGGGTATGGTCTCGTGGGAAATGGTTTCCTAAGGAGGTATGGATAATTCTATAATTGGTGTGGTAAGGGTAATGGTTTCAAGTGGAATGGTTGGTGTAACTTCTACCTTAGATTGGTTGTCTAAAGAAGTAGGTGGTTCTTTTATCTGGTTTGGAGGAGTGGATAGAATGGTCAATAGAATGGTTATTTCTATGGGTATTTCCATTATAGGAGGGGTGGATGGAACCGTGGTTTTATCCAAAGAAGTGAAAGGCATAGCTACTTCCTCCATTTGGGCATCTGGATAAATAGGTATTGGTAGGTTGTTTTCCTCTATTTTGGTGATAGAGGTGATGACTTCTTCAGTAGTGGGCACATTACTAATGACATTAATTACATGTACCTCATGTGAGTTGGGGGATTTAGGTTAGATTTCATAGTGTTGGGTTGAAGGTGGATGATTTGGGAATGGTTTTCAAAAAATATCAAGAGATTGGTAGGAAGGATTATTTGGGTTATCAAACACAAGCTCACAAGCTCCCCTTTATCAATTAGGTCTTGGACAATGATTTTAAAGGTATTACATCTATTGGTATCATGTCCAACAACCTGATGATAATCACAATGATCATTCTCTTTATACCACCTGAGAAGGGGCCAAGAAGTATCAATTTATTAAGGGGGCTTGATGGGTGTAATTTGGATTAGATTGGATTTAAGTAGTTTTTCCAACATCGATGCATAGGATTCCCCAATTAGGGTAAATGGTTTTGAAGGATCCCAATTTTGGGTATGGTTTTGGCGATTGGAAGGATTGTTGGTTTGAGGTGTGTAGTTGATGGTTGTAGGAGGTGCAGTTTTAAGAACAATCAAGTGTGTTGATGCTTTTGCTTTAAAACTGGTTGGGTTTATGGTTTTGGTAGAGGATGACTTAGTGGATTTGAAACTAGAATTTTTATTTTAAAGCTTCAACTTCCCTTCATTGATAGCTCAGTTTTCCAATTTGTGAGCCATAGTGAATGCTTTATCAAAGGTCCTAAAGGTTTGGACTTGAAGAGTTGGAGCAATGTGTTTAGCACACCCCCAAGAGAATAATTTAATTAATTTGGGTTGGGGTAATGGGAAAGTGAGTTGATTAATGAGGCCCTTCCATCTAGAAACAAAATAAATAATGGATTCATCTTCAAACTATTTGATGGAATATAGGTTGGTAATGGAAACCTTTTTAGATATGTTTACTGAAAAGTGTTCTAAAAAGGTTTTTGCCAATTGAGAAAAATTAAAGATAGAATGAGTGGGAAGGGAACTATACCAGTCAAGGGCAGCTCTAGATAATGACATGGGAAAGGTTTAGAGGAGGAGAGCGTCATCATAAGTGATTAAGTACCAAGCATGACATAAATATCTTAAGTGCTGTTGAGGATCCTTTTTACCTTAGAATTTAGAAAATTTGGGTAATTCCCATTGAGAAGGATAAGCATGAATGGGCATGGATGGGTGGATAGGCTCATTATAAATTTGGTTGTAAGATAAAACATTAGTTGAGGTAGAGATGGATGATTCCAAACCAGTCATTTTATCCATGAGCATTTTGATTAGATTAGGCTGGGGTTGATAAGCTACATAATTAAGAGGTACATTTTTGGGGGGTTGGCTTGCGGTAATGTATGAATAGGAAGCAAATGGTACAAAAGAAGCCACATACTAATAAGTGGTGCTAAGAGTTTGAGATGGTGGCAGATAATAACTTCTTGGTATGAAAGGTTACGTGGAAGGTGGTATGTACCCTTGTAGGTTAAAGACATACTGGTAAGTTGTCATAGGCACTTGTTGAGGAAAGGATGTGGTTGGTATGGTTGAGGTAGGAGGAAGTTGGGAAGGTTGAGGTTGGGTAGTTACCCTAGTGTTGATTAGGGGAAGGTTTTGAGGTATGGAGAGCACTAGGTTTTGAAGTGGAACTGGTCAAGGGATTGGTTGTAACCAAAGGGAAGATAGAAGCTAAAGTGGAAGATAATGCCACATTAGATGAGGTGTAGGTGACTAATGGTAAGTTTGAACCCACATGGGGTGTGATAGGAGGTGTTTGGTTAGTAGGGGGAAGGTTGGTTTGAGTTTGGGTGGATGAGATGTTGGAAGAGGCCTGAGTCAATTGTTGGGTTGAAGTGGTACCTAACATGAGGTGGGATGGCATGCCAAGAGAATAATAAGAAAAAGGAACTAAAGTAGGGGGGTACGGTGAGGCAAGGTATTGAGTTAATGTTGTAAAGCAACTAGATTATTATCAGTAAACATACTAAAGTCTGGATCTCTTTCAGATATGGTTGGGATTCTGGAAGGAGAAGGTGGTGGAGGATAGTGGTAAGGTGGAACGTGAGGAGATTTATCAACATCTAAGGTATAATCCATAGATGAAGAAGAAGGTGGTGGTTGGTTGTCTTGATTTGTCACTTTTTGTTTAGTTAAAACCATATGAAAAAATAGGGAATGTTATTGTGACACTCACACCTCAAACAAAGAGAAAACCCAAAATAATTTCAAAGCAATCAATACATACACTAAGAAGTGCCTTTTAACCTTAGGATTAATTTTAAATCACTTTTGGATTATGCCTTAAAGAGTGTGATAAGGGAGTTGGATTTTAAAATGGGTACTAAAGAGGAAGTATATGGATGGCTTTAGGTTGTTTAGGTGCTCAGAAGGAAGATCTGTGTTGAACTTCAGTATGTGGCTTGGTGTTGGGGCCTACCCTCTCACTTCACAATCTTGTATTAATAAGGGTGTTGGGTGCTTAGCCAAGATATACTAAGTCTAAATTTTATACTTAACCAGATAGCTCAGTTAGTCCTCCCCTTGGTGGTGAAATCCAAATGGGATAGTCAAGAGGGCGTAAGGTTTCCAATAGGTGATGAAATCCTAGTCGATCCTTGTCTTAAGAATTGTTTTGATGTGTAAATTATTTTGTGGTTCAGTTTTGTGTGTGATAACAAGTGTGAATGCTAAGATAAGATTACTATGCCTCCTAAGTTACTAGGTGAACTAAAATTAGCAAAAAATCAATGAATGCAAATTTGCAAGTTTTGAGGGGTTTTGATATGTTTGGAGGGAGTTTTGATATAATAAAGTCATAAATAAGTGCTAGTAGGTTGGGTGAGGTCCATAGGTCAAGATGACATTGAAAAATATCCTTGTGTAGTTTTCAAGTGTCTACACTATCACCCAACATTTATTCATGCTATGGTGCTGACATCAGTTTCATATAGGGTACAAAACTTGTGCACTCACCCAAAGCATAATAGAAAAGGGATCGTGCTCGTGCCCATGTTGGGTTAGTCACAACATGGTGAAACCTAGGTTTCAAGGGACTTAGTCCATCACCAAAAAGGTTAGTTGGCCTTCTGGTGCTAAGTCCTTCAAGGAGAGAGTTTAACAAGTACAAACCTCCTTATTGGCATGAGTTCTAAGGTGTAATTAGTTCATCCTTAGGTGGCACTCTAGGTACATGTCTCAAAACCTTGGGGTATTTTGGCTCAATACCTAGTGTACTTGTAGGTTAGTCGAGGTTTATAATGGTGCAAAGATGCCATTAGTGATCAAATTGAATCTCCAATTCAATATAATACATAAATTATTAAACAAAACTTAATTGAAACTAACTCATGAGCAAGGCATTCTAGAGATTATTAAATAGGAATAAAGACTTCATTCTCCTAATGACTTTGCTTATTTAACTTAAACAACAAAGTTATTTATAAATACCAATGTAAATGCTTATCCTAACTCTACTCTTGCCTAATGGCTCACATGTGAGCCTGGGCTATACATTCAAACTCCTAGAACTAATTACCAAAGTAAAACACTCTGGTTAGCCCCTTATTTCACTAAAGTTTCAATATTGTTTTCCTCCTTCCTTATTTTTTCTAATAAGGTCCTCCTCCTTTTAGAGGCAAGAGTCATTTTCTACTAGATCAGAGGGGCACGTGTCGAGTGATGAGCTATCATGAGTCTATTAGATCCACTACACTATCCAAGTTAGATGTGTGCATGCTATATGCCAAACTATCACTTGGGTCACTTTCTTACCTGATCCACTCTTATGGCATCCATTCACCTTGAGATGCCTTATACAAGTCCTGATAGAGATGTCTTTAAACAAGTTTGGCACTCTTCAACTACTTGCCATCTAATGTGGGATCCACTGGGACTCCTCTAGCTTGCACCAAAATGTATGAAGAAGGGGATGCAAATGACCCTAGGGTTACATCATGTCATGGTTTGATAGGTTGGAACAGTCCACATAATAGTACAAAAGGAAGACCAATAATAAATAATAAACCAAAAGCCATAAACAATAATCCATGTGATCAACATCATAACATTATCCATTCTTCATATAAATGATTATCATATCAAATGTACAAACTATAACCATCATATCCATATCATCATGAACATAAACAAAAATCCATCTCATCACATGCCTAGCTAGGTGAGTCTATATCAACATCCATATACCTATTATCATGAGCATAACCATAATCACTAATCATATCATCAATATTCAACATGCACATCACAACCATGAACCATAAGCAATAGACAAAGATCATATCTATAAATTATGAGTCTATAATAAACCATAAACATAATCATGTATACAACAATTTAAATCTATATCTCAAAATAAATATACATCTCACCTCATCGGCTTATAGGTTGGTCAATATGTGTAGTGTCTCATATCAGACTATGCCCTTGGGGCAACACTGTCTCCTAGAGCACCACTTCCTCCTGGTGCTTGTCCTCTTGAGGTACCTATGTGTCCACCTATAAAAACAACCCACTAACCTAGTGTCACCATGCTATCACCACCTACCATACCTGCCATGTACTCACCCTATCAAAGCTCATTTGGATAACACATAAAGACTATGGCCTCATAATAATGGAGATCCTCCACTATGGATATATACCATGCCATGGGGATAGTTCTCGATGGTCCTGAGTGTTATGAATCCTCCTTTAACTTGCCTCAAGGAATCTCTCTCCTGGTAACCAAGGCTAGTGTATCTCTATCTTGGTCCCTCTTACCTATGACTATAGCCACTTCACCCTATACTGCTGCCAATTGACCTTGTAGGGCTGCCATGGAAACCTATGTCATGGCTAATGCCACTCATGTTTGATCCCTTTTCATAGTCACTACTTGCAAATCTAGGGAAACCCCCTGTACCTATGCCTACTGAGGTTTGTCTCTACCAATTGGATCGACATCCACAACCTACCAACCACTATCATCACCCCCAAAATTGATCACCAGATAAAGTTCCTAGTACCATGTAGGGTAACCATCTACAATGCCTACATCATTTGTCTCTAGCCTCACTCACACCTCTTCATTATGAATAAAAACATGTACTGGTAGTGGCTTAAGAAGTAGGATCTCTACATCCTCCCACTTATATCTCAAGAATGAACCTATAATACCCTACACCAGATTGAACTATCATCACACCCTATCAAAAGCAATTAGATCTATCTCACCATTTCTCCTAATGAAAAATCCATCTATAGCTTTACATGGATAGTGTATGTCTCTTGTAGTGAGCCCACTCCAAAAAATTGACATAGGGTCTCCAAATCACATCTTCAATGACTAAGGTATACAATAAACCTCTGAACCAGTCAATATTATGAGTCCCTCCACTTAGTATTGAGAGGATAAAATTATATCTCTACCTCATGAATCCTACTTGAAATCCCAATAAGCATGCCCCTCCTATGGCAACCCCATCGATCACAACACCCAAATGTGATCATATGCCTAACAATGCAAAATAAACCCCACACTAATACCATACCTCTTGTGGGCTTAGAATCCCCATATCTTCCTATAAATCTAAACCAACAACATGGGTGACCACATAAATACTATGTATCCCAACAACATATCAAATAACACACCCAACAATAAATAGGGGAACATTGCACTACTCAAATATGGTACAACAAAGCATGATACCACCACTATCATCATCATCATCAACTAATTATCATCTCTATCCCTTTGGTATAATAGAGTATAACCAAACCCCCTACATGCCACTTCATAAAGTTGAGGTCATATCCATGTAATAGCTCCATAAAATCATCATGCTCCTCCCTTTCAATATGATAATTAGCTCCCCCCATATGGGTAGCTATGTTATCCTATGGATATCTTTAGGTCAGATGGTCATCTCACTTGTAGGTAGTAAAAAGGTGTTAGTGACTAGATCCCATCTCTTGATGATCACCACTATCATCACCACATCATACAACACATGTTGGTAATGCATCATGGCTTTGAGGCCTACCTTCTCCATATGATCCCAATCATTTGTAGTCATCCATCGATTAATATTAACAAAGATCCAAGGCACCTGATCTTGTATCTAGATCCTCTCTTGTGCCTGCAAGGTTTGATAAATAACAAACTTAGTTCACTGACACACTTTACCTCTCAACCTATATCTTTTGACCATTACATGAATAATGACCCTTAACCATGACCTATTACCATAAACCCTTACCATTCACTATTACTTGACTATCGCCCTTACGACATTTACCTAGGACATCCATCCTCTCTACCTTAACTATTAACCAAAACCTACTATCACTCATATATTTACCCTGATAGTTGACCTTCACATTCAAACCTAACCATTACCACCTCACCCTATCACCCATCACCTATCCAATATCCTAGCCTAAATAATGCTTACCTTTTAATGTTAAAACATTATGAAATAACTCAACCACCAACGGTCAACTATTCCCATAGTCAACTACCGATGGTCAGTCCATCCTTGATCGTCACTTATCGATTGTCAATGGTTGAGGGTGACCACTGATGGTCATTATGGGTTATTATTGATGAAACCTCCCAACCCTACCTCCTTATTTAACCCACCCAAATACCATAAACAAAAAAATACTACCCTACCCTAATTACCCTACCTTAACTATCCCATCCTCACCAATTTTAAATTTAACCTCACATTTACCCACACAATACTCGTAACTTAAACATAGGTTAACCACTAACTCCAAACCAAATCTACCATATGCGAATAAATTCCAATTCAAATGCACAAATACAAAATCCATCTACCATCTACTAATTCAAGACAAACCCTACCTCATTCCTTGGAAAGAGGAATCCTGGAACCCATGACCTAACCATGCACCCTACCTCACCCACCTTGCATCCTCATCAATCCAACCTCCATCCCACTCAATCAACCTCAACCAATCAACTATTAGTAACACTATTAGAATTCTTTCATAAAATACCAAGACTCGAATGATAAAAATTAACTTACTCAAATGAGTGAATTAGACCCATAGAATCACTTTTTATCTCTACCCTTGTAGGGCTGATACCTGACCATCAATAGTCAGGGTGATCATTGACGATTAACCTTGAGGGTCCACCCTGAATGTTGATGGTTAGTGTTTTCAAGTTTTCTCCTCTAACCTAACAAATTTTCTAGAAACTTTTATTTTACCACACTAATCCTTATACTCAACCAATTGGAGATTAAGTTATCTACCAACCTTGCTTGCCACCATGTTACCTCCCCACTGGCCACTTTGGCCTGACTACCACATATTTTGTGATGACTTTGCCTTGGTCCTTTTGACCGAACCAACTACCTTGCCATGTTGAATAGTTTTTTGAGCTTACACTACCTTGTGCACACCCAACCACTTTGTGTCTTCCTAGGAGTACTTCTTACCTTGAATACCCATGAAAACACTAACCTTGTCTTAGAGACTTGAGTTTATGAGTGTAGCTCAACTATCACATACAATCACGTGGTCTACTTGTCACTTGTCCTCCTAGATCTAACCTTAAGTTTTACCAACAATGGTAACCTAGTTAATACATGATCTTGGCTATCATACTTAGTCACACTTTATACATGTGTTTGCACTTTAGTGCCCAACCTATCCGCCATCTTCATCACCTTAATCACTTCTCAAACCTACACTTGATTTATTTTCACCTAATCACTTCTTGGTTTGAGGGGAAACACCTCCTCCCATGCTTAGGGTAACCAAACCTTTGACCTACACTCCATTTTTGTTTTTCCATTTGTTGATATAAATTACATAAAAAAGGGGCAAAATGTAAACACTAGAAAACCTCACACTATAGTTCCAAGTGTTGAAGAACCCTTAGACCCCTTGAGGACCAACCCTGACCTTTCAACTATAAATCAAACCTAACTCAAGTCAGAATTGACCTTTTGGATAGCCCACCTTTTACTAAAATTTGGCCTTAGATCCTCAACCATCGATGGTCACCCTAATCATTGATGGTCAGGTTTGACTACTGGCGATCGGGTTTCTACAATGTAAACATTAAAGAATCAAACTTCAACTTAACTTTATTTTTTATATTTAGCTCATCTAATTTATATGTAAGCCCATGTATATGATATCTAAATTTTGATAGCAAGTTATACCTCTTTTCAATGTATTGTTGTACCTCTCCTTCCTTCTTATAAAGAGAGAGGAGGAGAGGGTGAATCCACATCCAAAATAAAATGATCAACACTTAGAGCCAGAGCTTATTGCATCAACAATCACTTTTACAATTGATCTTCCAATGATTCAATGAACTAGCAAGTATGATAGAGATCTAAAGTGCTACCATCTATTAGCCAACAACTAAGTACTATTACTCTGCCAAAATTGCTCTGATATCCACTGCCTTAACCATTCATCAAATCAACAATTGACTAGTTAAGTGTATATTTTAAATCATTTAGTTACTTCATTTCTATTTTTTAATCAACCCAACCCAAACCCATATCTCAAAATTCTATTCTATGACCTCATCCAAACAACCTTTTTCTTGACCAGACCTAACAATAGTAACCACTGATGGTCATCCTGACTACCGATGATCTATCCTAACCACTGATGGCAACCCCAACCATTGATGGTTACCCCAACCACTAATGGTTACCCCAACCACTGATGGTCATTATGTGACAAAATAACAACAAGCTATTCCACCCACTAGACCTCAACCAAATCTAATTTTTATAGCCTCTGCTTGAGCACAAAATTCTATCCTATTTTCTGAACCATACCTGACCTATTTAGCATTAGTATTGACTCAATTATTGCTATAATTAGTCAATTTTGTCTAATTTTTTATCAAGCACTTCTTGTATTTAATTTCATTATCTTCTATTTTTTATGCATGTACTTTATCTTTCAAAACTTAATTGTTTAAAAGTGTGGATTGACAACTTCCAAGGAAGCTCATGCTTCTTGGATCTAGCTTGCTAGGTAATCCACCCAACAACCTAAATAACCAACCATTTGCTTTAGTGCTTTATTATCTATAAGTCATTCCTCCCAAGCTAAAGAGGAGTATCAACACTTGTTTGGATTAAGGGTGCACAACATATCAAGTTTTTTACCATACCCTTATCGAGTTTTTTTTCTCTTTCTTTCAAGAAAATTAATGAAATTTATCTGAAACAAAGACATCTTGTCAGGGGAGAATTACCTACAATAATCAATGTACTCTGATACCAACTATTAGGTGACCCCTTAGCTAATGGAAGCACAATTGATTACTTTCTTATAAGCAATTAAACACGGAATTATACCAGAATGTTAAAGTAACTAGAAACTTGAGACAGCAAAGAATTTGAGAGACAATACACACTCTTGTATTAGATATTACTAGAAGAAAATACAATAAGGAAGATGCCACTTCTTCCTCCACCTCAAAGGCTTGCCACACCTCAAGACCTTCTTCCCTCTCTCTCTTGCTCAACACAAACCAACTCTACAACCTGAGTTGCTATCCCTCCTTGAATGCTTCAGCTGATCTCCTTGACCTTACACTTGTAGATCTCCTTGACCTTGCTTGCTTCAATGCTTTAACTTGCCTTATTGGTAATTTACAATACATGCCTTATGGGTCTTTAAATAGGATCCCATGCTTAAAAAAATAGAAATCTAACTACAATAATTAGACACACAGCTCGTGACTATAATTAGTCATTTGACATGCAAACACTCGCTTCACTTAACTGACTATTCGTCAACAGCAGTTTTGGAAATACACAGGCGATCGACGTCAGTCCCTGCTTGCCTGGTTCTACCGATGTCGGCTGACTATCTGCCATCACCGGTCTCCTTCTCCACTGCATCTGACCGACATCGGTCATACTGCTGACGCTGGTTCCTCTGGTTCTTCAACATCATTCCTTGTGTTTGCAAATAGTTGAAGCTTTTAGCTCCACACCCTAACAATCTCCCACTTGGAGATAAATAGCTGCAACTTGTACTTGTACCTGTACACCATCTATTTTGTTCCCTAGGCTCTGTATCCCTCTTCAAAGTCACTCTTGAAGACCAACCACCACTGAACCTGTGATGCAATACCTATCTCTTATGCCAAAAGAATTTTGCTGCTCCCAAATTCTCCATGACATACTTCTAAACCAACTCTACCCTTAGCTCAGAAAACACCCTATATATGAAACCCTGCAACAACTAACACAATACAGTAACAGGATAATGTAGCTAATATTATCCAACCTGGTAAAGATAAAATACAATGGTCAAACCTCCATTGTTTTGTAGCCTACTCAAGACTGAATACCATAGCCTTCTGTCTCATGTGTCCATCCACTCTCTTCTCTAAAATGGGAATCCATCCCTCTATCCAGTGCTTTCTTCCAGCTGACAACTCTACCAACAAATAATTGTTTGGTTCTTCTCCAAGGACTCACACTCCTCATCCATGCCAAGCTCCCACTGTTTCTGGATTCTACCTGCATTGCTTCTTCCATCTTCCTAGTTCTTGACTGTCAGTAAGCAATATAAAGAAGGTGAACAATGAATATGAGGTTCACTTACCATTTCTGACCTCCACATGGGTGTTTGAGACTTATAGATCCACCCAACATCCATTCTAGTGACCGATCTCGACCATCTCCCAGTTTGCTCCCGACCGATGTCAGTTCCCTGTACTGACCCTAACTGCCGACGTCATTTCCCTGGTCGATGCCAGTGTCACTCCTACCGACATCGATCCTTATGACCGACGTCGGACTTCTCCTACCCGACCTACCGACCCTGCTAGTCTGCACATGACTGATGTCGGTATCTGGATGACTGATGTCGGTGCCAAGCGACTGACATCAGTGTCTGTGTGGTCCTGTAAGTGATGAAATTTTCATCTGCGAGCTCTTCTTGGATCAAACCTCTGTCTATGCTGCCCTGCTCAGATTTATTCAGCCCCTGTGATTGATCTCTATCCTTCATCTCCTCCATAAACACCAATGGTTCTTTGTTCCTATCAAAAGCATCAAATTTCCTTTTTGTGTAATGAACTCTATCTGTGCTTTTTGAATCTGAACACATACCTTTCGATTCAAGAATGTCCATTCCCTTCTTATTCATGTGACCAAGCCTATTAGACCACATCTTTGAATCTACACCAGAAGTAGAATCAGTAATACAAGTAGGTAGATAAAGAGTACCTACTTTCTTACCTCTTGCTAGAACAAGTGCTCCCTTGGTAACTTTCCAAGAGTCCACTGTGACGGTTATTGTGCATCCCTCATCTCGCAACCTTCCTACAAAAATTAGACTCTACTTCAGAATTGGAACATGCATGACCTCCTTCAACACCCATGTGTTGTCAATCTGCAATCTCAGCTGCACTTTCCCTTTGCCAACTATCTGACAAGGCATACCATCCCCTAAATAGAGTGCTCCAAAATCTCCTTGTTCATACTCATAGAACAAATCTCTATTTGGGGATGCATGAAAAGATGAACCAGAATCTAAAATCCATGATCCTACCTGACTATTCTGAAGAAAGTATGAGAGCATCCTGCATCACAATATTTGCATCCTTTGCTTCTTCCATACCTGCATGTTGATTCTCTTTATCTCTCAACCAACACTCCTTCGTATGTCCTTTCTTTCCACAAAACTAGCAGGTCATACCTTTGGACTCAGATCTCCTTCCCAATCTTGATTTCCCTTGCTCAACCTTCTCCCTTTGCCTTCCCCTACTTTCTGCACTTAGAGCATTCCCTGATGATTCACCTGTGCTTCTCTTGCGCATTTCTTCATTCAAGATCACACTCACAACATCATCAAATTTTAAGATTTTAGAAGCAGATGCAGAATTACTTATTGCCATAACCAAACTGTCCTAACTTTCAGGCAAATAACATAAAATCAAGAGAGCCTTTACCTCATCATCAAAAACAATATTGACTGGAGCTAATTGGTTTACCAAACCATGGAAATCACTGAGATGAGTATGTACCGATCCACCTTCCTGCATTTGCAAAGTAAATAGCTGCTTCATAAGATATACCTTATTAGAAGCCGAGGGCTTTTCGTATAAATTCGCCAAGGACTTTATCAACTCTTCCGTTGTCTTACACTGTGATAAGCTGGAAATCACAGATGATGCAAGGCTCAACCTTATGGAACCTAGAGCCTTCTGATCAAGAACATTCCATTCTTCATCCTTCATATCTGTGGGCTTGCATGCAATCGCACCCAACGATAAGTACAAATCCTTCTGATACAAATAGTCCTCAATCTGCATCCTCCAATGTTGATAATTTTTGCCATTAAACTTCTCCATTCGTAGCCTACTTTTTTCTGCCATTACTGAACTCCCACTCAATCAGAAAACCCTGTGAATGACCTGTAATAAAAAAACAATACCCTGCTTCCTGCGAACCGTAGCTTTGATACCACTTGTCAGGGGAGAATTACCTACAACAATTAATATACTCTGATACCAACTATTAGGTGACCCCTTATCCAACGGAAGCACAATTGATTACTTTCTTATAAGCAATTAAACACAGAATTATACTAGAATGATAAAGTAACTAGAAACTTGAGACAACAAAGAATTTGAGAGACAATACACACTCTTGTATTAGATATTACTAGAAGAAAATACAATAAGGAAGATGCCACTTCTTCCTCCACCTCAAAGGCTTGCCACACCTCAAGACCTTCTTCCCTCTCTCTCTTGCTCAACACAAACAAACTCTACAACCTGAGTTGCTATCCCTCCTTGAATGCTTCAGCTGATCTCCTTGACCTTACACCTGTAGATCTCCTTGACCTTGCTTGCTTCAATGCTTTAACTTGCCTTCTTGGTAATTTACAATACATGCCTTATGGGTCTTTAAATAGGATCCCATGCTTACAAAAATAGAAATCTAACTACAATAATTAGACATGTAGCTCGTGACTATAATTAGTCATTTGACATGCAAACACTCGCTTCACTTAACTAACTGTTCGTCAACAGCAGTTCTGGAAATACATAGGCGACCGATGTCGGTCCCTGCTTGCCTGGTTCTATCGACGTCAGTCGACTATCTGCCGTCGCCGGTCTCCTTCTCCACTGCATCTGACCGACGTCGGTCATACTGCTGATGCTGGTTCCTCTGGTTCTTTAGCATCCTTCCTTGTGTCTGCAAACAGTTGAAGCTTTTAGCTCCACACCCTAACACATATTCCTTATTCATTTCTTCATGGATATATTGTACATGAGTAATTGATCAAGACTTGTTATTGGGACTCATATTGTGGCTATGCCACTTTATTTTTGGCTATTTTTAGCTCCTAGATTCACTTGAGGGGGGGTGTTAGATTAGTTTATTTACCATAGTTCATGTTTCCTAAGCATTTTAATTTTTAAAGAATTGTTTAGGTTTTCCCATGTACTTAGGTGTGGATATTAAATAATTAAGTAGTGGTTTTCTATCCCTAGGTTATCTCCTATGATCCTATGGCTATCATTGATCTTTCTTGCCTACATATGCAAGGCACTGCCATTATACTTGATAAGTTTCTAGAGATAATATATGATATATCTACTCTTTGTTTTGCATATCAATTTATTGCATTCAACTCTTTCATGTAACATTTTCTTTTTAACAATTAAGATTTATGCAACTTGGAACAATATATTTTCCATTCCTTTAAATTATTAGTTGGGATTGCTAAAAAAGATACAATTTTGCATACCATCTACAAATAGTTTAGCAAAAAAGGTGGTAGATGTTAGTGTTACAAATTTAGTTAGATGTTTGGTTGGAAAAAATGCAAATTTTGGGATTTGATCTTGTAACAAGTTATTTTTCCTATTAAAATCTAAATAATGTATTTATGTAACCCAAGTGGTGTTATAAATTTGAAAAACATCATTGATTTGAATGGGAAAAGTGTTGAAGTGGAGGACCATGGGATAGAAACAAGTTGATTTTAAGCAAATGGAAAAAGATAGATGAGTTGGTAGATTTACTTATTGAGATTGGAGGGTAATTTGAGTTTGATTATATGGAGGATCCACATAGAGTTAAAGTGTGTTAGACCAAGCTTAAAGATCATAAAACCCTATGGTTAAAATAAGTATGAATTGAGAGGAATGTAAGAGGTAGAGAAAATATTATTTGGTGGGATATAATAGTTGTTGAAATGAAGGGTTAATTTTTCATATAGATTATTAATTTAACTTAACATAGAAGTTATAATTGAGTGTACCATTCACAAAAAAATGGATAAATAAATATGGTGAATAGGAGTAAAGCCCAAAGAGTGGGGTTTGATTTTTAAAACAAGTCAAGTTTTCATATATCAATATAGTTTATAGGCATACAAAAAAACCCTTATTCTAAATATTGTAATTTTATTTGAGCAAAGGATATAAGAGATTATATAGAACAAAATAGAGTTAGATTTTGATGATGTGGAGGTTGAAAGGAGTGTGAAAGTGTCTCGAACCAAGTTGAATGGTCATTCAAACCTATAGTAGAAGGAATTAAAACTGAGAGAAATAAAAGGGGTATAAAAAATTATCTAATGGGATGAAATTATTTCCATATTGAAGGGAACATTTTTTCATGTATATTATTAGTTTTTCATGTTATAAATTTTACAATTCAACATACCATTCATAAACATATGAATAAAAAATTGAGGTTAATAGGAGTCTTATAAATTAGCTCAAATGTTTGGCTAGAAAAACCCAAAAATTGGGATTTGATCTTAGCATAAGGTGAACACACATATACTAATTTGATAAATATGAGTATAATGAATACCCTATTCAAAATCATGTATAGGTGTAGGACTACAGGTGTTACAATGTTTTGAAGCATCAGTGGCTTGGATGGGAAAGTTTTTGAATCGAATAACTATGCATAATATATGCAAGAGATGCATTAACAAGTGAATGAAAAATTGGAGATTAATACAATAGTGTATACATATCAAGTTCATCTCATGTGAAGGAAAATGACATAGTATTATTTGAAATATTGTATTATGGAGACCAAATTTTACTTTTAGTTTGATGATGTGTAGGGCCCAAGGAGAGTGAAGTGTTTCAAATCAAGTTTAATGGTTATGCAAGATATATACATGTAAATTAACATTTAATAAAAAATCATGTACTTATTACCTCTCTTTTACACACTTAGCTCTAGAAATATCTTAGGGCCTCTTTTGATCACTTTCAACCACCTTGCACACTCCTCTAAGCTGATAAATGACCCCCAAATGTACTAATACCTATTATTATCAACATTAGACAAATTTCAGGCACTACATAACACTCAACATGATTAAATAAACCATTATACAAGAGTTCCCTAGTGGACTATAGTGTACTACTCTAATGTCCTTTCCCCTCTCCCATCATCCTACTAAATAATGACTGATTTATAGATTCAAAAGCTATAATAAGGTTGGCCTATGTACCTAATGAGACCCATTAAAATGGAATTTTATAGATATGACTATATAAATAATTTTCAAACCATTGTGCACACAAAAGGCTTACAAATAAAAAATCACCAAAATCATAATTGCACACTAAGAGTAAAGTACATATTTCTCCCAATTCTAATTGCATATATCCCTAGTAGCCCAGATCTCAAGTTTGAATAAATTTTATATGTCAAATGTCACAATTAAGGTACTTAAGCACATTAGTATTACAAAAAAATCTAGTATATTACACCAACTATTCGTACACCACTGTTTCATGGGAGAACTGCATGAAGTTCAATCCCTCTTTAGAGTATTGGTATGTAGGCAATGCTCAACACATGGGGTGTTGAGGTCTCACCCAAATTTAACCATTGATCCCTTTTACCATTGATTTTAATCATTATTTTCATGTCAAAAATCTAGGGTTTTTGAATAAAAATTAGTCATACAATGGTATTCACAAGTGATCATAAGTTCCTGCACCAGATACATGCTCCACATATAAAGATATAAAGAACATATAAACCCTAATTTCCTAACTATAAGTGGACATGATCACTACATAGTGGATGTAAGAAATAAAACTATAGTTTCTTACCCATGGTACTACTATCTAGGCCCAAATCTAGATGTTGATTCCTGTTTCTAGTCACTAGGTCATTCTACATAGCACGCTTCAGACTCTAATTCCTCCTAAAAATATAGTTTCTGGCTAAGTAATTATTTTGTCATTACACTTTTATATTTTTAGTAAATTTATAGAATATAATAGTTCTAATTTAATGAATGTTGTTATTATTATACTATTCTAAATAGTGCAAGTAGATAAATAGTTGTTACAGAGTTTTAGAATATCAATAATCTGAGAAGGGAAAATGTTGGATCAGTGGAATATGTAGAGTATATGCCAAAGATACATTAAAAAGTAGAATTTAAATTGAATCTTAGTTTGATGGGGTAGTAAAATCAAGTTAACTCAATCAAATGAAATAATAATAGAATATTTAATAGATTAGCTTATGAAGATTGAAGTGTAATTCACATTTGATATAGCAGAGGATCCAATCAAAGTGAACATGTCTCATACTAAGTTGAAAGATCATTCTTCCATATGATCTACTGAAAAATAAACTAAGAATAATTGTGTTTTACCCTTTTTGAAAATAAGCATTAACATGCACAAGAGAATCCTAAAAAAATAAGGAGCAACCTACTCTAAAAAGTAGGCTAATTAAATGAATTTAGATTTTATTGATATTATGATAAGATATATTGAATCTAATAATATGCTAAATATAGGAAGTACAATATTTAATATTACAATAATATCAATACAAAATAAAAAATTTACTTAGCTTGTTCACTCATGTGCAGACAAATCTGAGTAGTGTAGGTGTAGAATTAGTCTATCTAAATATTTGGATCCCATCATTAGATTATAGAAATTAAGTCTCTGTCAATCTAGGAACTACCATTTAAATATTAATGTTGATGCTTTTGTCTTAGAACTAAAGCTTCTATCCATAGTGAAGTACAATTAATTTTTTGTAAATTCCACTTGCACCTATTAGGGTTAGTTACCACCTTGAATAATATATATCTAGATCACACACACATATTCTCATTGTATGCACCTAAATTTGCTTTCCCTAATTATTATATGAATCTTGCTAATTTATTCCATAGCCATAATCCTAACTAATTAATTAAATTCTATTCCCTATTCCTACATTATACAAACCTTTCTACATCCCCATGACATATTAATCCCATCATTATCCCATTAACATCTTACTTAGCTACTAATCATACCTCATTAACTAGGCACTAGCCCACTTGTCAATTACATATATTCCAACTACCCCCTAACCAATCTATCCCTAGCCTTTCCTACACCCATTTAAAACTTAAAATACATTAAATCCCTAACTAATCCATATTATCCCTTAATATATCTAGAAACCTCTAGATCTAGATAGCTCTCCCTAATTTTATAGAATTCTCTAAACTAGATAATTATGAATGAATTAAAAGTTCATCTAAAACCTCTTCTGCTAAACTATAAATAGTTATGCTTGGAGCATGGATAGACTAATTAAAATATCATAAGACATTATTGAATCTATTTACTAGCTATTAAAAACACTAATACTCTCTTTCATCCTCTCTAGCATCCAAAGAAGCCATTATATCCATCTTGAAGCGATTATCAAGCAATCCACATACAAGTCAAATAGCATTGGAAAATTGGTTTGAAAATATTGGAGGGAAGATATGAGGATAAAGATGATGGTAATAAGTCATTTATAGTTGATTATTGTTCCTATATTTCTCTCTCTTTGATGTTATTATAGTATTGTATTAAAATTGCTATTTTTAGTCTATTAAAACTGCAACTTGTGAGTGTGATACCACACTTTACGACTGCAAAACTACAACTAAGAGAAATGCCCCCAAAATTAGTTTTGCATTCTCCATTTATACCTATATTAAATATTCAAAATAAATACAAAATACTAAGTATATATGGGTACTCAATGGTGGTCCTATGTAGACTTCCCTCTGGAACTCTTGGGCCTTCTCTCTATAGTGAGATGCTCGTGGGATGCGATCCATGGTCTTTCTCTCCCAACCTCAAATCAACCAAGTTAAAGAGTGAAAATGACTCTTTTTTTACCCCCAATTTTATATTTTACCCTCTATTACCATATTATTTTACCCACTTCACCCCATATAGTCCTTATTAACCTTATCTTTCTATCCAACCAATTGATTCTAACCCTCGTATCCCTTTATACATAATATTATCACATATAATCCCATTCATAGTCATTAATATCTATCCCTAAGTCAATTTTTATCATTTTTTAGGGAATGGGCTTCCATTCCCCTATTCCTTATGTAACATCCTAAGTCAGATCTACATCGGCTTGAGGTCTCTTCAGACTATGTAGGCAACACTTAGCTACTTTTTAGTGCCTAAGGATAGCTCAACCACTAATACCAACCAAATATTGTCCCTTACCCTTTGGGTCACTTTAATCTATAAAATATCATTAAAATATAATCATTATATCAAATATGCTCATTATCACCAATCATTTGTCGCATATCCTTTATTGGCCTAAAACTATCCCTTACATGTGTCCTTACCTAAGAACTATCGACCAATTACAGCCTTATTTATCTATCCATCTTCTAAAAATATGTCATTATCTCAAGAATATTCATTTTATTATTTGAATTTACTCACTTCTTTCCTTGACATTGGTATTTTACCAGGATTCATATTAAGATGCTAATCATTATTGTTTAGGTGCATTCCCCCTTGGGACTAGTCTTACACCTGCAATCTTATCCCCTTGCATTTCCACTTGGGGCATCTTATCATTCAGAGCTCAATTAGAACTTGAGGAATTGTAACCCCTCATTATATTGATTTTATATCCACCTTGAGGATATCTTTTTGAGTGGTCATCTAGCTCATTCCTCCTCACATGTCCCCTGGAGGGCGCATCATGCAAACTCATTTTATCTCATTTTACTAAGTCATCCATGTAATGGCTTTATTTTAAAGACCATTAATCCTCACCTCATCATTTTTAATGCCATTCTAAAGAGGGGCAAAATGTATGCACCTAAATCCACTTGCCCTAATTATTCTACTAATCCTACTAATTTATCCCATAACCATAATCCTAACTAATTAATCAAATCCTATTCCCTATTAAATATTTCCTAGTCCTAAAAAATTTTATAGATCCCCATGACATATTAATACCCTCATTATCCCACTAAAATCCTAATTAGCTACTAATCCTAACTCATTAACTAGTCATTAGCCCACTTGCCAATTAAAAATACATATATATTCTAATTACCCCCTAACCAACCTATCCCTAGGATTTTCTACACCGCTATAAGCCTTAAAATACATTAAATCCCTAACTAATCCCTATTATCCCTTAATCTAATCTAGAAAATTCTAGATCTAGAGAACTCTCCCTAACTTTCTAGAATTCTCTAAACTATAGAATTCTAAATGACTTACAAATTCATCTAAAACCTCCTCCATCAACCTATAAATAGCCATTCTTAGAGCATGGCTAGACTAATTAGAAATATAATAAGCCAATATTTCATCTATATACCAACCATCCCAATCACTCATACTCTATTTCATCTTCTCTAACATCTAAATAATCCATAATTCTTGAAGCCATTATAGAGCAATCCACATACAGGTCAAATTGCATTATAAAATTAGTTTAAAAATCTTGGAGGGAAGCTATTAAGAGCAAGGTGATGGTAAGAAGTCATTTATAATTATTTATTATTTATATATTTCTCTCTCTTTGATGTTATTGTAGTTTTGGGTTAAAATTGATTTTTTTAGTATATTAAACTCAGAGCTCAAAAATACAATCATACACTCAATATTAGTCTTTTTATTAAAACCCTAGATCCTCTAATTAGGGCACACTACCTTGATAAAATAGGGGTTAGTTGAGCTCAATTAAATTTGAGTTGACTTCAAAACCCTCTATTAGTGAGAATTACCTACATAGGGATATACTCTAAAGAGGGACTTAGACTAATGTAGTTCTGCCCCTTATGTGGGATTGTGTGTGAAAATGGTGTAATATACTATACGTGACTACATGTAATGATTTAGATTTAACTTGACAAATGTTGCTCATGGGATACTCTTTGAATTATTTAGACCTATAATAATATTGATCCTATATTTGATTTATAAATAGGTAAGAATGGGATAGTTTTGAATACGTGAGAGGTGATTTTGCTTGGTAAGTGTTATATGTGTGCTTAAAAAGTACTTGATGATAATGAATGGTCTTTGAATTATATTTATACAACACATTTTGAAAATATATCATAAAATGGTTAAAATAATATTATAGGTCAACCCGAACATTCCAAAATATTTACAAAATTAAGTGTTTATAAGATATGAACACTTGCATTAGATTTGGGACATTAGCATCTATTTTAGTGGCCAGATACGAATGGTAGTGTGTTGGAGAATAGATAAATGTTGAATATATATAATTTAAAGTGAAGGATATATATTATTTTTTAAGCATAATATGAGCTACATGTGATTTGGGCAATCAAAATATCAAGGTCAGATCATAAGATAAGCATTTGAGCACAATGAGATGGTGAACACTAGCTTTTTGGTTATAAGAAAGACAAGAATTGAAGGGTAGAACCTAGACTGATATTTATCAAGAGTGTAAAACTAGTTTATCATGTAAAATATAGATTTGATTATCTAAATGCACCCCCCTTTAATCTAGCAATGCATATGGATGAAATTAATAGGTTAAATGAAAGAAATGTGTATCATGATTTGTACAACACACCTTGATTTGATTTGAGCCCCGTTTTAATTCTTTTTATGTGTATAAACTTAAACCAAGATCATGTTATTTGTTTAATTAGTGCATATAATATGAAAAATAATGATTGAAATAAAAGAGACAAAAGGAATGAGTGAACGTGTGTTGATGCAACCATGATACCCCTTGATATTTTTCTTTGGTAATGATGCTTCCTAGTTGAAGCATTAGAGAGAGGTTAACAATTGAACCTTGAATATGTGAAGAGGGGAATTAGAGAGTGATAAACCCCCATAATTCAATGTAATTATGAGTTGTGCCAAGTTTATCGAGATCATTGGATCTCAATTACACAACCAAATGTAAACATATCTTGTCAATCTAGCTAATCTCACCCGAGTCAAATGGTGTAACCATATCAAACTATAATAATAGGAGTAGTTCAAAGTCCATAAAGGGTGATGAATCTTGATTACACTCCTTAAGGGAGCCAATTTTTTCAACAAATAAAATATCAATTGGTGCTTTTTGGTAAGGTCATTGCATAAATATTGGTATAATTTAATAATGATATATAATTTGGTGTATTTACATGGCATATAAACCTAACATTTGTCTCAAACTAAAGTATTTATAAAAATAAAACCTCTAATCTATAAACTATGTATAATATGCATCACAAATCTAAAAAAAATTTGTCCAAAATCTATGAAAATTGGTGCTAAATGTATAAGATTTTTATCACAAGTGCATATTTTTATTATGTATATTGTATTAAATTTTATCAATTATACCAACTATATGTATCTAGACTCATGTCTCTATGACATGCCCCCACTTATATTCACCCCCATTTTTGAGTTGAGGGGAATGAAACATGATAGTCACCTTATCTCAAAAGGATAAGCTAACCCAGTTCTATTTGTATGAATCATAAAGTAAATAAGCACATAGTGGTATCATTTCTAAGTATATGTATCAATGAATCTCATAATATCCAAACATAACAAGCCTTAAGATATATGATAAGTATCATGTCAACAACTAGATTTAATAATATTTAAAAGTAATCAAGCACACACACAAGAGCACTCAATGTTACACAAATAAGGGTCTAAGGAGACTGAAAACAAGGGTCATGTTAAAATGCCACACACTCAAAGGAAGGACATGTTCAAATGTTCACACACCAAATAAATAAGCAATACTTAGGGCACTGGGGCCAACAAATAAGGAATATGTTCAAATGTTCTAATGTAATGAAACTACTTAGATGTTTCTTAATAAGGAAATAATATATCACAAAATTAAGAGTAGAATAATGAAATCCATAATAAGAATTTACAACAAAGAATAATACTTGATAAATATGATTGAGCCACTTCAAGGGGGAAACCTCTATAACAATGTAATAAAATTAATAATTTAATGATAAAGTAGTGACCATTACCTCCTATATATACTCTACTTAGCCATGGTTATTTCATATTCCAACCATACTAAGAACATAGAGAAATTAAATAAGATAATATAAAATGTATGTAAGTTACAAGCGGCCACACATATCCCTAGATACACTATAGGTTAAGGGCTTAACATGCCCCTTCCCTTCAAAACAACATTAATCTCAATGTTGAATAAAATTTGGCTGTTGTTGTAGGAAATATTATTTTTCCCATGTTGCATCTTCATGATTCAAACTCTTCCACTTGATTAAATACTCACGATCTCTTGTTTATAGCCTTTTTTTGTATGTGTGAAGGATATAAGATATCCTCAAGTACCAAAATGACTATGCCTTCTTCATATAATGTAGGTAACTCAATATAGGTATAAAATATCTATCCAATGACCTTTCTTAGGTAAGATACATGAAATATAGGATGGATGTGAATGGACTGTGGTAGCTCCAACTTGTATGCCACACTGCCAATTTTTTGTAAGATCTGATAAGGGCCATAATACTTAGGTGAAAATTTGTTATCTATTTTCTATTGATTCAAATAAATATACTTATATGGATAAAAGCTCATAAATACCCAATCACTAATATAAAAATGAATCTTATTATGGTGTTGGTTAGTTTGTTTATTCATTCTATTTTGTCTCATTGTTAAATTCTCCCTTAAACTAGCTAGTTCCTCAATATTTCAAAATTTTGGTTGCACCTTCAAAGATGAAATGATGAATGGGGGAAAATATCCATAAAGTGCCATAAAGGGAAACATTTTAAAAGAGGTATGGAAGGAAGTGTTGAACCATAATTCTACTAGTGGCAACTAATGGACCCACTATTCCTATTTATCTGATGAAAACAATGGAGATACCCTTTTAGGAATTTTTTGACAACCTCTATTTTCCTATCAGATTGAGGATGGTAAGATGAGATAAGATCCAACTAAGTATCCAAACATGAAAATAACTTAGTCCAAAAGTTACTAGTGAAGATAAGATCATGATCACTTGCAATGATTTTTGGTGTACCATGAAACTTTTGAATTGTATTGATAAAAGCAACATCTACTATATTGGATAAAAATGGTTATGATAAGGAAAAAAATGAAAATATTTTTTAATCCTATAAAAAACTAGCATGATGATATTTTTAACTTTAAACTTCAACAACCATGTAATGAAATCCATCCCACTACTAGCTAGGGATTTAAAATGTCTTCAAAAGACATGGTGTCTTAATTTTTTCTCCTTTATTTTGTTGACAAACCAGGCATTTTGATGCAATTTTTTATATATCCCCATTGAGTCCTTTACAAAATAAATATTTATTGATTTGATGATATGTATTCAAAAATCATGAATGCCCCCTAGTAGAGATTCATGAAGCTCCTTAATGATATTATGTTTGAGGACATAATCCTTACATAGGTATAATCTTTCTTTATACCATAATGTGTTTCCTTTCCACTCAAATTTGTTAAAAACACCTAAAACATGATGAATTTTATAGATTATGACCTATGTATCCCTACTATTATCCCATTTTAATCTTACTTCTTCTAATCAATCTTCTTTCCAAATGGTCATTACGCATAATAATGCCTCAACTGATTCATCTCTCCTAGAAAGTGCATCTGCTACCACATTCTCTTTTCATTTATTATAGATTATTTCAAATTCATATCCTAGAATTTGTCACCAATTTTTTTTCTCTTTTGATGATAATCAATATTCCAAAAATAATTTTAGACTATCATGATTAGTCTTTACCTAAAAGTGTCTACCCATCAAATAAAGTCTCCATTACTTGACTACATGAAGAATAACCATCATATATTTCTCATAGGTTGACATGAACTTGTTTTTTACCTTGAGTTTACAAATATCAAATGTAATGGGTATTCATTTTTGTATGATTTCTACCCCCATGCCATATCTTGAAGCATCACATTTAATAATAAATGTTTTGGAAAAATCAAGGGTTATTAAAAACTGGAGTGGTACACATAGCCTCTTTTAGCTTCTCAAATTTCTTAGTAGCTAGTTTAGTCCAATGGAATGATTTTTTATCTAAAAAGGATATGAGTGGAACTAATATGTTTCCATAATTTTTTACAAATATACGATAATACCCTATTAGCTTTAAAAATCCATGAATGTTTTTGAGGGCCTTTGGCACTCACCACTCCATCATAGTTTTGATCTTATTAGGGCTGAATTTGAATCTTTCAAGTGAAAAAATATGACCAAAGTATTCTAGATTATGGACTCCAAAATCACATTTGGAAGGCTTCATATAAAATTGATGTTGTTTCATAACTAACAATATTTTTTTCACATGCTTAAAATGTTCTTCCTAGGTTTTATTATAGATTAGGATGTCATTAAAAAAACAACATAAACTTGCATAAAAAGGCTTAAAAATAGTATTCATCAAACTCTGAAATGTATATGGTGAATTGGTGCGACCAAAAGGCATGACCATAAAATCATAATGGCCTTCATGAGTTCTAAAATCTATTTTATGAATATCCTCATCTTTGTTCTAAATTTTATGATACCTAAAACAAAAATAAACTTTGGTAAAATAAAATAAACCATGTAATTCTTCTAACAAATCACCAATTTAGAATATGGAACTTATTTGTGATGGTGTATTTATTGAATTATATGTAGTCTAGGCACATCCTTCAAGTGCCATCTTTCTTTTGCACTATGATTGCTTGGGATGAATATTCACTTTAGCTATGTCAAATAATACTTGTCTCCAACATCTTATGTAAAAAAAATTTAATTTCACTTTTTTGGGCATATGGATACCTATATGGTTTAATTTTGGGTGGTGTACTACCTAGAATCCATCTTATGGCATGATCATGTTATCTACTTGGTGGTAGGCCTTATAGTGTTATGATAAAAACTATTGGGTGGTCATTAAGGATAATTTATAAATCAAGATGCATGGACATATTTTTTGTCTAAAATTCTATGGAAAACAATCATGTTACAAATCCTTTATCCCCTTGTTATGAATATTTGTCATTTAATGTGAACTATCCAATTGGGGATGCTTTACTTATAATCCCCATAGTTCAAATGTTATATATTGAAAATGAAATCACATTAATGGTTATTGTAAATTCATATATATCATGCCTAAATTAATAAGCCATTATACTCCCAAAATAATGTCAGCCCTACCCATGGGAATCAAAAACATTGGATAATTAAGCAGGTAGTCCCCCATGGAAATCCTAATATTATGCCATTTTATAGAATAGTTGACTATGCCACCATCTGCACTCATGAATTGAAATTATGGAGATGGATAAATAGAATAGTTCAAATGAGTATCTAACTTACTAATTTTGAAATTATGTGCACTTCCTTGTTAAATCGACATTGTCACCTTTTATTTTTTAAGTAAGCCCACCACCTTAAGATTTTAAGCAGTACATATACCTGAAAGGGCATGACAAGAGATAGTAGGGTGAGAATATTTAGATTCCTCCTCTAGATATTCCATACCCTCACCCAAGGCCTAATCATCATCTTCATCTTCTTTGGATCCTTTAATGTAGAATAATTTTTTTTGGCACATTTATGTCCTTTGCTCCACTTACTATCATAACCAAAGCATAACCCTTTGGCATGATTCTCTTAAATTTGTTGAGGGGTCAATATTGTAGGTTATAGGAATGATGTTACTATGAAATTTCATTCATAACCATGATTGAAATACCTTCTTTTGACTACATATTTTTCCTCTACCTACTGTGTGAATGGTATGTCTTTAGAAATAGACACTACATTAAACATGTGAACCTAAAGTATGATGTTATCCTTGAACCCCTCAAGAAAAAGTCATTCATGTTGTTCTCATTAATTCCATAGACACAAGGATAGATTATGGAATTGATGAATATAATCCTTAATAATACCTTCTTGTCTCAATTTTACTACCTGATTGAAGTATTTTCTGAGACATTATTGTGATAATGTATCTTTAACTCCTTATTAAACATTGACCAAGTAACAAGAGTGCCCTTATTTTTATTTTGATCACACAACCACCTTGTAATGAATATACTTAGATGATTCATAATAATAGAATAATATATCATATAATTAAGAACATAATAATCATATCCATAATAAAAATTGGTAAAAAAATAGAATACTTGAATATTATGACTAAGCCACTTTGAGGGGTAACCTTCATAACAATGCAATAAGAATATAATTCACAATTTGATGATAAAAAAATAACCATTACATCCTATATATAATCTACTTAGCCATGGTTATTCTGTAGGCTGACCATAATAAGAACATCAAGAAATAAAATAAGATAATATGAAGGTATGTAAGCCATAAATTGACCACAAGATTCACTATAGGTTAAGGGTGTAACATGTCCCTCCCCTTTAGAATAATCTTTTCCTCAACATTAAATTAGACCGAGATGTTTTTATAAGAACACTTTATCCTCCCATGTTACATCTTCAGAATGTAGATTCTTCCATTTAATCAAATAATCCTTAATCACTCTAGTCCATAGTTGCATAGTGCACATGTGAAGGATCTCTGTAGAATCTATAATGAATAGGTTATTGGAGTGGACCAAAATTGAGGATCTACTAGATAGATTTGAATGCATGAAAACATTACTCGTGTGTAGTAGTGAAATCAAACATGAGATGGAAGAAGCAATTACTCAGCAATCAAAATATTAACATTAACATTATTATCCATAAAATATTTAGGAAGGTACATTATATACGTGACATATAAACATGTCCTCACTTTCTCATAAATGTGGGATTATCTTTCATAATGACCCTAAAAAGACACCTAAGCAAGCTAACTAAACATGTGTAAGAAAAAATCATTAAATGGAATAAAACTACACTAACATAGCCCTTAAATTTAGCTTAGGTGGGTAGTATAATTGGGTCCCAACAGAAACATCTGATGAGGTACCTAATTACAATATAATTCCCCCTAGAGGAGGATGTTGGAAGTGCCCAAACCCTAATAAGATCATGGAAATTAAGATATTTTCTCTCAGTGAAGGGTTTGATGAATATATCATTAATTTGATTTATTGTCTAGATGTAGAAGAGATAAATAAATTGATCATAGATGAGATTTTGAATGAAAAACATGTGATTCTTGATATGCTTGGTCTGTTGATGGAGGACTAAATCCTAATTGATCTATATTTTTCTTTTTTTATCATAAAAGATGATTGTTGGTCATCAAAACTAGATGCCAAAATCAATGAGAATCCCTTGAAGCCAGAAAGCCTCAATGGAGCCATTAACAACTCTTATGTATTTTTCCTCTATAGAAGATAAAGAAATAACATTTTTATTCTTGCTTGACCAAGTAATTAGACATGAACTGAGGGAGAAACTATAGTTTTAAGTAGACTTATAATTCTAAATATCACCAACCTAATTTAAATTTGTAGAACTAATTAAGTCAACATTGATGCCTACTCCATAGTGAATCATGAAATTATGAATACCTTGCATATATTGGAAAATTTTCTTAGTTTTTTTCTGGTGCATCTCATGTGGTTCCTACATAAATATAGAGACCATGCCCACTGCATTTGAAATATCAGGTCTAGTGTGTTAAGGTTTAAGAAACTACCAACAAGTTATGTATACAAAGTAGCATCAACCAAAGGAGATGGATAATCAACCTCAAGCTTCACACCATATAGAAAAGGATTTAGGGATAGCTTATATTAAACCATGTTAAATTGTGTAAGAAATCAAAAGCATACTTATATTATGTAATAGTGATCTTAAAGTTAGACTAAGAAATTTCAATCCTAAGGAATTAATACAATAAGCCCAAGTCAGTCATTGAGAACCTACTAGACAAATTAGTTTTCACTACTACAATGGTAGATGAGGAACTCCCTATGATTAGTAGGTCATCCACTTAGATAAATATAATAAACAATGAATCATATTGCCATAAAATGTAGACATTTGGATCAAAATGATGCATGGTGAACCCAACTAAAAGAATAAAGGATTACATCTTGGCATACCAAGCTCATGGAGTTTGTTTGAGGCCATAGATAGATTTATGAAGTTTTTAATCTAAGGAGGAATATTCCATAAATCCTTGTCATTTATCCATGTATATTTTATCTTTGAGGTCATCATGAAGAAACACACTCTTTACATCCATTTGATGAACATCCCAATGATGTGCTATGACAATGGAAAGAGTGAGTTAGATTGACATCATTTTGGAAATTGGGGTGAACATCTTGATATAGTCAATGCTAGGTACATGAGAAAAAACCTTTACTACCAAATGTGCTTTAAAATTATCTATAGACCCATCTACTATAAATTTTGTTTAGTAGATCCACCTACATCAAACAAGTTTTATTTCGTTAGGAAGAGGGACTAAATTCCAAGTGTTATTCCTCTATAAAGAACCATACCCCTCTTCCATAGTAGTATCCTACTTAAGAATGATTAATGCCTCAGAAAATTATTATAGATTGGAAAATATGAAATAATGTGGGGCATCCTAGAATTATGAATGGGTTCACATATTATATGATGAATCTTCAACCCATTGGCTAACACTTTACAGTGTTTATCTATCCCAAATAGGACTAGTGATCAAAGAGTTAGGAGGAGATTCCTCATCCTTTGAAGATATTTTGGGAGGAGGAGGATAATCCTCATCACTATTATCATCATCAAAAATAGAAGAAGAATATGGATCATTAGGAAGCTACTCAGGCATATCTAAACCATCAGAACTATTATCAAATTTTAGTGTGTCTAAGGAAGGGGGAGAAGTTTTGAGTGTGGATATCCAATGAAGATGCAAGGTTGACTTTGAGGTTCCATTTACTTTCTTTTATTCTTGGGAATATAGGCCATAACAAGAGATATAAACACTCAAAAGTGATTCACTATGGGTTTTTAACCGCTTTAAGATTCAAAAGGAGTGACTTCCTTTAATGCTTTATGAGGAATTTAGTTCTGGATATAACAATCCTAGTTGATGGGCTCAACCCATTATTGAGGTACAAGAGACTTGGAGTTTAGCATATAGTTGGCCATTTCCTTAAGGACATATTATTGCACTCTGCAATACCATTCTATTGTGGACTATATAGAACTATATGTTTTAGTTGAATCCCCTTTATTGTACACAATTTCTCAAAATGGCTAATGACATACTCACCACCATTATCAATGCATAAAATATTGATAGATTTACTTGAATGTTTTTCTAAAAGCACCATAAATTCTTGAAAATGGTCAAAGACCTCAAATTTTTACTTAAGAAAGTACACCCAAGTATACCTCAAATATTCATCAATGAAAGTAAGCATGTATTTTGTCCTGTTAAATGAAGATTTTGAAAATGGATTAGTAATGTCATTGTGGACAAGATCCAATATTTGTTTATCTCCTCATGATTTTCCTTTGTCATACTTCTCCTTAAGATGCGTACCAAGTATGTAACCTTAGCAAACTCCATCAAAAACCTTGATTGATGGGAACTCTCAAACTATGTCATGATGACTTAGTTTTTCTAGGTAGTGATAGTTGAGATGGTCGAATCACCCATGCCATAATTCAAACACACAACTAAATGAATGAGAAATATAGTAAAGGGTTAATTAGGTGAAAAATGTGAGAATGTATACAATCATGACTTGTGAGCTACTTTCCCAAATGCAATAATGGATTCAATATTTGATTCCCTAATAACCATGAAATTGTGTGTGAAATTATCTCTCTTGCTCAAATTAATATGAGTGGTCTAATAAATAGATATGAGATTGGTGGATAAAGAGGGAAAAATAGAACATTATGAAATGTCCCATCATTCACTTCAACATATCCACTCTCAATAACTTCTACAAAAGTATTGTTGGTTGAATATTTTGTCGATCAGCGTACTGATAAACAAAATATGTCTGATCAGCCAAAGTAAGAAGATTAGTTATCTAAATGTGTAGGTTTACCACATCAGAAGGGGACTGATCTCTCCTCTCATCAGGGGGAGGTTCCCTATAGGTATGCTATATATATATATATATATTAACAGAAAATAATACTCAAGGGTAGGACAAACCATCCATCTCTCTTTCTTCAGAGATGATGCATGCAAATCAAAGGAGAAACTCAAGGAAAATGATAGAAAGCACTCTTCTTTTAGAAGTACTATTCAGCAAGCCACAAGAATACTCTAGGTAGTAACCAAAAAATGTAATAACCAGCAAAGTGAGATGCATCATAAAGTCTCCACCTAAATTTCTCAAGAGTAAAATATGAAGGACAATGAGGGCACAAAGTCGTCCCAAGGTCCTTTACACATAATTGAAAAGAAAACACACTGAAAGGCAATTATGGGGGCACAAAGTCTCTCCATAGTCAACTCTTCAGGACACCTTCTTGACTACTATCACTAATCCTACTTGTTGAATTAAAGGAATAGAGAATATATCAAGGAAAAAGACATAAGAATAGTTTCCTCAACAACAAAGATATTACAACACAAAGTCTGAAAAGTCAAGAAAGAGTGAGAGAGTGTAATTCCATAATGGAAACAAAATTATGTAATATCCTGAGAGGTGAAACAAGCTATATTATCAATAACAATTTTGATTGGAACTCCAAACCTGGAAATGATATTCTCTTTGAGAAAGTTGCATACAACTTCTGAATTAGCATGCTTAGTTGGGATTGCTTCTACCCACTTGGTGAAATAGTCAATTGCTGTAAGGACATAATCATGTCTAGCACTTGAAGATGGGTTTATAGTCCCAATAAAATCAAGTCCCTATTGATGGAAAGGTTTATCTATGATCACTAGCTTGAGAGGCATAGCAACTAACTTGAGTCTTCCAACAAATTGCTGATAGAGTTCACATTTTCTCACCCACTTATGTGCATCTTGGAAAAGAGTTGACCAGTAATACCTAGCTCGCAAAATCTTGTGAACAGTGATAAGAGCAAAAAAATGTCCTCCACAGGCTAGATTGTGGAAAGATTTCAAAAGCTGACTTTGTTGTTCTTTGTCTACACAGCGAAGGAATACTCCATCTATGCTCTCTTGTACAAGCCATTGTCCCAATAGACAAAATTGGGAGCTTTCAACTTGATAGTCCTCCTTTCTTTGTAAGACAAATGAGCAGGACATTCACCATAGGTAAGGAAATGAGTGATACCTAAATATCACTCATTGGTAGTGGAGACAAAAAGGACTATTAGTGTCTTTTCCACTTCAGTTTCTTCATGCTGTGTGTCTTCTAGCGTATTGTCAGTGATTAATTAACATAAGCCTTTACCCCTGACCAGGTTTGTCAGCTTGATGTCTAGATCAAACTCTTAGATTTTTGCAATCCAATTACCTCTTTTCGTGCCAAACTCTTGCTGAGTTAATATAGACTTGACTATAGTGTCAGGAACTAAGGCAGTAGTGTGTGAATTCAGAATATAGAAGCAAAAATGTTTGACTGCTTTCACCAATGCATAAGCATGCTTCTCTATATTTGAATACTTCATCTCATGGGTTTTGAGAGGGCAACTCATGAAAGAGATATGAGATTCCATACCTTCCTTATCCTGTTGAACAAGAATTGATGAAAGAGTGTGTTCAAATGCATAGCTATATATGATGAAATCTTTGTTGTAATCTGGGCAAACCAAGGTAGGGGTGTGAGCAATAACAATTTTGATATCCTGAAATGCTACCTTGCCTTCTTTAGTCTAGCTGAATATGGTCTTCCCTTTCATCATGTTCATAATGTGTCTAATTTTCTCAACAAATTTGGGGATGAATCTCCGTAAGAAATTCACCTTTTCGAAGAAAGAAGGAACAACATTTTTACTTGTAAGCAAATTAAGTTCTTGAATAGATTTGACTCTATCTGAGTCAATATTTATTCCTTATTTGGACACAATGTGTCCAAGGAGTTTCCCTTTTGTTATTCCAAAAATAGACTTCTTAGGATTTAAGGAAATACCATTTTGGCAGAAGCACTCCAACACTTGTTGTAAGTGATGTACATGATCAGATCGATGCTTTGAAAAGACAGTCAAGTCATTAAGGTATACCATTATGAATTTACCAATCTCATCTTTGAAATCCAAATCCATTGCTTTTTGAAAAGTAGCACCAACATTTATTAAACCAAAAGGCATTCTTCTATATACAAATGTACCCCAAGGTGTGGTGAATGCAGTCTTGTGTTGGTCTGCTTTACCAACTTCAACTTGATTATAACCTGAGAAGCCATCCAGCATTGATAACATCTCTGCACCTATCACTATTTGAAGTACTTGATCCATAATGGGGAAAGGATAATTATCCTTCAAAGATGCTTGATTCAGATTTTTGAAATCTACACAAATGTGAATTTTTCCATTCTTCTTCCTTATAGGCACTATGTTTGCAATCCATGTGAAATGATGGATTGGGAAGATGATTCTAGCATTTAACATTTTTTGTATCTTAGATAGGATAATACTTGATATTTTTAGATTATACTATCTATATTTTTACTTGTAGGGCATTGAGTCAGCCGTGAGAGGAATGTCATGGCAGATTTCATCAGGTCTGAGAGACTTCAGGTCTTCATAAGAATATGCTAAGACATCCATGTATTGATAGAGTAAAGAGGTGAACTTGAATCTTTCTTCAGGGGTGCATCACTTACCAATATTGACCATCTTGGAATTTTCTTTAGTAGTTAGATTCACTTGATCAAATCCCTGAGAGAAACTCGAGTCTATTTGTTGTTGTTTGATGAATCTATCATGCTTGTCAAACAAATTTTCAAGAGAAACCAGGCCTTTGGAAATTTTATTTCCTTTCAGCTATAATTTTTTTTCATTTATATCTAAACTATATTTAGAGGCTAATTTATTCTTCTGAGATTCACTGCCTTCAAAATGTAGTTGTTTAAAATTGTCTTTTTATTCCAGGAAAGCAATGATTTGATGATCATCATTGAATACTTGCCAATAATTAGCATTGTCAGGAACACTTGGTCTATAGACCAACTTAATGGTATACCTGTCTTCTTTGAAATTTGAATGAGGAACTAAGAGAGTTCCTGAAATAGAAAGTGCATCAGCTCTGTCACTAGACTCTTTGGGTATAGCAAAAATGTTGAAAGCATCAAAGCTTTCAATTTGGTCCCAAACCAAGTTACGGTAGTGGCATAATCTTTCATTCTTGGTTTGGTATAAGTTCCTCACTTAACAAACCACTAATTTAGCATCCCCTTTGGCATGAATAAACTTGATGCCTTTGTCATGAGCATCCTTCATGCCAAACAGTAGAGATTCGTATTAAACTGTATTATTAGTGTTGCTAAACTATAATTTGTAAGATGAAGGGAACATATCTCCTTGAGGAGATATCAAAACAATCCTAGCTCCTGAACTGATAGAGGAATAGCTACCATCATATTCCAAAGTCCATATCTCATTTGATACTGATTTTTCTTTAGACTTTCCTTCATCAGAGATGGAGGGTCCTTTATCTGTATTACAGCCTACTAGTTTTTTTGCTGTTCTTGTTGAACTAATTTCTGAGTTGACCCTTTGAAGAATTATATTAAATGTTTCATGTACTTCATTTGTAGATATAAAATAGTTACCCATACCTATAGATTCAAAAAGAATTTGAGCTTCAGGGGCTGATGTCTGGGTGACCACATACTTTGCTTCTTTTTCAGGGAGCAACCTCTTTATTACGCCTTGGACAGGGATCCTCACCTCAGATAGGTCCATGTTTAGTTTTCCTCCCATGCCCTTGCATAAATTTTCTCCAAGCAAAATGACATAGGATGTTGAGACGTCAGCCACCAAGACAATCATCTTGATTCTCTTGTTTGGAAAGGCTGTAAATGCAAATTGGGCATCTTTGATTTGCTCCAGTAGTGGTACTTGCTTGTTCTCCATGGAAAAATATCTTCTAAATGTCTTGGTTAGTGTGAGACCAAGAGACTCAGCTAATTTAGCTGGCATGACATTATCAGATGCACTTGAGTCTATAATATAGTTACTCAGCTTGTGGCCATTAATTAACAGGGAAACATAGAAAGGTTTTATTTTTCTAGGAGCAGTTGGGGGAGTAATGAATAGATTATTTGGAGTAGGCATGTTCTTTAGAGAATTAGGAGTTACCTTTTTAGCCTTTTTTCCTTCAAGGATGGTTTGGTTTTTTACATATTAGACTAGCTTATTCAATTGATCAGGATTGGACTACAAATATTCGAACTCAGACATTTGTATTTTTGTTTTTTGACATGATTGATTATGTCAAATGGCTGAATTGAGCTAGGTACAAAGAAAGGTACTTCAAATTTTTGAGTTTTAAGAGGGATGGGAGGTGGGCTAGTTTGTGAATTTGAAATATAAGGAGAAGGCACAATTGATGTATTTTTCTTTTGGGTTATCACCAGATCCTTTGACTGAAAAAGCAAAGTGGTTCCACGTTTAGCAATCGTGACTACTGGCTACGGTTGCTCTTCTGTCTTCTCTTTAACAGCCTGCTAGATAGGGGTTTTTAGATCTGATAAACACTACATATGATCCATCAAAAGCTTCTTCTTTGCTTTTGGGTTCATCTTGGTAATTCAAGAAACTAATGTGGGAGTCACCAACTGATTCTTCTTGATTGTCTTTAAAGAGATCAGTATCATTTTCTTGATTCAATTTAGGTTGAAAAGAGAAATCTGATTCTGCTTCAAGATATCCCATTGCTAAATTAGTTGGAGGAGCTTCTAGGGCAAGTTTCCCTTGTGGGAGAGGAAGGCAATTTTGTTGCCCTTGATTCCTGGCAGCATTGCCTTGATATGACTGATTTGGGAATGTCCTTTTATATGAAGGAGCAGAAGACATTTCTTGAGCCATTTGCTTTTTGAGAGCAAGCAACTCATTTGCCAATTTTTTCACCATTAGATTTGTGGTGCCTGTAGATGCATATTATTGTGGTGTGGAGCTAAAAGCTTCAACTGTTTACAGACACTAGAAGGAAGGATGCTGAAGAACCAGAGGAACCGGCGTTGGCAGCATGACCGACGTCGGTCACAGACAGTGGAGAAGGAAACTGGTGATGGAAGAAAGTTAGCCAACGTCGATAGTACCAGACAAATAGGGACTGGTGTCGATCGCCTGTGCGGTCCAGAACTATTCGTTGCATGAACAATTAGTTAGTTGAACTGAGTGTTTGCATGCTAAGGGGCTAATTTAAGTCGCGGGCTGTGTGTCTAATTTTAGTAGTTAGAGTTCTATTTTTGTAAGCATGGGATCTTATTTATAGACCCATAAGGCATGTATTGTAATTAAGTAAAAAGGCAAGTAAAGGCATTAAAGCTAGCAAGGTCAAGGAGATCAGCTGAAGCATTCAAGGAGGGATAATAACTCAGGCTTTAGAGTTGTTGTGTTGAGCAAGAGAGAGAGGGAAGAAGGTATTGAGGTGTGGCAAGCCTTTGAGGTGGAGGAAGAAGTGGCATCTTCCTTATTGTATTTTCTTCTAGTAGTATTTAATACAAGAGTGTGTATTGTCTCTCAAATTCTTTGTTGTCTCAAGTTTCTAGCTACTTTATCATTCTGGTATAATTCCGTGTTTAATTGCATATAAGAAAGTAATCAATTGTGCTCTAATTGGTAGAGCTGTAGATCCCTTGACAAGTGGTATCAGAGCTATGGTTTGCAGGAAGTAGGGTATTGTTTTTTATTACAGGTCATTCACAGGGTTTTCTGATTGAGTGGGAGTTTAGCAATGGCAGAAGAAAGCAGGCTACGAATGGAGAAGTTTAACGGCAAGAATTATCAACACTGGAGGATGCAGATTGAGGACTATCTGTATCAGAAGGATCTATACTTACCATTGGGTGGGGTTGCATGCAAGCCCACAGATATGAAGGATGAAGAATGGAACGTTCTTGATCGGAAGGCTCTCGGTACCATAAGGTTGAGCCTTGCATCGTCTGTGATTTCCAACTTATCACAATGCAAGACAATGGAAGAGTTGATAAAGTCCTTGGCAAATTTATACAAAAAGCCCTCGGCTTCTAACAAGGTATACCTTATGAAGCAACTATTTACTTTGCAAATGCAGAAAGGTGGATCGGTACATACTCATCTCAGTGATTTCCATGGTTTGGTAAACCAACTAGCTTCAGTCAATATTGTTTTTAATGATGAGGTAAAGGCTCTCTTGATTTTATGTTCTTTGCCTGAAAGTTGGGATGGTATGTTTATGGCAGTAAGTAATTCTGCATCTGCTTCTAAATCTTAAAAGTTGATGATGTTGTGAGTGTGATCTTGAATGAGGAAATACGCAAGAGAAGCACAGGTGAATCATCAGGGAATGCTCTAAGTGCAGAAAGCAGGGAAATGCAAAGGGAGAAGGTTGAGCAAGGGAAATCAAGGTTGGGAAGGAGATTCGAGTCCAAAGGTATTACTTGCTAGTTTTGTGGAAAGAAAGGACATACAAAGGAGTGTTGGTTAAGAGATAAAGAGAATCAATATGCAGGTATGGAAGAAGCAAAGGATGTAAATATTGTGATGCAGGATGCTCTCATACTTTCTTCAGATAGTCAGGTAGGATCATGGATTTTAGATTCTGGTTCATCTTTTCATGCATCCCCAAACAGAGATTTGTTCTATGAGTATGAACAGGGAGACTTTGGAGTTCTTTATTTAGGGGATGGTATGCCTTGTCAGATAGTTGGCAAAGGGAAAGTGTAGCTGAGATTGTAGATTGACAACACGTGGGTGTTGAAAGAGGTCATGCATGTTCCAATTCTGAAGTAGAGTCTGATTTTTGTAGGAAGGTTGGGAGATGAGGGATGCATAATAACCCTCACAACGGATTCTTGGAAGGTTACCAAGGGAGCACTTGTTCTAGCAAGAGGTAAGAAAGTAGATACTCTTTATCTATCTACTTATATTACTGATTCCACTTCTAGTGTAGATTCAAAGATGTGGCCTAATAGGCTTGGTCACAAGAACAGGAAGAGAATGGAAGTTCTTGATTCAAAAGGTATGTGTTCAAATTTGGAAAGCACAGATACAGTTCATTGCAGAAAGAGGAAATTTGATGCTTTTGACAGGAACAAAGAAGCCTTGGTGTTTTTGGAGGAGATGAAGGACAGAGATCAGTCATAGAGGCTAAATAAGTCTGAGCAAGGTAGCATGGACAGAGGTTTGATCCAAGAAGAGCTCACGGATGAAAATTTCATCACTTACAGGAACACACAGACACTGATGTCGATAGCTTGGCACTGACGTCAGTCATCTAGACACTGACATCAGTCATGTGCAGACCAGCAGGGTTGGTAGGTTGGACAGGAGAAGTCTGATGTCGGTCATAAGGACTGACATGTTGGGGATCAACCAACAATGGATTACACTTATGAAAGCAATGAATGAGGAAATAAATTAGATAGATAAGTAACTGAAATGATAAATAGCACAGAACAAGATATACAAGAAAACACCCTGAAAACTTGTATTAAAAACTCTTTACAATAGGAATACAAATGAAGAACTTTGTTCTTCCACACCTCTCTCAGATGCACACAAGATCTCTCACTAGATCTCTATTCCTTAAGAGCTCTCTCTAAAGTACAGTCCTTCAAACATTCACAATGTTCTACTCATACTCTATTACACTCTCTCTCTTGCAATAGCTTAGAAGATCTCTCCTACATATAGAAATAGGAAACTTGAGCATGCTCTTACAACAAACAGTTAAGCCTCTTCAACAAGGGCTCTAAAAATAATATTGCTAACAATAGAGACGCGAGCATGAGTCTACAACTCAAACTCATCATGCAAACACTCGCTTCTGTCCTCGGAAATCGCTTTCTGGACACGCAGGTAAATCGGTTCCTGCCTGTTCGCCTGTGACCGTCGCCGGCCGACCATATTGCCGACGTCGGCGCCTCTGAACTGCAACTGACCGACGTCGGTCGCTCCTGACCGACACCGGCGTCTGTGTAGACCCGAACCTGTTTGTCTATGCTCCTTGGTGAAGCTTTTAGCTCCACATACCTAACATGACATTGGTAGGAGGGACACTAGCGTCGGCCAAGAAAATGACGTCGGTAGTCAGGATCAGTGCAGGGAACCGACATCAGTCAGAAGCAGACTAGGAGATGGCCTAGATCGGTCACTGAAATGGATTTTGGGTGAATTACTAAGTCGCAAACACCCATGTGGAGGTCAGGAAAGGTATGTGAACCTCATATTCGTTGTTCACCTTCTTTATATTGCTTACTGATAGTCATGAACTAGGAAGAGGGAAGAAGCAATGCAGGTAGAATCCAGAAATAGTGGGAGCTTGGCATGGATGAGGAGTGTGAGTCCTTGGAGAACCAAACAGGTATTTGTTGGTAGTGTTGTCAGCTAGAAGGAAGCACTGGATAGAGGGATGGATTCCCATTTTAGAGAAGAGAGTGGATGGATACATGAGACAAAAGGCTATGGTATATGGTCTTGATTATGCTGCAGAACAATGGAGGTTTGACCATTGTATTTTATCTTTACCAGGTTGGATAATATTAGCTACATTATCCTGTTACTGTATTGTGTTACTTGTTGTAGGGTTTCATAAACAGGGAGTTTTCTGAGCTAAGGGTAGAGTTGGTTCAGAAGTATGTCATGGAGAATTTGGGAGCAACAAAATTCTTGTGGCATAAGATACAAGTATTGCATCACAGGTTTGCATGGTGGTTGGTCTTCAAGAGTGACATTGAAGAGGGATACAGAGCCTAAGGAATGAAATAGATGGTGTACAGGTACAGGTACAAGTTGTATCTATTTATCTCCAAGTGGGAGATTGTTGTGGTGTGGAGCTAAAAGCTTCAACTGTTTGCAGACACTAGAAGGAAGGATGCTGAAGAACCAGAGGAACTAGCGTCGGTAGCATGATCGACGTCGGTCACAGACAGTGGAGAAGGAAACTGGTGATGACAAGAAGTCGGCTGATGTCGGCAGCACCAGACAAACAGGGACTGGCATCGGTCGCCTGTGCGGTCCAGAACTGTTTGTTGCACGAACAGTTAGTTAGTTGAACCGAGTGTTTGCATGCTAAGGGGCTAATTTAATTCGCAGGATGTGTGTCTAATTTTAGTAGTTAGAGTTCTATTTTTGTAAGCATGGGATCTTATTTATAGACCCATAAGGCATGTATTGTAATTAAGTAAGAAGGCAAGTAAAGGCATTAAAGCTAGCAAGGTCAAGGAGATCAGTTGAAGCATTCAAGGAGGGATAATAACTCAGGCTTTAGAGTTGTTGTGTTGAGCAAGAGAGAGAGGGAAGAAGGTCTTGAGGTGTGGCAAGCCTTTGAGGTGGAGGAAGAAGTGGCATCTTCCTTATTGTATTTTCTTCTAGTAGTATTTAATACAAGAGTGTGTATTATCTCTCAAATTCTTTGTTGTCTCAAGTTTCTAGCTACTTTATCATTCTGGTACAATTCCGTGTTTAATTGCATATAAGAAAGTAATCAATTGTGCTCTAATTGGTAGAGCTGTAGATCCCCTAACACATATTCAGAAGATGATAAAGCTCTATTTCTATTTAGATCTCTTCTTATCTTCCCTACTAAGATGAGATCATCTTCTACTTGAGTGGCCAAAAGTTGAGCTACAACAAGATCTAATTGACTAGCATGTCTCAAGAGAAAACTTACTTTAGGTAACTGAGAATTAATGAAAAAGCATTTGAGATTTTCAGCTAGGTTGAGCAATTATAGGGATTCTATTTCTCAATTTGTTAAATTTGGCTATGAAGTCTCTCATAGGCTCATGAGGCCTTTTCTTCATTTGTGTAAGTTGAGCCATAAGTGTATGTGCATCTTTTGTAGGTTTGAATCTGGCTTCAAACTTAGCTTTGAGAGTATTCCAATCAGTCACTGATCACACCTATAAATGATAAAACCAATATGTAGTAGCACCTTATAATGTTTTTACAAAAAGCCTGACTGCTACATCTTTAAATTCTACTTCGATTACTCCACAAGCTATGCTGAAAGCTGCAATGTGTTCATTAGGATGAACTTTCTCATCACCATAGAATTTGGGGAAATTCTTCCTTGAACTATGTGGAAGCTCATGTAGAGGTGGAGTAAGATTGAGAGGACCAAAAGCATTACCCCAGGGGCCTTGAACTACCATTGTAGGATTATGAAAAGGAGGGATAACAAATCTTAGAGGGGTAATTATAAGCAAAGCTTTATCAATAGCAGAAGTAGATACTTCATCTAGAAATAGAGATTTGACTTTAGTAGGAGGAAAACTCTTGGTTCATTGGAGATGAGATGGTAAAGGAAATAGATTAAAATCACTTTGTTGTACCAACTCCAATACAGGGTCAATGATACCTTTAGCCCTTTGGCTTTGTGTATACCTTGAATTTACCAAATTGTGAAACAAAAATGGAAAAGAATTGACCTTTCTTCAGTTAAAGCTTGAGGATTTAAATTGTGCATTCTTTTTCAATTAGTGTGGAGGTGAATGGATAGATTATAAATGGATAATGGGTATGTATCCCTAGTAGAGTCGCCAAAAACTGTTGGTTGAATATTTTGTCGATCAGCGTACTGATAAACAAAATAGGTCTGATCAGCCAAAGTAGGAAGATTAGTCATCCAAATGTGTAGGTTTACCACATCAAAAGGGGATTGATCTCTCTTCTCATCAAGGGGAGGTTCCCTATAGGTATGCTATATATATTAATAGAAAATAATACTCAAGGGTAGGACAAACCATTCATCTCTCTTTCTTTAGAGATGATGCATGCAGATCAAAGGAGAAACTCAATGAAAATGACAGAAAGCACTCTTCTTATTTTAGAAGTACTATTCAGTAAGCCACAAGAATACTCCATGTAGTAACAACAAAATGTAGCAAAAGATGTAATAACTAGCAAAGCGAGATGCAGCACAAAGTCTCCACCTGAATTGCTCAAGAGTAAGATACGAAGGACAATGAGGGCACAAAGTCATCCCAAGGTCCTTTACATAGAATTGAAAAGAAAACACACTAAAAGGCAATTATGGGGGCATAGAGTCTCTCCATAGTTAACTCTTCAAGACACCTTCTTGATTGCTATCACTAATCTTACTTGTTGAATTAAAGGAACATATAACATATCAAGGAAAAAGACATAAGAACAGTTTCCTCAACAACCAAGATATTACAACACAAAGTCTAAAAAATTACTTGCTTTCTTATTTCAAAAAAAAATATGATCAAAACACTAAGCTAAAGTCTCAGTCAAAAAAGAGATACCTTTACAATAGAAGAGAGTCCCTTATATAGTCTCTACAAGAAGGACTCGAGAACAATAACACATCATATTGCATTGGAATCTATTAAGAAGATAGGCTAGAACTTAGGGGCATTTACCCATTTGATTTTATTAATGCAGAGAAAATAAGTGATGCTATTGAAAGTTTACAACTTTCAATGTCCACCTGGTGATTTGATCCTACCTTCATCGTTCCTCCTTTTTTGGTTAATTGAATCAGGTCTTGGATTCAATTTACTATTCTGTTCCTTCCTCACTTTTTTCTAGTCTTGGCCTTGAAGTCTGTGAATGCATTCGGGTCTGTAGATTCAAAGGATCAATGACTAGTTCATTATCTTGAATTTGACATTTTTGAGCATGTCAGCCCTTAGTCTTTCTTTGGCTTTTTTGTTTGGCATTTTTCCTAGATTGAACTTGCCCTTTCGATCATTAAGAAATGTCCCACTTTGGGTCAAGAAGAGCCCCTTGTAAGGGTATCTACCCTTTGGGTAGTCTTTGAATGGCCTTGGGACTTCTTCGGGTGACCCCTCAACATCAGGGAAGCATTCTTCAAATTGGCAGCCGAGAGTCCCCTGCAAGGGCACCTGCCCTTCGGGGTCCTTCAGTGGCCTTTCACAAATTATCATGGGTATTTTCCTTGGGATTTTCCCTGGGCAAATTCTCATGGACAATTCCCGTAGACAAATTCCTGTAGACAAAAAGTATGTGAAAATTTTTCACAGACTGTTCTGTTTGCCATATACGTGAATTCCTTCAGGATTTATTCCCACGACTTCTCAAAATTCTTTTAAACTTTTTGTCTGAAGGAATTCCTTTAGACAAAAATTCTAAAGGAATTATGCCTTAGACTTGCCTTAGTCTTTTTGAAAATGACCCTTCTGAAGGGTACTTTTGTTGACCAAGTGCCCTCCGTGAGGGCACTTGTCCTTCAAGAGGTTCTTTGAACTTTTGCATTTTGAACTATTCTTTTGAACCAAGATGTTGAACCAAGGCTTTGAACCTTTTCATTGAACCAAAGCTTTGAACCAAAATGGTTCAAGTTGATGGTTCAATTGAATGAACCAAGTTGATGAAACGCTCCATTGAACCACAAGACGTTAAACCTCTTTGTTGAACCAAGGCTTTGAACCTCTTCGTTGAACCAAGGCTTTAAACCAAAATGGTCCAAGCTGATGGTTCAAGCCGATGGTTCATTTGATTGAACTGAAGCAATGAACTAACCATTGAACCAAAAGATGTTGAACCAACTGTTGAACCAAGTTTTGGTTCAATGGTTCCAACAAAGCCTTGAACCGACTGACGAACCATTTGACGTTGAACCAAAGGATAAACCAAATGCATTAAACCTACTACTAATGCTTGCCAATGGAGATTTTTGTTTGAACCAAGGTACTGAAACAATCCCAAAAATGAGCAAGTGTTAAAAACTAGTTCTTTTGGTTGAACCCGCCTACAGAAGCCTTTGAACTTGTAGAAATGAACCTGCCTGCAGAGTCCGTAGAAACCAAGTCCATAGTTTTCTTTAACCTTGAAAGAGTCCATATAAATCAACCTATGAAGCCCATTGAACTTGGCCTATAGATTCCATAGATTTCTTTTCTTGCTGAGTTCATAGATTCAAGCCTGCAGAGTTCATAGATTCAAGCCTATAGAGTCTATAGATTCAAGCCTACAAAGTCCATAGATTTAAGCCTGTAGAGTCCGTAGATTTTTGAGAAGCTTGAAAAATGAGGAATTTGAATGCCCAAGACAAATTTTGAATTGGGAAGAGACAATTTTGGTCTGTAGGACCAAAATAGCTCAAATGTTGTCCCAAAAATGAGTGATATTTTTGGGGAACAACAAGTATCATCACCCAATAAGATGGAAGGCATATAACAAGGTTCCAAGGATGATAACACATCCTGTGATGAATCCTTGTGATGTGATGCACTAAAATTAATAACCCATGTGGAAGGATAAGATGCAACTATAATGAGTGATTTGCCCTTATATTTTCCCTTCTTATAATCTTTGGCCTTAAAAGAGTCCTATGTTGATAAACTCTAATTGGAAGACTCAAAAAAATGGATGTTGTGTTTCTTGAGCATCTTAGTCAGATGGTCAATCTAGTTGTTCACTAATTTGGATTCATCATATCCAAATTTATTGAAATAACCACATGCAAGTCACTCTTTCTTAGATTTACCATCTAAAGAGGAAGACTCTTTTGATGATTTTTAATTAGCATCATATTTTTGATCCTTTCTTTTGTTTAGGTCCTTATTCTATTTCTTCTCCTTGCTAATGGAAGCCTTCTATTTGCCATGACTCATAATTAAGGCATGAAATTTAAAGGACTTCAGTGTACCCATTTGAATAAGTTTGTCTTACTCCTGAGTCAAGTTAGGAACAAAGTCATATAAGGATGACATGGTCCATGTAACTCTAATGGCATGCTTGGTGACATGAAAGGTAGAAATGAAGACATACTAGTTAGATCCTAATTTGGAAAAGATGGAAAGAATCAATTGATCATCCTTTTTATTAATGCTACACAGTTTCAATAGTAACCTAAGTGATTTGAACATTGTGAAGAAGTCTTCTATCATATTAAAATGATTGGGGTCAAACTAAATTATCATTATGATCTATAACCAAATAAATGACAAGACTAATAAAATGTCCAATCTTATCTCTAAATATAACATACACTTAGCTTACTACATACTTATCAACTTAATGGAAATTCCCTAATGAAACATAAAAAATTGGAAGAGAAAGCACATTCACACAAACTAATTGAACAGTTGTAGAAACTTTCCTTGCATTAATTTTTAAAGTTCTCTTCCCTTTACAATAGATGAAAGACATGCCTATATATCTTTGGACAGGATCACCTCATCCTTAAAGCTTGTTTAAATTTAATAAATCTAAAATAGGACTAACTCTTAATCTAGTAATGAAGAATATACATGTTTTAAAATGAAAATAATAAGATTCTTATTTTGGATATTTTTCCTATTTAAAAATATATAAATAACTTAGTAAAAAATGGACTCTAGTAGTCAGTTCACTAAGTACAAATAGCACTATTAATTATAATTGCACTTAAACTAGACTAAACTATAGTTGAAATTGGTCGACCAAGAATTTAGGAGTAAGGGAGGCTAATGTCAAACATTTTGTAGACAATCCTTGCATAGCTATAATAACTGAAGTCCTTGGAGATACTATTATAGTTATAAATACAATTGGTACTAGATAAACATGCAAAGGAATGGTAGTTTAAAGAAAGGTCACCATCACCAACCATGTTAGAGTGTATATTATGGTATACCAAGGAGACAGATACATGGTTGTCAAAGTTCAAGCTCTTGAATATGACACTCTCACCTAGGTGGCCAATCATCTTTGTTCTTTTATATTTTCATAATCAATCATACATGTAAAATTGAATTTAAAAGTTTCAAAATTGATGATAGGAACTTTAAACAAAATTAGGATTTTATTCACTAATTTATTATGTAATTCCATTGAGGCTCTAAAAGAGGTAATTTTTTTTATTTTTCCACCTTATCCCTATAAAAAGTGATCAACTAAATCATTTGGTTAGTGCTTCTAAAAATTATTCTCTCAACCTTTACTTTAAATCTATTGGTAGCAGTCTGTAACAAGCTATCAAAAAATGGTCTAGTTACAACTTACCCTAGTGGAATGTATATGACATTAATGTGCATATCTCCTAAAATTTAGATGGCCTTTTGTTCTTGGATTTTCAATTGTTCAACAAGCTCTTGCATTTTTTATGCCATTCCATAATCTAATTTCTCTTACTAGTCATAAATTTTGAACAAAAGTAAGATCTGGAAGTTGTAGTAAATTAAGATGAAAATATTGCTTATATATTACTAATTTGTTAATAAAATTCAATTTGGCATCCAATATCTTCACATATTCATAAAAAATTACCACATTGTTCCACTATGGTTGTGATTCTCCCCTTGACTATTGGATAAAGCATACTATGTCATAAAGGGTTTTGGTTGAAATATGTACATTGTCTACTATATGCTTTAGAGGATCTATTATGCCTTGTGTCTCTAGTTTTTTTTTATTTTTTTGGAGACCATGAAACATCTTATTCAAAACTCCTCCCATATAATCTACCATGGAAATGGGGTCTTCTTGAATCTCATCTTCACCCTCAAGTTTAGTTTTCCTTTTCTAACAAGAAGAGTTATTCTCTTACAAACTATGTAGGCTTCCCACTAGTGATGATTGTACTTTGACTCAACTTTTTGAGTTTTTAATGTCTCATTAAACTCTATGGTGAATCTAGGATCCTTAGTGGTCACCAAATATTACATAGTTGATTGTTCTATTTGTTTTTTATGGTCCCATGTAGGAGTCACTAGAAAATAATTGGGAGAGGTCTGAGAGGTGAGGGTAAAGTGCTTCAGGTTGGAGGCATGAGGGTTGAAGGAGATGGAGGAATCTATAGAGATGGAATGAGTATGGAAGGATATGGAAAAGTGTAATAGGGAGGTTTACTTAATGAAGGGAAAGGTGGGATGAGAAACCTCACCTTGGAGATCTTGGTTTGAAAACCTAAGGACATATTTAGTGAGGTTAGGAGACTCTTAGACTCAAAAAATTCTTGAGTCTATTGGGATACCTTGTGTAATGGACACACCCAATTGGGTGAGGATATTGGCTTGTAAGGGTTGAATGGAAAAAATTACTTAGGATATTAAATCATCAAAATGTTTATTGGTGATTGTAGTGCTTAGGTTAGGTAGGGATAGAATTGGTTGTGGAATGGTATCCTAGGTTATAATTTTCAAAAATTGATCAATTAAATTATATACAATAGTCATGGAGTTAGTGGTAGAAATAATGTTACTAAAATAATCTAGAGTTATAGTTTGTGCCATACTAGTTGAATTAGAGGACTTATAGTAGTTGGAAGAACTACTGTTAAAACATGGGAAATGGTGACCTATGTCAAGCCTTGTGGGAAAGTTGTTAAAGTGATCGTACATGGGACAACTAAAGTAGTTGATGTAACCAAAGTAGTTCTAGTTGTCATATTTTTTTCTCTACTTCTTCAACTTATCCTTGTCTGATATCCTGAGTGTGAGTAGGATTGGGACTTAAAGTCCCAAAAGTGCTTAAAAAGCACCTTCTAAAATATATCGAATGATGTTTTAACCACTAGGTTCCCACCATAGCTTATTTATATATCTGTTTATTATTCAAGCCCATCTGATGGTTCATCTATCTCATCTTGTTGTGTGATAACAAGATTTTATAGGAAGGAATGAAGAGACCTTCTTGCAAAAGTTACTATAAAAGGAAAGGATGCCATATGTAATATTGGAGGAGAAGGGAATTGACTCCTTATTGGAGCCTGAGCTGGTAATTTTTTTGTAACTATTGGAGTGAATGAAACTAAGATATTTTGTGGTTCTCTTATGTCTGAAACTTGTTTCTTTTTACCCTCAACTGCTCATCAATTTTTTCCTATGTTTATTCCTCTACTTGAGGTTTCCCAACTTGTTTAGATTTATTTTCCTCCTTGGATGCATATTCTCTGAATATAGATTAATCATATTGGATCATCTGAGTGATCCTCATAGACATATGATCTTTTCTCATTCTTACATAAACATCTAAATCATCCCTAGGGTTAAGAAATATTAGGTCATGTTCATAATATTGATGGCCATAATCCTACCTAATTTACCTATAGAACTTGTCTATTTGTTGTTTTATTACCTTATTGAGATCCTAGTATATATACTCAGATAGTCTAAACTTAAATGAACCCCTATTTTTGTAGTCTTGGCTAATTGATCCCATTTTTTAATTGTTACCTTCTAATGTTGAAGTGTGTATTATGATATTTAGCCAATTTGGTCCTCATATTTTTGTCCACACTATTGGATAACCGATAAGCTATCTCTTGTTTGGTATAAGTATTGATATTAAGAAGGGAGCCACCAAAGTTCCCTCAACTCTGATGATAGTTTCATATGGATAGAACCAATAATCACCCAATGTCCTTAGGTGATGTTTTTATTTGATCAAACAACCTAAGCATATGTTACCTATTTATTTTTCTGTAAACCATCAGGTAGAAGGTGTCTATTATTGTTTGCATATGATCTTTTTATTTATGTATAAGATGATAGTCAAAATCATCATAAATCCACTTTATACCCTTTGTCTCCCAATGAAAAATGTTAGTTGGGATAATAGTTCCATAGATAACATCCACCAAGTATGAAAGCATGTATAATTTGGAATCTACTTGATCATGCATGCAATCTCTTTAGGATTTTAATTTAAAACTTATGATTACCCTAATGGGGGAATGCCCTTGCCCTAAAAAATTATGTAAAATTATAAGACCCAAACCTCATCTACATGAGTGATAGATGAAGCTCCATGTAATATTTTCAATAAGGCCATAAAATTTTTAACACTAAGCCTAAATTGGGAAATAGGAACCTTATTCTTCATGGACATTTTTTTAGGGTTATAGGCCCATCTTAACAAGGTGTTCTTAATTTTATTATTTATAAACTAGTTATTAATTGTTGTTTTATTATAGGGAATGTTTGGTTATGGTAATAATTATAATTTTTAAAATTATAAGTCAACTACAAATGCTACAAAACATGCACTATTTTTTTAATGAAATATATCTCTTATGCAAGTGCCTATTTAAAAAAAATTAAACACTAATTCAACACAAGGGAATATCTCTAGTTTCACTACTGCTTTATGGATCACAGTAGCTTTGATTACTAATAGATCATCTATGTACTCCCTTTGATCTAGGAAAAAGTCATCTTTATCCTTGTAAGGTTAAGTAGTCTCAACCTCTATGTATATTATTGAAAACTTCTTAAATGATTTAAGTAAAATAGTTTTATCAAATTTTTTATATTTAAATTCATGCTTGGTCTAAAGCAGATCATTGAAGGAGTAGGTTCCTAATTATATGCCACCATTATTGAAAGATTAAATCTCTGTTAGATTTGAAATTTGGGGATTTCAATTGGTATGGATCTCTAGATAGTAGTTCACAGTATAAATTGGAAAATTTAATTTGATTTGACCTTAGAAATATTGTCACTTGGATTTTCACCCATTAAGGAGATGTCTCAGCTCTCCTAATCTAATTGGCATAATTACAACACCTCTAGGCTTATGGGTAGCCTAAAGATGAGGTAAATTTCTAGGTAGGGCTAGCTCCCTTGATGTAACACTTTAGATCAAAACTACACCTAAAATTTTGTGGGAGGGAAAAGGGAGAGAGAAAACTAAAAGAAAACTATTCTAAGGGAGGTGATACACTAAATAAGTTGATGACTTCCAACCAGCTACATGTTACACATGAAACCAAGAGACTAACCAAACATACACTTCTCCAATCTGCATCTTCTCACATCAATATTACATTATGAGGTTATGGATGAATGTTTAGGCTAGGAGGACTAGATAATATTCCTTGAATGGCACTAGTGAATAAACTAACTCACTCAACATTGAAACTTCCTAGAATACTTCACATGCCTTGCAAGAAGAATATTTCTAACTATAAATAAGATGAAAGAATGAGACAACATGCTAAGGAAATCGTAATTATCACTAAGCTAGATCAATCATCCAAGTAAAAAACACTATGAATAGTCATGAAGAGGTAAAAATATATAGTCTTATTGATCAAATGGTATGTAAATGAGCAAGGCTTCACCATTCTCAGGTGGAGCATATGTTACAATGGCCAAAATGGCTTGTTCTTACAGAACTTGAGAGAGAGAGGACAAGAGAGAAGTCCAAATGTTATAAGGACAATTTTAAAGCTAATAAAATTAGTTACTTTTGTATGAGAAGTAGATGTGGGATGAACCATACAAGGTCAAAAGGAACAAGTGGCTCTCCAAGTCATGAAAATCTTAAAAATTGGCATGAAAGTTCTCATTCTAGCTCAAAAAACTACTTTCATAATTTGGACCTATTTGAACATCCCTAAATTTATTAGGGATAGGTTTGATGATTGGAATGAAGGGAAGGGTTACATATATGCCTCTACAGTCCAAAAAACTCTTCCTTCATGCACCTTGCACACTTGGCCTCCAAAAATGCATCTATTTTCCATGAAAATTCATGGGAGGGAGTGAATTACACCTGTAAAGACCATTCATGGCCTTAGAGGCATAAAACACACCTTAACATTAGCTCACTTGAAGTTTTCCACCCTTCTCACTAGCTTGGTCACTATGCCAATTTTGATTGGTTGAGACGAAGTAATTAGTTGAGGTACTTAAGAGTTATTCTAAGGCACAAAATTGACATAGGGAGTTATATTAAGTCCTAATATTCAATCCTATGTGATTGGCATCTTTTGAAACCCCTTACAACCTACATAATACATAAAACTATTAGGAAAATCCTATTTTTCACTCCATATGTATAGTTTTGTATAACTAATACTGATCTGGAGTATCTTGAGAGAGTCTTCTATAGGTTACCATCCTCATCTTCCCAATCGGGTCCTTGTAATGGTTTAATAAGGGCATTAGTCTATTTCACCCTCTTAAGAATTATTCATAAAGCTTTCACATTATATTTTCAAACTAATTCCACAAAAGTGATCCTTAGGACCCCTACCAACTTCTCTAAACTCCCTGGAACCCCATGCAAAGTGCTAAGAAATATATGAGCAGTCAAAATCACCCTACCAAGCTTGTTTCTTCCATTTACATAGGCTTGAGGTTGTGTTGAGACAAATGTGGATTTATTTGTGATTTTCATACATACCAATGGATTATAAACATATTATTTTACCCTAAGAACATGTTTAAATCCATTTTAGTGCTCACTTAAGGTCAGAAATAAGTCTAACTCTCCATTTGGCTTTGGCCTAGAAGCTTGTCTAGTAGGCCTGACTGTAACCCATATGGTCTAGGCCATTAAAATGAGATTATTTTCATTCCAATAGATTTAAAAATTATATAATGGCTCTAAAAACATGAAACAAACCATTTTAATACTCATCTCATGTGACAATTAGAAGTGATCCCTCATTTGGACTATAGGCATAACCATGCCTATTGGGCTTGACTATAACTCCTAATGGTTTAGACCTCCTTGTGAGGATTATACCCTATGTGATATATCTTTCATGTTTCCATATATGTTTTCCAACTTACCACGTCATCCTATAACCTTCCAAGTACTCTTTCTCATCTCTCCATCTCATTTACCAACTAGGCCTAGTTGAGACCCTTGGGGTTTGACTATATGTGGTTATCCACCAACACTTATGGGTATTTTTTCATAAATATTAGGATAAATTTAAGTTTATTAAAGATTAATAAATACTATTAAATCATAAAAAATATTCATATGGTGTTTCTAAGGCACCCAACACTCATTTAGGTCACATTTTCTCCATTCTCTACCTTTGTGCATGCTTGAAAGTGGCCTACTTCTGAGACAAAATATATGATATATGACCAATTTTTTAAAGAAAAAAATTACATGGGTGTGTTAATTAGGTAATTAGTATCACTTTTACAAAAATTCATGTCAAAAACACCTCTCTATCACCTTCAAACTTCTAAAACCTCCAAACTTCTAAAACCTCAAGGCAAACTTTCAAAGCATTGACTATGTGCAAAAAAGGCATATGGACTATATGTTGTCCTATTTGGAGCTCTCATACCTATATTTTAATGATATAAGGGTCCCTTAATATTTTTATAATCATTATTTATATGTTTCATAACCAATCATTAATCTAAACTATCCCTTTCTTTCTTATAGACCTTCCAAATGGCAGGGATTTAGTGTAAATGTTGATTGTGTTTTTCTCCAAGCATCATTTTTGTAGGTGATATTTCATGTTTTAAGCCTTTAAATTATTTTATAATACATCCTAAAATATTACAAGACTTAATTCACCTATAATTTTTCTCATCTAACACTTTTGAGGTTGAAAAGCTCTTAAGACTAGTCATAGGTAGTTGAATATGTTATCCTGCATGTAGGTGCAAATTACCTTCTTGGGGCTACTTAGATTTATAAGAGGTCCTATTGAAACCATCACCTAAATAAAAATTATCCTTCAGTCATACATGATATATAATTTCTATGTCAAAGACTTATGATAACCCTAAACTAAGTCACTATTAACATATAGTCACTTGTAACTGATTGTGTTAGAGTCATTAGGACCTATAGGTGTAGATTATATGACCTAGGAATTTAATGAATGATTTATGACCTCCTTGAAAATTACACACCATTTAATAGCTATAATTTTCATGTAAATTCTTAAAGTGAGGTCCATCACTAAGGTATATATTCTATTCTCCATATTGACCCTACAACCAACATGTAGGTGTTAATTTTGTGATGAGGGAGACCTGTAGGTGGTATTAGACTTTGAACATCACTAAAAACTTCTCGTGGTGGCCTCCATTCCCATTTGGTATCTTTTTCACTCTATGAAGCCATTAAAAACATAATAATATGCCTTAAAACACTTTTAAATGTCAAGGTCACTTTATATCTTCAAACCCTATAGAATTCACTACCTAGAAACATTGGCTCAAGGGGCATCTTTGGACCTTCTAATAGTTGAATTCCAATAATTCTCTTGACCCCAAAATTTTTAGTGTCATTGTCTTATGAAGGGGATATAAGGGAAGGTCATTTAGATACCCCAAATCTCCTATAAACCTTATAATATGACCCTGACTAAAAGCCTCCATCCTTTGTTTTGCATTTTTTGGGAAAATGTCCTTGAATATAGTAATTTTGTGTTTAAGGGTGATGCATACTTATATTTATCCACAAGACACCTCAATCAGGTCTGAAATGTTCTACTCCAATGCTAAAAATCCTAGTAAGGTTTCACCATTGCTCCCACCTCCTCATATGATACCTCAGACTACTATTCACACCACATATAGGTGGGCATCTTACTGAGTAGGCAATCTATGATCTTATGAGCCATATGCATGTTTGTAGTTTCCAATGTAGTTTGGATATTTTAAAAAGTTTCAAAATAATTTAACCACTATCAAAACCTTACTTATCTTATACACTTCCCTTTTAATATGATTAGCTTCTATGAGGGTATCTACAGGTGCATTCTGAGATACTTGTAGGTAGTAAGCAGAAAGGTTCATATGTTCAATAAAATTACCTACATAGTGAGTTGATATCAATTCAATGATGTTTATATGAAACATCAATATGTTTCCAAGCTTAAGACAAGTTTCACACTTTATTTTCAATGTTGAACCCCCTTAAAGGCACCTAGCTACCTTGTATGATAGTCATAGGGTAGATTGATTGTGTGTGTGGTAAATGGATACAAACCATGAAGATGAGTAGTCATATAAAATGTGAAAATTGGTAACTTGAGTATGGCTAATGATACCCAACACATTAGGTCCCTCTTACTTACTCTCATGACCCTCCTAGGCATCTTTCATTGATTCCCAATCATCCATAGCCTTCCAGACCTGATCTTAGCTCAACTAGAGTACTCTTTCTATGAAAAATATACCCCCCAGGTCCTGTTAGCTTAGGACTATAACATCCAACTTGAACTATAGCACTGGGCCCTCTAGTGTCTATTTTCAGCACTCTTGTTCGAGTGCATTTTTTACTCCAATGGTCATTTTTTTCTAGTTCTTATCCCCCTTCTTGTTGGCCTAATACGAATACATTTGACCCATGATAAAAATATCCCTATAAAATCCCATTCAAAGTTTATTTAAAAGGGGTTGGAAATTATCATAAAGCAAGTAAGAATACAAGCAAGACTACTCAGGCAATCTTCCCTATTCCCTTCATACAACTAGACAATAGTACTACAAGCTTATTTTAATACTTACACTAGTTCCTAGCCACCTCAAGCACACCAATTTTAGCATTTTACATCTTCAGACACATAATTGCACAAAGCACATCAAGTAGGAGATATACATATGGTTTGATCTCTCTTCAAAGTATTGGTATGTAGGTAGTGTGCCCACATAAGGGGTGTGGATACACATTCAGTGAATTTTACACACACTAACCCCCTTTATTTTTCAAAATTTATCAAAGCATAATCTAGTCTAGGGTTTTAAGACTAAATCAACTATATAGGGAGTTCCATGAACATCTAACAATCAAAATTTCATAGGTAGGCTCACACAGACACAATAGATAAAACCCAAAAAGCCCAAATTTTTTGGATAACAATGGCAGAAGAGGACTATAGCACTAGACCCTAGGGTGTCTTATTTTGGTACTCTTATCCAATCATAAAATGAAGTCTAGATCCAAATTTGTGATAGTGTCCCAGTCCTACCTAGTGAATTTTAGATACTGCAATAGCTATCTTAGTCAGTTTCCAGGTAAGTTTTATTTTCTCTCCCTTATTACTATTTTTAGAAAGATTCAAATTACTGTTAAATTATATAAATTAGTAGCTTAATTATTTTATATTTATTTATTGATTTTATTACCTTTAACTAAATTAGGAATGATACACCAATATTCTCAAAACTGTTAAATCATTTGGTGAACTCGACTTACTTCATTTGCACATAAAAACCTTAGAAACCCTAGGGTAAAATTCTTACTAATCTTTCTTATTTTTTTCATTTTTTTTACTTTCATAATAAAATTATAAATTAGCATTAAAATTTAAAATTTCATAGTAAATTTAAAATAATTTTCTTTCAAACCCTAGTTATCCATACTAGGTCCCGATATTTTCCTAGTATTTTTCCTATATTTTTCTACTTTTTTTTACTTGCATAACAAAATAAAAAATTATAATTAAATTTTAAAATTTCATAGTAGTTTTAAAATAATTTTCTTTCAAACCCTAGTTGCCCATACTAGGTCCTGGTATTTTCCCAGTATTTTTCCTATAATTTTCTAATTTTTTACTTACATATTTAAATCAAAAATTTGCATCAAATTTTAAAATTCCTTAGTAATTTTAAAAATAATTTAATTCAAAACCCTAGTTGCATGTAATAGCTCCTATTTGCTTCTTGAGATATTACCTTACATGTTTGTGAGCTTTGTATCCTTTTCATGCACTTTTCATTTTGCTATTTTTAGGACCTTATATTTCCTATATTTAGTACTTTCCTTTTATAGCACCTTGATTCTTACAAATTATTACAAAAAATTCAATAAATTTTCAATTTGTTTTCCTACCTTAACAATGGCCCAATACGCCAATTTTGAAGAAACTAATAAAAAATAACTTCAAAAACTCCTAACTAAACATCCTGACATACAAGATGACATGCTTAGAATACTACAAGAGGAACAAAAAAAAGTAAACAATGGTCAATCTTATCAAACCACAAAGTAACCAATTGCAAATAATACTATGGGGGTAACTATGTCTTAACAAACCTTATATCAGTCCAACCTACCTCTATGCCACTAGCTACAGTTAGTACATCTTTGTCTCCTGATGTGGCAACCCTTGTGTAAGAGATAAGATATATTCAATCCAAGGTGCTACATATTGAATAAGGTGCCTCTAAACCTACATAGACTTTGGATTCTTTTGATTTACTACATACACCATTGGCATGTCATATTGCTTGACACCCTTTCCACAAGGTTCTATTCAACCCAAGCTTACTCTATATGATGGCAAGGGTGATCTAGAGACACATTTAAGATCCTTTCACATAGCCTATTTGGATTATGTACCAAATGACTGGTTACTAACCAAGCTATTTCCATGAAATCTAAAGGATTATGCTTTGTAATGGTTCTATAGTCTACTGAATCATTCATTCAATGCATTAAATCCTTTAACTGAAAGGTTCCTATCTCATTTCAACATTAACATTGGTGATAAGATTTCTTATGCCCAAGTTGCACAATAAAAACAAAGATCAAATAAGCATCTCATAGATTATGTTCTTTGGTATAATACTATCTTGGCTAAGATGACTAGCCCCATGATCGATCAATAACTACAGGATCTCTTTAAACAAAGTCTTCTACCAGCTTTGCATGAATCAATAATGTTCAAAAGGTTCTCTTCCTTCATTGTGTCACACACTAAAGGAAAGGGAAGTCAAACTAATTTCAATGGGAAAAATCAAGTACACAAGTATATCAATAATAATAAACAAGAGTAATAACAAAGTCCCATACAAAGTCAAGGTTTATTATAGCAAGAGTCAAAATCAACCTATAGTCAATGCAAATTTATAGCCCACTCAGTGAGTGATTTTATCAACACCTCCTTGATGAACTTTTACCAATCTACCAATTTCTTTGACTAAAGTTTTACAATAGTTATTGGAATGTAATATCATATCTCTCCCTCCTATTTGGGAAGTTGATCCAATAAAGCCTCTTCCATGGGGATATGATCAACATGCATTTTGAGAGTTTCATAGGGAACCATGCCATATAAAAAACACATGCATCAATTTGAAATATAAGATACAAGACTTGGTAGATGACAATACTATTAATCTTTGCACTTCAGTTCAACCTCCTCAAGTAAAGCAAACAGAGGATATAGCTTTGAAAATATTTTTAGATCCTTTTCCATAACATTTTCAACAAGAGACAGGGGATACATCAAGTATTCACCATGCATATCATGCACATCACCCATTAGATACATACAAGGCACCTTTAGTTGAGTTACATCCTTTGAGAAACATGATTGGTGTATACAATTTTAGAGTTCCAACTAGACCTTCCATCTCCTCAAAGTAGGAGATAGTTGAGGATAATTTAGATTATCATGAACTCTTCATCAAATATTACATTCATAATCATCATATTCATAGTGTTCTCATAGATAATGGATCTATTTTAAACATGTGCATTATGACATTATTGTATCATTACCTTGATGGACATAATTATCAGTGAATTTAGTGGGCACATATAGAGTTCATTAGGTGAGATTGTACTTCCTCTATAGTTTGGTCTAACACACATGGCCACACCATTTACTATTATTCCCAATGTGCAATTTTTTGATATGTTACTTGGTTGACCATGGATTCCAAAACTTCAATCAGTACTTTTTACAATTCATATATACATGAAATTCATTCACACTAATCAGGTTATCATAGTTGGTGGAGTTCCATATGAATTACCACTCCCCACTTTAGAGTCATCTTCTACTTTGTAGTCACCAGTTTTAGTTTTTCCACCAATTTTAGATCTTCCTCGAGTTCAAATTCAAACACAATTGAGGCCTCCATCACCATCATAAAGAGTTTATACACTTCCATAGATATCTCTTTCAGAGCAACCATAGTTTCAAGGTTCAGAATAGCTTCCAACTACAGTGTTTACACCTAGGGTAGTATCATTAAGGTCTCATGTATCCACTCATAGAGAACATGTTTAGAGATTTTCTCCTATTACTAGATGGGTCCCTAAGAGCCCTATATTTACATCTACTTCTCAGGGTTATAGGGGGACCCTACAGTCAGTTTCTATTTTAGAGCATTTACAACATACACAACTTTTAGAGCCACAGTCTTAGCCCTTCCATCATGCTCACAAACATGCATGATACCTCTCATTAATATAAGACACCATAATAGGGAGTCTCCCATGAGACTCATTAGTTAGTATCATTTCTTCTCAGTATTTATTGTACATATTTTCTCAATATTTATTATACATATTCTTTTTATGACTGATTGTACATAACTTATTTCAAAAATGCCAAAATAATATAACATTTAAAAAATACTAAAAACACTATAAGATTTCAAAATACAAAAAACATTCAAATATTCAAAATTCAAAAACATTTTGATTATATGGATTATCCATGCTTTACATTTCTACTCTATGTTAGACTTACATTTATTATTCTATGCTATTATTTGTCAATTTATCTACGTTACCATGCTTCAATAGATCTTATTTGAGTGTGTGTAGCTACATCCAAATCCTTGATTTCTTCACTCTACCCATTGAGGGGCCATCCTAATTCTATATTCAAGACACATATCGATATACATACCCACTGGGGGCATCTTCTACATGACTACACCATCCAAGTTATGTCATTCCTATACCACACACTCTAGTTATCATGCTGATGTACATTACTTACTACTTACATAGATTACTCTATCGACATTTCACTAGTATATAACACTTATGTACTTCTTAGCATATACCTAGTCTTTTACCACATGTCTTGCATACTTCCACTTCTTGCTTTGATTAGTTAGATGAAATTGTATTTCTAGTATTTACATGCATTATTATTTTTCTTTATGTAGCTAGATGTGATTACATTTTTCAGTTCTTATTTTGTCTCTTGTATGTGCCTTAAGATGTTTTACAATGTCCTTTGCTTATATTATTGCATGTGCCTTAGGACATTTGCTAATGTTATTTTCCTGTACTCTTCTATGTGATTGTGGCTTTCATGCTAACCTTGATTATTTCAATTATACATGTATGTGGAATTCAAACATGCCTTGTATGCTTGATTTCCAGTTTGAGTGACATGTGCCCATGTCCCTTATTTACTTGGCACCTTGGCCATTCTTATATGCTTCTTGTTTCTTACCTTGTGTGCTTGTTTACTTCTCATTGTTTGTAATGCCTTAATCCACATCATTCATTATCTTTCTTTTTTAGATGCCATGATGGACATCATGCTCCATCCGTCTATGATAAAAAAAAACTAATCATACTTCTAGTTCCAATTCATTATATTACACATGTTATTACACTATTATATCTATCTAAGAATACCCCTTGTTGATCTAACAATCTCCATTACAAATTATGCTATATCTTGAGACATCATTTTAATTATCATTACTATATCATGTATCTTTACAACATAACACACTTGAAAGTATCTTTCTTCTAAGGGTATTCATTGTAGGGTCTTCATTCCTACCCTCAAAATAGGGGGAAACAAATAGGGATTTTGTCACAAATATCAAAACTCCTAATGGTTAAAAAAGTAGTTTTTAAAACACTTAGAACAATAACTAGCCTTCAAACTAGGTAGAAAAACTAGGCAGATAATGATAATTTTAGAAAAATAATCATATTTAGCCCAATACAACAATGCCAAGATGGGACTACAATGCTAGAACCTCTAGTGTCCAATTTCGATGCTCCTATCCAAACAACAAAAAATTAGATTTTCTAGACTCAGGTAGAAAAGTAGGTTCAACAATAGTTTTGCACATTTAGACTAGTTTAGAATCAATAATTTTTAGTACACTTTTGCTTAGATAATCTAGATATAGGGGGAATAATACATGGCATGATGGCTCTCACTTCTAGTTTTAGATATGGTAATCGGTATAACTTCTAGATTAGAATCCACATTTTAGAAACTAGTGATTAGAGGTAATGTGCACAACACATTTGTCTTCTTTTCTTTTTGAGTTTTACATATTACCCAAGTATTTTCAATAGTTACATGCCTTACTCCATCTACAGGTCATTGACATCATTTTGGAGTAGATTTCATACAAGCCTAACCTCCACATTTTTGAGTGGCTTACATATAAGCCTATAGCCTAGTTTTGGAGTGGCTTTCATACAAGCCTATTCTCTACCTTTTTCAAGTTGGCCAAGAGTGGCCTAGTTTTCAGAACACATTCAAATATCCATGACAAATTGTTAGATTATAGAGTATTCATTAGATCCAAGAGGCATATCATATGACACACATTTCATACCAATATCAATTCATAACTTCACTTCATGTGGTAATGATAGATCCCTAGCCTTTGTATTCTTGAGCCACCTACTCAGAAAGATTAGACACATAGTCCAAACATCAATTAGAACACACATGATCATGTAGGTTCACTTAGTGGGTAATGATAGATCCAAATGGCTAACCTTTGTATTCTTGAGCCACTTCTAGGGAACTAAACACTTAGCTTCATTCATGATATTACTCTTGGTACAACATCATCTAGCATTACTCAGCACCAATCAACATCACAATAGGTTTTATATTTGTTTGCATACCCAATGAGGTATATTCATTCTTTTATCTTCCTCTCTCTCTTTTACCCAACTTTATATGTTTTTATTTTAGAAATAGTGTATATAGTAAGAACTGTTCTAATCTTTATTTTCTTTTGCAGATTTACATTCATAGCATGCTCTCTCTACACACACCCATCATCACATAGCTTCATGAGCTTCACCCTTGTAGGTAGGTTTAATTATGCTTTCTATTTTTCCTTTATCTTAGTATTTGATTTGTTACATCACTAGAATAAAGTAGGGGAAAATTTAGTCATATAAAATATGAAAATTGGTAACTTGAGTATGGCTAATGACACCCAACCCTTTAGGTCCCTCTTACTTGCTCTCATTATCCTCCTAAGCATATTTAATTGATTCCTAATTATATGTATCCTTCCATACCCAATCCTAGCTTAGCTAGACTACTCTTTCTATGATAAATATATCCCCTAGGTCTCATTAGCTCAGGATTATAGCACCCAACTTGGACTATAGTGTCAGGCCCTCTAGTGTCTACTTTCAACACTCCTATCCAAGTTATTTTTTTCTTCCAATGGTTAGTTTATTATGGTTATTATGTCCCTTCGTGTTGGCCTAACACAAATACATTTGACCCATGATCAACATATCCCTATAAAATCCCATTCAAATTTCATTTAGAAGGGGTTAGTAATTATCATAAAGCAAGCAATAATAAAAGCAAGACTACTCAGACAATCTTCCCTATTCTTTGTATACAACCAACCAATACTACTACAAGATTATTCAAATCCTTACACCAGTTCCTAACAACCTCAAGCACACCAATTTTAGAATTTTTCATATTCATACACATAATTATGAAAATCACATCAAGTGAGAGAAATACATATGGATTGATCCCTCTTCAGAGTATTGGTATGTAGGTAGTGTACGCACATAAGGGTTGTGGATACACATTTAGTGCATCTTACACACACTAACTCCCCCTCTTTCTCAAATTTTGTCAAAGCACAATGGATTTTAGGGTTTGAAGACTAAATCAGCTATATAAGGAGTTCTATGAACATTTGACAGTCAAAATTTTATAAAATCTAGAAAGCTCATATCTCTTAAACAATAGAGGTAGAAGAGGACTATAGTGTCAGACCCTAGGGTGTCCTATTTTTCACTCCTATCCAATCATAAAACAAATTCTAGATCTTGATTTATGATAGTGTTCTAATCCTACATAGTGAATTTCAAATCCCATAACAATCGTCTTAACCAGTTTATAGCTAAGTCTTATTTTCTCTTCATTAATACTATTTTTATAAATATTCAAATTATACAAATCAATAGCTTAATTATTGCATATTTATTTACTATTTTTTTTAATATAGACCCTTAACTAAATTAGGAATAATACACCAATATTCCCAAAACTATTAAATCAAGATGCTTTGGGGAATGAGGATAAAATGAAAGAAAATAATACTTTAAATATGGACACAAGCCATCACCATTGTTTGACACCATTACCAAGATCTAAAAACATTGGGAGTGGAGGAAACCTACCTACTACATAGAATGGGACCAGTTTACAAACTTGAGGTGATTGGCTCTTCAAACCAACTTAAAACTTGAAACCAAGCATGTAAATAATTTGAGGAAGGAGAAAAAATCATTTAAAAATAACATCAATAGGTGAATTGTATGGGTTTACCCAAAATAAGGCAAAACCTATAAGGTGCATAGATTAGTAGGTAAACTAGATAATCTAACTTCTTAGGAATGACTCATAAATCTTAGATCACCATTCCTCTAAAAAAAATGGAATCTAACTGAGTGAAAAATATAGCCCTAAGATTATTTTTATTGAAACCTCCATTACTGACTATACCAAGTACAAACTTGAAGATTGCTTTTTCTTGCCAAGTCAGTGGAAGGAGAGATAAGCAGTTTTCTTAAATTTTTAAAGTTTTTGATCAAATTGATCACTAAAGTGAGTGTATGGAATACCAAGTGACACTCCTAAAACATTCCCAAATATAGAAGTCCCTATAAGTTTGTACAACTTAAGAAAACTCCTCTCTTTTCAAGAAAACTAATTTTTTATGAATAACCTACCACTTTTTAGTTAGGAATGGTTGAATAAGGCATAATGGCACAAATTTCATGTGACATAACCTTTTTTAACCTTCACACTTCCCAAGGAATCCATATAATCATTAAATGCCCCTTTTTTGACCTCAAAATGACTCTTAAGACTAAAAGGATTAGTATGACCAAGGACCAAGGCTAATGTATCATTAAATGATGTCAATTGACATATAATGCACTCGATGACATAATAATAAACCCATTATAAATCTCTAAAGATAATTTTTTTCTTATATGGGTCCCAATTTGACCTACAGGGTCAAATTTGGTCAACAAATTGGTGACTCACAGGGGTAGTATGCTTACTATACTAACTAGTGTGAACTAGTAATTTGAATAAGAAAAGGAGATTAATATAGTGTTAGTGAATGAAATTAAATAAAAAACACACTAATCTAAAATCTTCATGCCTAGTTACTAGGGTGAGCTTAGTAACAAAAACAAATGATAAACACAACTAAAAAGTAAGGAATAAAACACAAGAATTCCTTCACCTTCCTTAGATGCTCCAAATGTTTTTGTAGTAGTTGCTTACTCAGCTATATGCTCATGAAGTCCTTGGAAATGGAAGCTTGTCTACCTCCGTCTCTCCTTGGCACCTTTGGCTTGTGGCTTGGCTTGGCTTAGAATCAATTTGACATGGTAAATTTGCACAAATTAAGCTTTTTAATCAATTCTGCATTATAAATTTGCATAATCATGTGTTTTGAAGACATTTGAGCATAATAACTTTACACTAAAATAGCTTAGAAATGATGTTCATGGCCTCTCTATTTATAGATTTTTGAGATTGATCAGAATCAACCTGAACCATCCATCTTAGTATTGAGATAAATGGCTAAGGATTAATCCACTTATGTAATTCAAATCCATAAATAGATTAATCAATATTTGAGATAGAGGAGAAATGAAGAGGCAGGAGGGCTTTGATGAGGCATGGGAGGCATGGATCTTGATATTTATGTCATTTATGGCCTAGGGATGTCTTCCTCAAAAATGAGGTCACCTGATGATGTAGATATTCAATATTCATTTCCAAAACAAATTATTCAACAAGTTTCCATGGAATTCTTAATTGGGATCTAATTTGGTTTAATTAGCTCTTAAGCATGTTTAAGCACTTTATGCACAAATTACTCAAATTGATCAGAATGCCTTATTATTAGTCTAAAATTCTACTAGATTATAATTAGAAAGTGATGTTAGATGCGTTATATCCATTATCCCATTTAGGATGTTACCAACAACAAATAACAAAGGCACATGTCTTGTGTAAGAGATTTGATAAGAAAGAGCAATCCATAACATCTAGGTGTAAAATTGGCATTCTGACTCAAAATGAATTGATCAAAGTTAGTTGGCCCATAGATTACACTACCCTATTTATTGATACTCTAGCCAAAATTAGCATTTGAATATGTCAGTTTCAAATCTTTTAACATGTTTTAGTATTTTAAGGCTAAATTATGCATTTTAGTAAAAATTGGTCAAAAGCTTGATTAGAGGTTATCGATGGCCTGATTTAGGTGTCTACAATTTTCCCCTATTTGGGAAGATGTTACAAACTATAGGCAAAGCAATGTCTTCTCAAATAATGATAAAAGGTTTGTATGCTAAAAAGAAAATGATGGTTAAAGAACAAATCTCGAAATAGTTTTGGGAAGCCTATGATGATGCCCCCTTGAGAGAGTGGTAGTCACATTTGTTGATGGACAATACCTCAAAAAGAAGCAATAAGAAAGGTGGAATTAACCCATGGTTGAGATTAATCCAAATGAGAAAATGCTTGCATGCATTGATTTAAAAAGGATGTTGATTTGCCCAAAGACAGTTATAATCAAGAATAAAATTTAAAATAATGATTTACCCATAGGTGGTTATAATCATTAAGAAGACTTGGATTGGATAAAGATGATGGTGCCCCAGTTAGGGCTGATTAACAAGCATAATGCAAGGATATAACCTACAATATAGATCAAAGATGAGCGGGCACAAAATGATGAAATAGATCAATAAAAGAATAAGATTGATCAATAAAAAATGATTTATTTGTACCTAAAAATGAGGATATGCACATCCTTATTAGCAATGATACAACTAGAATGGTCAACAGGTTGATTTTGTTAGGTTGTGGAGCTAAAAGCTTCACTGATGCAGACATTGGAGGAGGTTGCTGAGTGTCACAGTCATCAGCATAGGTCAGGCCAATCGACGTCGGTCAAGTGTAGATAGGAAGCTGCCGACATCAGTTAGGGATCAGCCAATGTCGGTCATCCCCAGACAGACAGGGACTGATGCCAGTCGCTTGTGTAGTTCAGAGCTATGAGTTTCATGGATAGTTTGTTAATGAATCGGTTGTTTGCATGATAAAGGCTAATTTTAATCTTGAGCTACGGATCTAATTATTGTAATTAGATGTCTAATTATTTTTTTCATGAGATCTATTTAAGAGACTCATGGGATGTATTGTAAAGTGTGTTAGTTGAGTAAAAGCAAGGTTAGCTCCTTTAGAGTGAAGAGAGCAAGGTGTGTTCCTCCTAGTGCCACAGTGCCAAGTGTGTATGATCAAAGAGATCTACAGGTTGATGCAAGGTCTAGTAAAAGATCCACAGGGGTGCTGGTTTGGAGAATAAAAAGGGTTATTCATGTATGTATGATCTTGGTCGGCTGGTGTGTAAGGCCAGGTTAGGAGATCTACATGTGTAAGTAAGATCATTGATTTGCAAGTGTTTGTGTGTGCAAGGTCTAAGGTGGATCTGTAGGATAGCAAGGTCAAAGGTGATGGGCAACATAGCAAGGTGCAAGATCAGGGAGATCTACTTGAAGTATGATTGTGTACTTGGATACAGTGTGTACTTGGTCATGGAGTGCGTGGAGCACTCGTGTACTGGTAGTAGTGATACTGACTAGTGGTATTGGCAGTAGTGATACTGACTGGTTGGAGGTGAACACCAACTCTGTGTTTGAGTTGTGTGTTGGGACCGTAAGAGAGAGAGAGTGAGCTCTTGAAGAGATTTACTATTTATGTCTTAGAGGCATGGGAGCCTTAGAGGTGTGTAAGGAAGAAGACTATGACATTTTCTTTGTTGTATTTCCTTCTGGAAGAGTATTAATACAATTGGGTATTATCTCTCATATTCTATGTTATTTCTAAATTCTAGTTACTTGTTACTTCTGGTTTAATTCCACATGTTAAGTTGCTTGTACATGGTAATCAATTGTGCTTCCTAGATCCTAACAGTAGAGTCAGAGCATGTTTGTTGTTCTAGATTCTTGATAAAGTGGTATCAGAGCTAAGGTTATAGGGAGCAAGTTTGTGTTTGATTACAAGTCACTCTCAGGGGTTTCTAATTGAGTGGGAGTATAGCAATGGTAGAAGAAAGTACACTAAGAATGGAGGAATTGAAAAGCACGAATGGTCAATTACGGTGTTATGGAAATAAAGAGTAGATAAAGAAATATTGTTGGTTGGTAGAAGATCAACATGAAGGAACTGAAGAAGCAGATGTTGTAGGGGTTGTTGCACAGGATGCTCTGGGATGTTCCTTGGATAAAGTAGAATCTTGGTTTATAGATTCTGTTGCCTCTTTCCATGCAGCCCCAAATAGAGGGGCTGGTGTGCCTTGTCAAAGTTTTGGCAAAGGGGAAGTGCGGCTGAAATTGTAGGTGGCCAACACATGGGTGTTGAAGAAGGTCATGTAGGTCCCAGTCTTGAAGATGTGGCTAATTTATTCAGGAAAGTTGGGTGATGAGAGATGCACAAGAACTCTCACAGCAGATGCACTTGAATTAGCATGTGGTAAGAAAGTAGGTACTCTTTATCTACCTGCTTGTATTACCGATTCCACTTCTGTTGCAGAGGTGTGGCTTTGTAGGCTTGGTCACATAAGTGAGAAGGGAATTGATGTTCTTAAGTCAAATGGTAAGAGTTTAGCTTTGAAGAGCATAGATCAAGATTTTTTTAAGTAGTGGGATGCTACAAGAAAGGATTGGATTTATTGCAGGAAAAGGAAGACTGATGTATTTGATAAACTTAAGAACTGGAAAGCCTTGGTGTTCTTGGAGGAGATGATGGATAGAGATCAGTGGATGGGACTAGATATCTCTGAGCAGGGTAGTTTGGACAGGGTTTTGATTCAAAGTAAGCTCATGGGTAAAAATTCATCACTCATAGGTGAACACAGGTACCGACATCAATCAGGAGGAACTGGCATCGAATAGATAGGCACCGGCATCGGTCATGTGTAGATAGGTAAAGTCGATGGTTTCTGGCAGGTGGAGACCGACATCAGTAGGATAACCAGCATTAATGACCTAGACAGTTGCATGGAACTGATGTCAGTTAGATGCAGACTATGTGGTGACCAAGGTCAGTCACTGGAATGGATTTTGGGCAGACAACAAGCTGTCAAGGAGTCTCAAACGCCCATATAGAGGACTGAAAGGGTAAGTAAGCCTCAAATTCATTATTCCTCTTCTTTATACTCATTGCTCACTACAGAGTAGGAAGGATCTAGGAAACAGTGGGAGCATGGCATGAATTCTTTGGAGAAGAACCAAACAGGAGATTTGGTAGAGTTGCCAGTCGGGATAAAAGCACTGAGAGATGAATGGATTCCTTGGTTAAAGAATAAAGTGAATTGACACATGAGATGGAAGGCCAAGTCATATGGTCTTGAGCAAGCTATAAGATAGTGGTATAGGTTTGATAGGTGGATGACAAAGCATGGCTTTAGTCAATGTCATTATAACCATTGTGTGTTTCTTTACTAGGTTGGATAATGGTCGCTACATTATCCTGTTACTGTATGTGGATGATGTGCTTGTTGCAGGTGCATACATATAGGGAGTTGCTGAGTTAAAGGTAAAGTTAGTTCAGTGGTATGTCATGAAGAATTTGGGAGTAGTGAAATTCTTTGGAATGAGTAATCCTAGAGACAGGGAAGATCACAAGTTGATGTTGTCATAGGATGATTGTGTGAAGGTAGTGCAGGATGCAGAGACGGGCAACACACCTATGGATGGACAGTTCACAGAACAGGGTCCCCAATCACATGATGAGGTTGAGTACATGTGTACTCCCTAATTTTTCCCAAGTAGTGGGTGCTGTCAAAAGGTTTGTGGCCATTCTAAGAAGGAAACACTGGAAAGCGGTTCAGTGGGTTCTCAAGTATCTGAGAGGGACCAGCAGTAGGGATTCATGCTATGTAGGGTCAGGCACTTCAGATATGGTAGGTTACTTGGATGACAAGTGTTACACCATAGGTTGTGTGGTGGTTGGTCTTCAAGATTGAGCTTGAAGAGGGATACAAGCTAGGAAACAAATTAGATGGTGTACAGGTATAGGTACAGTGTAGCTATTTATCTCCAAGTGGGAGATTGTTAGGTTGTGGAGCTAAAAGCTTCACTGATGCAGACATTGGAGGAGGTTGATAAGTGTCATAGTCACTGGCATCAGTCAGGTGTAGATAGGAAGCTGCCAACATTGGTCAGGGATCGGTCGACATTGGTCATCCCCAGACAAATAGGGACCGACGTCGATCGCCTGTGCGGTTCAGAACTGCAAGTTTCACGAATAGTTTGTTAATGAACTGGTTGTTTACATGATAAAGGCTAATTTTAGTCTTGAGCTGTGGATCTAATTATTTTAATTAGATGTCTAATTATTTTTTGCATGAGATCTATTTAAGAGACTCATGGGCTGTATTGTAAAGTGTGCTAGTTGAGTAAGAGCAAGGTTAGCTCCTTCAGAGTGAAGAGAGCAAGGTGTGTTCCTCTTAGTGCCAAAATGCCAAGTGTGTATGATCAGGGAGATCTACAGGTTGTTGTAAGGTCTGGTAGAAGATCCACAGGGGTGCTAATATGGAGAATCAGAAGGGTTCTTCATGTATGTATGATCTTGGTCGGCTGGTGTGCAAGGCCAGGGTAGGAGATCTACATGTGTAAGTAAGATCATTGATTTGCAGGTGTTTGTGTGTGCAAGGTCTAAGGTGGATCTGTAGGATAGCAAGGTCAAAGGTGATGGGCAACATAGCAAGGTGCAAGATCAGGGAGATCTACTTGAAGTATGATTGTGTACTTGGAGTACGGTGTGTACTCGGTCGTGGAGTACATGGAGCACTTGTGTACTGGCAGTAGTGATACTGACTGGTGGTACTGGCAGTAGTGATACTGATTGGTTGGAGGTGAACACCAACTCTATGTTTGAGTTGTGTGTTGGGACTATAAGAGAGAGAGTGAGCTCTTGAAGAGATTTACTATTTATGCCCTAGAGGTGTGGGAGCCCTAGAGGTGTGTAAGGAAGAAGACTGTGGCATCTTCTTTGTTGTATTTCCTTCTGGAAGAGTATTAATACAATTGGGTATTATTTCTCATATTCTGTGTTATTTCTAAATTCTAGTTACTTGTTACTTCTAGTTTAATTTTGCATGTTAAGTTGCTTGTACATGGTAATCAATTATGCTTCATAGATCCTAACAGTGGAGTCTGAGCATGTTTGTTGTTCTAGATTCCTAACAAATTTGATCAAGGGTGGGATGGAAGGATTTTCCAAGGTGCCAAGGAGAAACTTCTATGACTCCATTGATTGTAGACCTTCTTGAAGCTAATTTTTGTTGTAGCATATGATGGTAGGCATCATGATAGAAAACCATGAAGACTTGGTTGAAAAATGCATAAGGAATGACTCTCGATCTAATAAACACTCAAAAAAAATGCACCAATGATAAAAACCATGATGAAAATGTTAATGGATGAATATGGATAGACTCAAGAATAATGTGATCAAGGAATTACCCATGAATGCATATAGACTGAGTCGAGGCAATAGTGCTAAAAGCAAAAAAATAGGCAAGAAAATAAATAGAAAAACAAACAAACAAACAAATTGAAATAAATAAATAAATAGAAAGCCTAAAAATAAAAGAAAAAGAAAGCATCCTAACAATGACAATGCCCCAATAAGGCAGATCAAGGATAAATGACTAGGCTTAAAAGGACAAATGTTTTTAGATTTTGAAGTATTATAATTTTTTTCTATTATTTTGAGGTATCTTAACTTGTTAGAGAATGACAAGATACCTGCTCACAAAATCGTGAGAGCGTTTGGCTTAAGTTGCTCACAAAATAGTGAAAGTGTATGGAAAGGGGAACTGAGGTGACCTTAACATGAATTGAGTATGACCCACATAGTCCTAAAATGACCTCAATTTATAGTAATTAAATCCACACAAAAGGTGAGGAAAAACCAACTAGGTCCCAATAAGTTCTCAAATCTGGTAAATGGTCAGTCAAATGAAAATAGTAATGGCAAGGTGATGCAACAATGTATGATAAACAAGTGTTGCCCATAGTTTGCCCATAGATGGTTATAACTAAGATATAATGGCATAGGTCAATGATACTAATTTTCCCATAGGTAGTTATAATTAGTATCAAGACTGGTGAAACATTGATTTGCCCATAGATGGTTATAATCAGGCTCACATAAACAAACTTGATAGGATGAAAGATATCTTGTTAGATCAACTATCACACTACTTTCATAGACTACCATTGTAAACATGGATTGGATTTATTATTGAAACTTGATTATAATCCCCTCTTAAAAGGTGTAAGAAGAACCAAATGAACCAATATCAAAATAGGATTGGGTAGGATGATTTAAAATAGGCTTTGGTCTAGATAGGAATGGAATGATATGATGACATGGTCTTGCTCTATGATAATGATGGTTTGATAAAATGGTAAAATGGTAAGAGGGTTTCCCTCAAGTGGTAAGGTGAATGGTTGGGATCTAAAACAATGGAAAATGGATATGTAACAATGGCAATGACAATGTGAAATGATATGGTACATGTTTTTCACCTGGGTATGGTTTTTGATTATGTTGTTCTTGTTGATGGGGAGATGCATGTACTAATGAATAAATGATACAAACATAATACTTAATCATGTTATTGTTACCCCACACCTCATTTGAATAACTAATCTATCAAAAACTTGATGCATATTTGCTTGTTGAGAATGCTTTTGTTATCTTCATTGTTTGTTGATTCTGATTTCTTCAAACATCGAGACAAGGTATCCTTATAGCCTTTACAAAGGAAAGAGTGGACATGGATGGTAAACAAGGAAAAATAATGGATGGTAGGTCTAATTATGAAATAGAATGGTAGATGATAATGGAATGTGGAATGATGGTGGGAAAACAAATGAAGATCAAGACTTTTAGTCAATACATAATGTTACTGATGTTGGATTCAACATAACTTTGGTTGTGGCAGGGACAAAGACTTGTTCTCTTGATAAGACCATCAATTTTTTTTATCATTTGGGCCTGAGAGTAGCTAACATCTGATTAGGTTGTAGATAAGAAGCTATTTTGAATTGATCTTTGATTTTGTCATCATCAAGTAGTGATGAACTTTTGTGCTCATCTATTGGTGCCTCAAAGAGGTTTTCACCAATGAAGTATTGATTTTCCCATAATGCCTTTGAGAAGGTTTCACTAATGAATGTTGACTTTTAAATTTGAATTTATTTGAGCACTTCTAAAAAATTTTCACTAGAAGATGTTGAGTTCTGACTTTGATTATCCCCTAGCGCCTCCAAAAAGATTTCACTAGGAGAGTGTTTTTTTGCTATATGAATGTGGTCTTGGCCTCTTTGTTCTTCTTAAATTGCTATGTCACCATGGATGAAATTCAATAAAGTGTGATTTTATTGATCCCAATCAACACTTGTGGGAGATGGAATGTCAATAGTATGACTATCTTGGTTGATGGTAAGTGCCTGTGGAATGGTAATAGAATAGGGAGAGACTGTACAATCCTCATATAATATACTAGGATAACTTGTATCAAAGCTGAAATACTCATCCTAAAAACCCATATAAGGATTAAAAATATATTTAAATTGATCTATTAGGCATGCATAACCAATGTTGTAACAACCATGAACATATTCTTCTTTTGATTCTGATTCTAAGCTAAGGGACTCTAAATTTGATGTTGAGACTGATGTTGATTTCAATTCTAATGGTAAATTTGATGTCAGTTCAATAATAAAATTTGAATCTAAATCTGATTCTTCATCTAAAGCATACTCTGTTACAATGATATATGGCTGAATATTTGGTATTGGATAAGTAATAGCCTATGATGGCATAATGGGCTCCATAAAAACTAGTTTATCAAAGTAAGACTCCTCTAAGATGGGAAATAGGTCAAGAGATAACTCCTCAGAGACTGGCTTGTCAATAGGAGGATCTTAAAAAATAGGCACATGCTTGAGGTAGTGATTTGTCCGAAGGTGGTTATAATCATTAAAAAGTGACTCAAAAAAGACTGGATCATTAGTGTGAGACTCCTCAATAACTAGTATAGGATCAATAGGTATTCATCACAATTTGACTTATCATAAGTGGTTGGTTCAACAAAAACATATCAGATTGGTTGGTTCTCTTGGCCTTAGTTTCTAATGAGTTGGAAAATACCAGTTTTTAACACAACTTGGTCTTTGAATTATTATATGGGTTGAGATGTAGATGGGATGACTTCTAATTAAATAATGGTAGGGCCTTGGGGAGCATGATTACTTTCATGAGCCAAAGGATGAAGTCCTGAAATGGCAACAATAGGGCATTATGGGGCTTGATTGCTTACAAAAACTAAAGGATGAGGTCTTGTAATGGTAATGGTGTGAATTTGTAGTCTTGAAATAGAAATGGTATGATGTGGGGGAGCTTGATTACTTGCATAAGCCAAAGCACCCAAGTCTTCCTCATAAACCATATCATCCCAGTTGTGAGTTGGCTCATAAGCTGTTTCTTGACTATGTTCCATGTATTGATTATTGTAAAGAGGGTATGAATCCATATTATAAACAACATTATCTATAGTTGGGTCTTCAAATTTCTCCTCACAAATGTCTTCATTCCAATCAAGGTTTTGATTTGGAATTTGTGGATTTTGACTATGTTCCCCATATGGAGTATTGTAGGGAGAATAATAAAATTCCTTAGAAAATCTTTCTCTATAGGGGTTCCTAGTGGGATTTTGTGTGGCCATCCTATCATAAGTTGGATTGTACGTGACTCTACCATAATTGTAGTGAGACATATCTACATAAATGATGAAATCTCCAAAAAAAGGCTGAGTTTTACAAACTCTAAAAAATTATGTCTAAAGTACAAATGATTCAAGCTTGGTCTAACTTGGTCAAAATATGGAGCTATATCTCCAATGTGGTTTGAAAATGGAGCTGTATCTCCAAAATTATTTCCACTAAGACTTGGCATAAAATAGACTGTCTAATATCCAATGTCATATGCACAAAAGGTCAAGTGTCTAAATAAAAACCAACATGTAAAAGGTCTAGGTCAAAGTGTTCCAAACAAGGTCTAAACTAGGAAAGGGAAAAGTTGAATTACTAGGTCTTTTGTCCAAATTAGGAATCAAAAGCTAGGCTCAAGCAAACAAACATATGCTAGGACTTTTGGCCAAATAACATCAAAAGCTAGACTCTAAATAAAGGTTGATGTGATTTGATTTAATCTAACAAGTTTGGAAATAAATTTGACATAAAATTGGCACACAAAATTAAACATAAACATGATCAATTGGCATAAGGCATAAGACAAAAGGCTCTTGTAAGAAAGACTATTTTCTCAAATAAAGGCACAAACAATGATAAATATATGTACTGAACAAATAAATCATCAATAGTTTTCAAATTTGGGTAATCAATTATCTAAAGTTATACAACCCAAAAGAGAAAGATCTATGTATCAACTCCATGAATTGAGGCCTAAATAGAATTCAATCAATGTTTGAATTCAAACTTGATAAGGTTAATTAAAAACTCATTATTGAAAACTAGGATTTGACCAAACAAATTAGACAATATTAGATAGCATGATGGCATAAGACAATGGTCCAAATGGTATACATGACATGGTTTGAAACAAATGATTTTTGATACAAGGTAAACTAGTTTTGAAACAAATTGAGTAGCCTAATGGTGTATGCATACTCAAATGATGAAATCTGTCAAGAATCTAGAACAACAAACATGCTCTGATTCCACTATTAAGATCTAGGAACATAATTGATTACCATGTACAAGCAACTAAATGCAAAATTTAACCAGAAGTAACAAGTAACTAGAATTCAGAAATAACATAGAATATGAGAGATAATACCCAATTGTATTAATACTCTTCCAGAAAGAAATACAACAAAGAAGATGCCATAGTCTTCTTCCTTACACACCTCTTGGGCATAAACAGTAAATCTCTTCAAGAGCTCACTCTCTCTCTTACGGTCCCAACACACAACTCAAACACAGAGTTGGTGTTCACCTCCAACCAGTCAGTATCACTATTGCCAGTTAGTATCACTACTGCCAATACACAAGTGCTCCATGCACTCTAAATCTGAGTAGACACCATACTCCAAGTACATAATTGTACTTCAAGTAGATCTCCCTGATCTTGCACCTTGTTGTGTTGCCCGTCACCTTTGACCTTGCTATCCTACAGATCCACCTTAGACCTTGCACACACAAACACTTGCAAATCAATGATCTTACTTATACATGTAGATCTCCTAACCTGGCCTTGCACACCTATCGACCAAGATCATACATACATGAAGAACCCTTCTGATTCTCCAAACTAGCACCCCTGTGGATCTCTACTAGACCTTGTAACAACCTGTAGATCTCCCTGATCATACACACTTGGCACCCCTATGGAACTAGGAGGAACACACCTTGCTATTTTCACTCTGAAGGAGCTAACCTTGCTCTTACTCAACTAGCCCAAATTACAATATAGCCCATGAGTCTCTTAAATAGATCTCATGCAAATAATAATTAGACATCCAATTACAATAATTAGATCCACATCTCTAAGACTAAAATTAGCATTTATCATGTAAACAACCAGTTCGTTAACAAACTATCGATGAAACTCATAGTTCTGAACTGCACAGGTGACCAACGTCGGTCCCTGTCTGCCTGAAGATGACCGAGGTCAGCTGATCCCTAACCGATGTCGGCAGCTTCCTATCTACACCTGACTGACATCAGTTGGCCTGACCGATGCTGGTGACTGTGACACTCAGCAACCTCCTCCCATGTCTGCATCAGTGAAGCTTTTAGCTCCACAACCTAACAATCTCGCACTTGGAGATAAATAGCTACACTGTACCTATACCTGTACACCATCTAATCTATTTCTTGGCTTGTATCCCTCTTTAAGCTCAATCTTGAAGACCAACCACCACACATCCTGTGGTGCAACACCTGTCATCTAAGTAACCTACCAAATCCGAAGTGCTTGACCCTACATAGCATGTTAACCTGCTATTAGTCCCTCTCAGATACCTGAGAACCCACTAAACTACTTTCCAGTGCTTCCTTCCCAGATTGACTACAAACTTTTTGACAGCACCCACTGCTTGGGCAAACTCAGGGAGTACACATGTACTCAACCTCATCATGTGATTGGGGACCCTATTCTGTGAATTGTCCATCCATAGGTGTGCTGCCCTGTTCTGCATCCTGCACTACCTTCACACAATCATCCTGTGACAACATCAACTTGTGATGTTCTTTGTCTCTAGGATTACTCATGCCAAAGAATTTCGCTACTCCCAAATCCTTCATGGTAAGCCACTGAACTAACCTTACCTTTAGCTCAACAAAACCCTGTATGTCTAAACCTGCAGCTAGCATACCATCCACATACAATAACAGGATAATGTTGCAATCATTATCCAATTTGGTAAGATAAATACAATGGTTATACTGACATTGACTAAAGCCATGCTTTGTCATCCACCTGTCAAACCTGTACCACTATCCTGCAGCTTCCTCAAGACCATATGACCTGTCCTTCCATCTCATGTGTCCATTCTCTCTATTCTTTAACCAAGGAATCCATTCGTCTCTCAGTGCTTTTATACTGGCTGGCAACCTTACCAAATCTTTCATTTGGTTCTGCATCCTAGGAATCAACTTCCTCATCATGCCATGCTCCCACTGTTTCCTGGATCCTTCCTACTCTATAGTGAGCAATAAGTATAAAGAAGAGGAATAATGAATTTGAGGCTTACTTACCCTTTTAGTCCTCCATATGGGCGTTTGAGACTCCTTAACAGCTTATTGTCCACCCAAAATCTATTTTAGTGACTGACTTCAGTCACCACACAGTCTACATCTGACTGACATCAGTTTCTATGTGACTGTCCAGATCACCGATGCTGAATATCCTATCAACATCGATCTCCACCTGCTTGACACCACCGACTCCTTTAGTCTGCACATGATTAACGTTGATACCTATTTGTTTGATGCTGGTTTCCCATAACTGATGTCAATACCTGTGTTTGCCTATGAGTGATGACTTTTTACCCGCGAGCTTACTTTGAATCAAAACCCTGTCCAAATTGCCCTACTCAGAGATATCCAATCCCATCCACTGATCTATATCCGTCATCTCCTTCAAGAACACCAAGGCTTTCCAGTTCTTAAGTTTGTCAAACACATCTGACTTCCTCTTAAGAACATGCATCTCCTTCTTGCTCATGTGACCAAGCCTATAAAGCCACACCTGTGCAATAGAAGTGGAATCAGCAATACAAGTAAGTAGATAAAGAGTACCTACTTTCTTACCACATGCTAATTCAAGTGCATCCTTGGTAACATTCCAAGAATCCACTATGAGAGTTACTGTGCATCTCTCATCACCCAAATTTCCTGAAGAAATTAGCCACATCTTCAAGACTGGGACCTGCATGACCTTCTTCAACACCCATGTGTTGGCCACCTGCAATTTCAGCCGCACTTCCCCTTTGCCAATACTTTGACAAGGCTCACCAACCCTTCTATATGGGGCTGCATGGAAAGAGGCAACAGAATCTATAAAACAAGATTTTAATTTATCCAAGGAACATCCCAGAGCATCCTGTGTAATAACTCTTACAACATCTGCTTCTTCAGTTCCTTCATGCTGATCTTCTACCAACCAACAATATTTATTTCCCTGCTCTTTCTTTCCATAACACCGTAATTGACCATTCATGCTTTTCAATTTCTCTATTCTTAGCTTACTTTCTTCTACCATTGCTATACTCCCACTCAATTAGAAACCCCTGAGAGTGACTTGTAATCAAACACAAACCTGCTCCCTGCAACCTTAGCTCTGATACCACTTTGTCAGGAATCTAGAATAACAAACATGCTTTGATTCAACTATTAAGATCTAGGAACACAATTGATTACCATGTACAAGCAACTAAATACAGAATTTAACCAGAAGTAACAAGTAACTAGAATTCAGAAATAACACAGAATATGAGAGACAATACCCAATTGTATTAATACTCTTCCAGAAGGAAATACAACAAAGAAGATGCCATGGTCTTCTTCCTTACACACCTCTAGGGCTCCCACACCTCTAGGGCATAAATAGTAAATCTCTTCAAGAGCTCACTCTCTCTCTTACAGTCTCAACACACAACTCAAACACAGAGTTGGTGTTCACCTCCAACCAGTTAGTACCACTACTGCCAGTACCACTACTCAATATCACTACTGCCAGTACACAAGTGCTCCACACACTCTAAATCTGAGTACACACCATACTCCAAGTACACAATCATACTTCAAGTAGATCTCCTTGATCTTGCACCTTGTTGTGTTGCTCATCACCTTTGACCTTTCTATTCTACAGATCCACCTTAGACCTTGCACACACAAACACCTACAAATCAATGATCTTACTTACACATGTAGATCTTCTAACCTGGCCTTGCACACCTGCCAACCAAGATCATACATACATAAAAAACCCTTCTGATTCTCTAAACTAGCACCCCTGTGGATCTCTACCAGACCTTGCAACAACCTGTAGATCTCCCTGATCATACACACTTGGCACCCCTATGGAACTAGGAAGAACACACCTTGCTCTCTTCACTCTGAAGGAGCTAACCTTGCTCTTACTCAACTAGCCCAAATTACAATACAGCCCATGAGTCTCTTAAATAGATCTCATGTAAACAATAATTAGACATCCAATTACAATAATTAGATCTTGTTAAGGTGTGGAGCCTAAAAGCTTCACCAAGGAGCGCATTACCAAAGTTACAGGTTTACACAGTCACCGGCGTCAGTCAGGAGCGATCGACATCGGTCAGGTGCAGTTGAAGAGATGTCGGCTTCGGCAAGGATCGATCGACATCAGTCACAGGCAAGCAGGTAGGAATCGACGTCGATTACCTGTGTGTCTAGAGAGCTATTTTTGAGGATAGAACTGAGTGTTTGCATGATGAGTTTAAGTCTTAGTCTTAAGTCTATATCTCTATTATTAGTAAGACTATTTTTAGAGCCCTTGTTCAAGAGGCTTAACTGTTGGTTATAAGTGCATGCTCAAGTCTCCTAATTCTATATGTAGAATTAGATCTTCTTAGCTTATAGTAGTTCATTGTAAGGAATGTTAAAAGAACAATATAGAATTGTATAGGTGAATCAATCCAGGTTGTTAGAGTTGATTGTACTTGAGAGAGAGAGCTCTTGAGGGATAGAGATCTAGAGAGAGATCTGTACATCTAAGAGAGGTGTGGAAGAAAGAAGTTTCTTTAATTGTATTCCTTTTGTAAAGAGTTTAATACAAGTTTTTAGGGTGGTTTCTTGTATCTCTTGTTCTTACTATTTATCATTCTAGTTACTTATCTATCTAATTTAATTTAACATTTATTGCTTTCATAAGTGTAATCAAATTGTTGGTTGATCTCCAACAAGTGGTATCAGAGCCTTGGTTGTAGGTTCAGAGCTTGATATCCATCAAGTGGTATCAGAGCTTAGGTTCACTAATAGGTGGTTCAGTTCTGTGTAGTGTGTATTGATTATAGGTTACAGAGGTTTCTACAATGATTTCTATTTGAGTGGGAGAAGCAATGGTAGAAGAAAGTAAACTGAGAATGGAGAAGTTCAATGGCAAAAATTATCAACATTGGAGAATGCAGATAGAGGACTATCTATATCAGAAAGATCTATACTTACCGTTAGGTGGGATTGTAAAGAAGCCCATAGACATGGATGATGAAGAATGGGAAGTTCTTGATATAAAGGCTCTGGGGTCTATAAGACTGCGTCTAGCATTTACTGTGATATCTAATTTATCACAGGCAAAAACAATGGTAGAGTTGATGACTACTTTAGCAAATTTGTATGAAAAACCCTCAGCTTCTAATAAGGTATATCTTATGAAACAGTTATTTAATTTGTGTATGCAGGAAGGTGGATCTGTATCTAATCACCTGAATGATTTCCATGGAATTGTAAATCAATTAAGTTCAATCAATATTGTGTTTGATGATGAAATTAAAGCTCTTTTGATATTATGTTCTTTGCTTGAAAGCTGGCATAGCTTAGTAATGGCAGTTAGTAATACTGCATCTGCTTCAAATATTTTAAAAGTAGAGGATGTTGTTAGTGTTATCTTGAATGAGGAAATTCACAGGAAAAGCACAGAGGAGACATCTAGGAATGCTTTAAGTTTTGAGAGCAGGGGAAGGCAAAAAGAGAAGAGCAAGAAAGGGAGATCAAGATCTAAGTCTAAAGGGAGAGGTAGATCCAAATCCAGAAATGGCAGGAAGCCACAATGCTGGAATTGTGGAAAGATGGGGCACATAAGCAGAGATTGCTGGTCAAAGCCTAAGGAGGACAATCAACACAAAGGAAAAGAAGAAGCAAAGGTTGCAGGTATTACACAAGATGCTTTAATATTCTCTTTGCATAATAATATAGAATCTTGGGTTTTAGATTCGAGTGCATCTTTTCATGCTACCCCTAATAGAGAATATTTTAGTGACTTTATACATGGAGATTTTGGAATAGTGTATCTAGGGGATGATGAGCCTTGTAAAATTATTGGCAAAGGTAAAGTGCAGCTGAAAATGCAGAATGAAAACACATGGGTGTTGAGAGACGTTATGCATGTTCCTAGCTTGAAGAGGAATTTGATTTCTGCAGAAAAGTTAGGGGATGAGGGTTTTACAGTAACTCTCACAATTGAATCTTGGAAAGTGACCAAGGGTGCACTTGTTATGGCCAAAGGTAAGAGAGTAGGTACTCTCTATTTCTGTAATTGTGTTACTAACAATTCTCCTTCTGTATTATCTACTTCAGATGTGGATGCAAAATTGTGGCACTCAAGGCTTGGCCACATGAGTGAGAAGGGAATGTCAATTCTTAAGTCTAAAGGTAAGCTTTCAGATTTGAAAAGCATAGATCTAGATTTTTTTGAGCACTGTGTTTTTGGAAAATAGAAGTGAGTGAGTTTTCTCAAGACTGGGTCAACAAAGAAGAAGCATAAGTTGCAGCTTGTTCACATAGAGGTGTGGGGACCAGCTCAGGTAACTTCTATTAGAGGATCACAGTACTATGTTTTGTTTATTGATGATGCTATAAGAAAGGTATGGATCTATTGTATTAAGAAGAAATCTGATGTATTTGAGACCTTTAAGATTTGAAAAGCTATGGTTGAGAATGAAATAGGTAGAAGATTGAAGTGCCTGAGATCTGACAATGGTGGTGAGTTCTGCAGCTATAAGTTCAACTGGTATTGTTATATGCATGGAATCCATAGGCAAAGGATGGTTCCAAGGACACCTCATCTGAATGGAATTACTGAAAGGATGAATAAAACAATCATGGAGTGTGCAAGATGTATGAGATTGCATGCTGGTTTGCCCTTAGAGTTTTGGGCAGAAGCTGTTGACACTATAGTGTACCTGATTAACAGAGAACCCTCTACAGCTCTGGATGGTGGAATTCTAGAAGAGGCATGGACAGGTAAAAAGGTAGATCTCTCTTTTCTCAAAGTTTTTGGTTGTGAAGCCTTTGTGCACGCTGATAAGGAAAACAAAAAGAAGCTAGATGCTAAGTCTATGAGGTGCACATTTATTGGCTATGGCTCAGATAATTTTGGTTTCAGGTTTTAGAATCTAGGAACTAATAAGATAATTAGGAGCCGTGATGTTGTTTTCAATGAAAAAGTGATGTATAATGATCAGCTAAAGAAGCTGAATCAATCTGGGCAGAGCAATGGAGAATTGGACGAGGTGACGGTCCAAAATGAGCTTGCAGGAAAAAGAAATAATCACTTGCAAGAAAACATAGAGACCGATGTTGGTAGGGTAGGGACCGACATCGGTAGGACAGAAACCGATGTCAGTCATACAGAGACTGACGTCGGTAGGATAGGCACCGATGTCAGTCAAGTAGAACCGACGTCAAGTAATAGGCCTGGAAGTGACTGAGGTCAGTCACTGTCAGAGAATTTGGGTGGACAACGTGTTGTGAACGAGTCTCAGACGCCCATCAAGAGGTCAAAAAGGGTGAGTAAGCCTCCAATTAGATATTCCCCTTCATTATTCTATTTATTGCTAACTGATGGTGGAGAACCAAAGAGTTTTGAAGAAGCAATACAGGTGGAGTCCAAGAGTCAGTGGGAGCGTGGCATGGTTGAGGAGATGGAGTCCTTAAGAGAGAACCAAACATGGGATTTGGTTGAGTTGCCAGCTGGTAAGAGGACACTGAAGAACAGATGGACCTATAGGTTGAAAGAAGGTGAGAATGGACAGATGAGATATAAGGCTAGATTGGTAGTGAAAGGATTTGCACAAAATCTAGGTATTGATTTTGGTGAGATTTTTTCTCCTGTTGTTTAAATGGCTTCTATACGGATTGTACTATCTTTTGTTGCTATTGAGGATTTGCATCTTGAGCAGCTAGATGTTAAGACAAAGTTTCTTCATGGAGATTTGGATGAGGAAATTTATATGGAACAGTCGGAAGGATTTGAGGTCAAAGGTAAGGAGAAGTTAGTGTGCAGATTGAAGAAAAGCTTGTATGGCCTCAAGCAAGCTCCTAGATAGTGGTATTTGAAATTTGACACGTTTATGACTGAGCATGGCTACAGTAAGTGTCAATCTAACCATTGTGTGTATTTTAAGAGATTGGATAATGGTAGATATATTATTCTATTGTTGTATGTAGATGATATGCTGGTTGCAAGATCACACATGTAGAATATCTCTGAGCTTAAGGAGAAATTAGCTCAAACATTTGCCATGAAGGATTTGGGAGCAGCAAAGAAAATCCTTGGCATGAGCATTAAGAGAGACAGGAAAAATCACAGGTTGATATTGTCTCAAGAGGATTGTGTGAACAAGGTGTTGAAATGATTCAATATGCAGGATGCTAAACCAGTAAGCACACCTTTGGCTGGGCATTTTAAGTTGAGTAAAGAACAATGTCCTAATTCACATGATGAGGTAGAGTACATGAGTAAAGTTCCATATTCTTTCGTAGTAGGGAGTTTAATGTATGTAATGGTGTGTACTAGACCGGATATTGCCCAAGCAGTGGGAGTTGTAAGTAAGTATATGGCCAATCTAGGGAAGGAACATTGGAAACCAATTCAGTGGATCCTTAGATATCTGAGAGGAACCAGTAGTAGGCATTTGTGCTATGGAGGTTCAGATACTTATCTACATGGTTATGTAGATTCAGATATGGCAGGTGATTTGGATGGCAGGAGAAGCACCATAGGATATGCTTTCACTATTGGTGGAATGGCGGATAGCTGGATATCAAAGTTATAGAAGGTTGTTGCCTTGTCAACTACAGAAGCAGAGTATATTTCAGCCATAGAGGCTATCAAAGAGATGATATGGATGACACAGTTCATGGAAGAGCTTGGAAAGGAGTGAGAGAGTTGTAGATTGTATAGTAACAGTCAGAGTGCAATTCATTTGGCTAAAAATTTAGCCTTTCATTCAAGAACAAAGCACATACAGCTTAGGTACCACTTCATAAGACAGGCATTGAAAGATGGTGAGTTGAAGCTGGAGAAGATCCATATAGATAAGAATCCTGCTGATATGTTAACCAAGCTGGTTACAAAGGAGAAGTTGAATCTTCATTCAACTTTTGTTGGTCTTCATGATTGAGTTGAAGATGGAGGAACTAGAAGATGTTGCTATATAGGTATTGGTGCAGCTGTTTATCTCTAAGTGGGAGATTGTTAAGGTGTAGAGCCTAAAAGCTTCACCAAGGAGCGCATTACCAAAGTTGCAAGTTTACACAGTCACCGGCGTCAGTCAAGAGCGATCAACGTCGGTCAAGTGCAGTTGAAGAGATGCTAGCGTCGGTAGGGATCGGTCGACGTCGGTCACAGGCAAGCAGGCAGGAATCAGACGTCAATTACTTGTGCATCCAGAGAGCTATTTCTAAGGACAGAACCGAGTGTTTGCATGATGAGTTTAAGTCTTAGTCTTAAGTCTGCATCTCTATTATTAGTAAGACTATTTTTATAGCCCTTTTTCAAGAGGCTTAAGTGTTGGTTGTAAGTGCATGATCAAGTCTCCTAATTCTATATGTAGAATTAGATCTTCTTAGCTTATAGTAGTTCATTGTAAGGAATGTTAAAAGAACAGTACAGAATTGTATAGGTGAATCAATCTAGGTTGTTGGAGTTTATTGTACTTGAGGGAGAGAGCTCTTGAGGGATAGAGATCTAGAGAGAGATCTGTACATCTGAGAGAGGTGTGGAAGAAAGAAGTTTCTTCAATTGTATTCCTTTTGTAAAGAATTTAATACAAGTTTTTAGGGTGGTTTCTTGTATCTCTTATTCTTGCTATTTATCATTCTAGTTATTTATCTATCTGATTTAATTCTACATTTATTGCTTTCATAAGTGTAATCAAATTATTGGTTGATCCCCAACATATCTGCAACTCCAAGACTAAAATTAGCCTTTATCATGCAAACAACCGGTTCGTTAACAAACTATCCATGAAACTCATAGTTCTGAACTGCACAGGTGACTGACGTCAGTCCATGTCTGCCTAGAGATGATTGATGTTGGCTGATCCCTGACCGATGTCGGCAGTTTCTTGTCTACACCTGACCGACGTCGGTTGGCCTGACCGATGCCGGTGACTGTGACACTCAACAACCTCCTCCCATGTTTGCATCAGTGAAGCTTTTAGCTCCACAACCTAATAAAATCTATGTTATGTTTCAAAATAATAAAAAGTAAAAATGGTTTGATATGATTTGGGCAACATAACACTACCATCTGCAACTCAAATTGACAAACACATAAACAAGTTTTAGCAAAAATTTCAAAGCATAAGTGTGGTGTAAAATGACCAGCATAATATCTCTTTAGAGAAAAGAGTGACGTATAGACAAATTGGTTTTGACATGAATTTATGAACAAACAAGCAAGTTTTAGTCTCAAAAACACCAAGATAAATGACCAAAATATACTAAGTATAATCATCCAAATCCTAACAAGGGTATGGCAATGTGGGGTTGACTAACTATAAATATTTGAATGTTTCTAGGGGAATCAATTGCATAATGGCTTTCATGTCAAATGATGCAAAAGATAAGCATGAAAATTGGGTGATCGTGGTATTGGCTAGTTGTAAAAAGGTCTAGTCCTTTTTACAACCACTACATCCTGCTATTCACTTAGTGTAGTGCGATGTCCAAATGCAGATACATCCTATGTGTAACTCAAAAAGAGTAAGTGAAGTCAATGTTGGGAGATGAAACCCCAGGTCAAAGCTTCCCTAAAGAACTCATGGGAGGTAATGGCATCCCCCTTGCAATCTAAGTTTTTATGAAATAAAAGACTAGTAGAAAGGCTTTAGGGTCATTTTCAAGATCACCCAAACTTTGACAAGTTTTTGGGGAGTGCTTTAGATGACATTCTTTCTAAGCCTTGGATTAGGCTTTTTACAATAAGAATGGTGATTTTGATTCCAAGGGTTCCCTAAAGGGGACACTTGGAAGAGCATACATGCAACACCCCTCTCTTTGCAAAAAAAAAGATCAAGCAACTATTGAATACCAAAAACTTTTAGAAAGATGAGTTCATTTTTAAGCACCAAATAAAAATGAGGTGGTGTTCATTTGACCCCTTGGTATTAGTTGTAACTTTGAAAACTAATTCTATAAACACTTACTTAAGTACACTAAATGTTACTTTAAGCACTAAAATAATGTTCCTAATTCATTTTAAAATCCTACCAAAGATGTCTTAATAGCATGTTTTAACAAGTTTCAAGTCTGCTGATTACCTGTCTACCCTTAAGGCATCACCCCAAAAACAAATATGTTATATTAGAAACATTTTAAATATATTTTCAAAATTTTGTGAAAAATCTATGAAACTTAATGTTAAACTAATGTCAAATTCTAAAAATTTAGGATAAAACACATGATTTAAAAAAAATCCAAAATGGAGTCTGTATGACCCCAAACCAAGTATTTTAAAATGGCCTATTATCTCTCAAGGTTGTGTTTTTAATAAAAATATAGTGACCAACATCAGTTATATAACTGATGATGGTTACACTTACTAACCAATGATGGTTATCTAATTGACATCAGTTATACCAATAGTCACTGATGATGGCTATGTCAACCACTGATGATTTTACTAATGATGGTTACTGTGTAAACCTGTGACAAATAAAAATGGAAAAACAAAGTTAGAAAATCAAATTTCAAGAGTTTTAATGATCCAAATGAAGATTTTAAAGTCAAATAATGATCTTCTTCATGTGTGGGATGCATTTTGTTCCACTGGGCATGCCTTATGTGAAATATGAATTTGACTAAGGAGAGAAGATTAATATTACATTAGTGACAAAATGCATAAAACAAATTGACAAAAAACACACTAAGCTAACACCTTCATGCCTAGTTACTAGGGTGAGCTTAGTAACAAAAATAAATGATAAACACAACTAAAAAGTAAGGAAAAACACAATAATTACTTCACTTCCTTGGATGCTCCAAATGCCTTTGTAGTAGTGGATGGCTCAGCTTTGTCTCATGAAGTCCTTGGTAATAGAATCTTGTATACCTCCATCTCTTCTTGACACCTTTAGCTTGTGGCTTGGATTATATTAGAATCAATTTGGCATGGTAAATTTGTAAAAATTAAGCTTTGTAATCAATTTTGCATTATAAATTTGCATAATCATGTGTTTTTAAAGATATTTGAGCATAATAACTTTGCACCAAAATAGCGTAAAAATGATGTTCATGGCCTCTCTATTTATATATTTTTGAGATTGATCAGAATCAACCTAAACCATCCATCTCAGGATTGAGATGTGTGGCTAAGGATTAATCCAATTATGTAATTAAAATCCATAAATAGGCTCATCAATATTTGGGATAGAGGAGTAATTAAGAGGCATGGAGGGCTTTGATGAGGCATGGGAGGCATGAATCTTGATATTCATGGCATTTATGGCCTAGCGATGTCTTCTAAAGAAATGAGGTCACCTGATGATGTAGATATTAAATATTCATTTACAAAACAAATTATTCAATAAGTTTCCATGGAATTCTTAATTAGGCTCTAATTTGGCTTAATTTTCTCTTAAGCATGTTTAAGCGCTTTGTACACAAATTACTCAAATTAATCAAAATGCCTTGTTATTGGTATAAAATTCAACAAGATTGGAATTGGAAGTTGATGTTAGTTGTGTTGGATCCATTATTCCATTTAGTATGTTACCAACAACAAATAACAAAGGCACGTGTCGTGTGTAATATATTTGATAGGAAAGAGCAATCCAAAACACTTAGGTGTAAAATTGGAATTTTGACTCAAAATGAACTAATCAAAGTTAGCTGGCCCATAAATTGCACTACCCTATTTAATGATACTCTAGCTAAAATCAACACTTGAATATGTCAGTTTCACATCTTTTAGCATGTTTTAGTATTTTTAGGCTGAATTATGCATTTTGGTGAAAATTGGTCAAAATCCTTATTAGAGGTTACTGGTGGTCAGATTTAGGTGTCTACAACTAGACTAGTATCCTTATCAGTCCATTAGGCTTAGGGAGTCACATGAACATGAGGTTTGACACACATTTTGCCTTTGACAACTTGACAACCATGATTGATCAATATAAGACCACTAATTACCTCAACCATACAAAACAAATGACACACACAAATAAAACAAACATGCTAAAAAGACACACATGTGCTCAAAGCACTTAGGAAAAATAGGAAGCAAACAACTATCTACAAATGAAAAACTAATCATACCTCCATCATTGATCAGAGGGGAAGTTTGAAACCTTCCTTGCTTCATGACATGAAGGATTTAGTAAGACATGTAGCCTTTGAGGCTTTAGCATTGATGCCTCCATCTTCTTCATGGTGTTTGCTAACTTCATTGACATTATGTTCAAAGAGAACCAAGAAGCTCTATATAATTTGAACAAGGAAATGAAATCCTCTTTCATCCAAATAGTCTCAACCTTCCCATGAACTTGGTCCTTGATTTGTAAGTTTGAATGACAGTCCTCTTAGCCTTGACATCATTATCCATGTCTATAACTTCTTATACACTAGCATCATCAGGCAACTTCATGACAATAGGTTCTTGACCAGTGGAATTAATTGATATTTATGTTTGATTGAACACTTAAAATCATGTCTATAAGACTCATCAAAAAACTTGTCATTAGATATGCAATCTTTTGGAGAAGAAATAACTTTACCCAACCTATCAAACTCCTTGCATATGATATTAAACTTCTATCATAAATGTTCTTCCTCATGAATGCCATATACAAAGACTATTTACTCTACCTTTGGTCTCATGAAACTCTCTTAGGACTTCCATTTCTTGAGGAGTGATTTGACCTTGTTTTCCATCCTTGATATCACATTCATCTTCATGCTTGAGATGGTCATATACAACTTCATAATCAGACATGGAGTCTTCTTAAAATATCTCTCTCTTCAAGTCTTGTCCACATTCTTCATGGATACACATCCCCTCAAAAATGGAGGCATTAGGGTCTTCTTCATGGAGACACATTCCTTAAAATATGGAAGCATCAGCTTGTGTATTGTCCTTTTGTTCACTAAGGGGAGTACCTATGGTGATTTCTTCCTTATAATCACTCATGAGATCTTCTTTATCAACCATGAATTGAGCTTGCTCTTTTTCACTTGCTTCTCTCAAGATAAGCTCTTCCTCAAAAGGGGGTGAGGTGAGAGGTTTATGGATAGGCTCATGGATTTTAGGTGAAGGAGATGGAATAAGAGGTGTAGTGGAAGGTGAAGTAGTTGGAAATGGAGTGTGGGATGAAGGAGAAGGCTTATGAGTGGGTTTAGAAAAGAGAAAAGCACTAGTAAGATCATATGGAAGTGAATTCTTAGGCTGATTAGAAGGAGAAACAACTACATAATCAGGAGTTACATATTTCCAATAATGTCTTTGTGTATAATCCATGGAATATTTTGACTTCATATGATAATAATCATATGAGTACTCTTGAGGTTGATAGACATCATAGTATGAAGGATAGGGCTCATATTGGGATTGATAAATAGGTGTTTCTTGATAGGTCTCTTGTTATCCATTCTCATAAGGTTGTCCAACAACATGGTGTCCATATGGAGAGGGAAATGAAGGGCTATAGGGATGTCATGGCTCATAGGATTGATAGCCATTTTTATAGGAATGTTGAGAGGTAAAAGGTGATTCATAGCAAGGCTGATAAAAAGTTTCATGATAGGAGTATTGGCCATAGCTATACATATCAACCTCATATGTCAAAATAAACACAAAAAATGATCAAAATTTTCAAATATATATACTTGGGCTGATTATAACCAGAATTTATCATTCAGAGTCACCATTGGTGTTAGATTGCTTGCCTCTAAAGGATGCCAAGGGAAAGACACACAAACACTCTTCCCACTTTTTAGGCCAAGAGTCCCACTAGGCATGCCAAAAACTATTGTCACTTATATTCGAATCCTTTGAGGAGATGTCTTAGCTCTCCTCATCCAAGTGGCACAATTGAAACACCTCTAGGCTTGTGGGTAGCCTAAGGATGAGGTGAATATCTAGGTAGGGCTAACTCCCTTGATGTACTACTTTTGATCATAACTACACCTAAAATTTTGGGGGGTAAAAGGGAAAGAAAAAAATAAAAGCAAAATATCGTAAGGGAGGTGATACACCAAATAAGTTGATGACTTCCAACTAGCTGTATGTTACACATGAAACCAAGAGATCAACCAAACATACACTTCTCCAATATATATCTTCTCACATCAATATTACATTATGAGGTTATGGATGAATACTTAGGTTAGGAGGACTAGACAAGAGGCCTTCAATGGAACTAGTGAATATAATAACTCACTCAACCTTGACACTTCCTAGAACACTTCACATGCCCTATAGAAAGAAGATTTCCAACTACAAATAGGATGAAATAATGAGATAACATGCTAAGGAAATCATAATTATCACTAAGCAAGATCAATAATCTAAGTAAAAAACACTATGAATAATCTTTAAGAGGTAAAATTCAATAGTCTTATTGATCAAATGGTATGAAAATGAGCATGACTTTGACATACTTAGGTAGATCATATGTTATAATGGCTAAAATGGCTAGTTCTTATAGAAATTGAGAGAGAAAGGAGAAGAAATAAGTATAAAGGTCATAAAGAGACTTGTAAAGCTAATAAAATAAGTTAATTGTGCATGAGAATAGGATGTGGGATGAACCATGCAAGGTTAGAAGGAATAAGTGGCTCTCCAAGTCATGAAAATATTGCAAAGTGGCATGAAAGTTTTCATTCTGGATTAGAAAACTACCTTCATAATTTAAACCTATTTGAACATTAAAAAATTTATTAGAGATATGTATGATGATTGAAATGAATGTTAAGGGTTGCATACATGCCTCTCCATGCATTGGTTATAGGCCTGGTCATCTAGAATCATTTAGGAATGAGCCATCATCATCTATAGTCTAAAAAACTCTTCTTTCATGTACCCTGCACAATTGGAAATAAAAAAGGAATTAATTTTACATGAAAATCAATGAGATGGAGTTTATGAAACCTATAAGACCCTCCATGGCCTTAGAGGCATCATTCACACCTTAAAGTTGGCTCACTTGAAGTTTTCTACCCTTCTCACTAGCTTGGTCACTATGCCAGTTTTGATTGACTAAGATGAAGCAACTGACTGAGGCTATTAGGATTTATTACAAGGCATTAAATTGAAATTTTGAGTTATATTAAGTCCTAATATTCCATTCCATGTGATTATCATCTCTTAAAAACTCTTACAACCTAAAAAATGCATAAAACTATCAAGAAAAGCCTACTTTGCACTCCATCCATACATTTTAATACAAATAATCCTAATGGGGAGTAGCTTGAGAAATTAGTATAAATACTCAAATCATAATTATATTAAAACTATTATATTAGAGTAGCTTACCATCCTCATCTTCCCAATCAGGTCCTTGTAAGTGTTTATCAAGGGTTTTAACCTGTTTCACCCTCTTAAGCATTGTGCATAAAGGTTCTATGTTCAATTTTCAAACTAATTCCATAAAATTGATACTCATGACCCCTTAAAAATTCTCTAAACTCCATATATACTCATGCAAAGTGCCAATAAATATATGATCATTCAAAATCACCTTGTCAAGCTTGTTTCTTCCATTTGCACAGGCATGGCCATTGTCTTGAGTGAAAAGTGGATTTATTTATGCTTCCCATACATACCAATGTATTTTAAAAATATTATGTCACCCTATTAACATGTTTTAATCCATTTTAGTGCTCACTTAAGGTTAGAAATAAGTTTGACTCTCCATTTGGCTTTGGCCTAGAACCTTGTTTAGTAGGCCTGACTATAACCCATGTGGTCTATGCCATTCAACTAAGATTTTTTGCATTCCACCAGATTTAAAAATTATATAATATCTATAAAAACATGGAATAAACCATTGGAATACTCATCTCTATTATAATTGGAAGTGACCCCTCATTTAGACATTTAGACTATAGGTATAACCATGCCTATTGGGATTGACTATAACTCTAAAGGGTTTAGACCTCCTTTTAAGGATTATCACATCTATGAGATATAATTCATGTTACCCTATATGTTTTTAAACTTACCAAGTCACCCTATGACCTTCCAATTACTCTTTCTCATCTCTCCTTCTCATTTACCAACTAGTCCTAGTTGAGACCCTTGGGGTTTGACTGCATATGGTTGTTCACAAACAATTATGAGTGTTTTTTCATCAATATTGGGATAAATTAATGTTTATTATATATAAATATAGATTATTAAATCTTAAAAAATCATCATATGGTGTTTTCAAGGCACCCAACACTCATTTAGGTCACATTTTCTCCATTCTCTACCTCTGTGCATGCCTGAAAGTGGCCTACCTATGAGACAAAATAGAGGATATGTGCTCAAATTTTTAAAGAAAAAAATTAAATAAGGGTGCTAATTATGTCATGATTATCACTTTTATAAAAACTCAAGTCAAAAATACCCCTCTAGCACCTTCAAACTTCTAAAACCTCAAGGCAAACTTTCCAAGTGTTGACTGTGTGCAAAAAAGCCATATGGACTGTATGTTGTACTATATGGAGCAATAATACCCATATTTTAATGATATAAGAGTAAATTAATATGTTTATTTTGATTATTAATATGTTTCATAACCAATAATTACCCTAAACTATCCCTTTCTTCCTCATAGACCTTCTAAATGGTAGGGATTTAGTGCAAATGTTGACTATGTTTTGCTCCAAGCATCACACATGTAGGTGATATTTCATGTTTTATGAATTTAAATTAGTTTATAATCCCTAATTAAATATTAAAATACATATTTAACCTATAATTATTCTCATATTATACTTTGGAGGTTGAAAATATCTTAAGACCAATCATTGGTAGTTGATTGTGTTATCTTGCTTATAGGTGCAAATTACCTTCTTGGGGATACTTACGTTGATATGGGGTGATATTTAACCAATAAAAGACATAAAAATTCTCATTTATTCATCCATTTTATATAATTTATATTCCAAATACTTAGGATAACACTTAACTAAGTCACTATCAACATATAATCACTTATAGTTGATTGTGTTGGAGTCATCGGGACTTGTAGGTGTAGATTATATGACCTAGGACTTTAATGCATGATTTATTACCTCTTTGAAAATTTCACACCATTACATATCTATAATTTTTATTCACATACTTTAATTGAGGTCCATGACCAAGGTATCTAGTCTATTATCCATAATGACCTTACAACCATCTTGTAGGTGTTAATTTTGTGATGAGGGAAGACCTGTAGGTGGTACTAGAATTTGAACATCATTGAAAAATTAACTTGGTGGACACCATGCCCATTTGGTATCCTTTTTACTCCATGAGGCCATTCAAAACATAATAATATGCCTTAAAACACTTTGAAATGTTAAGGTCACTTTATATCTTCAAACCCTATAGAATTCACTACCTAGAGATAATGGTTTAAGGGGCATCTTTGGACCTAATAGTTGACTTATAGTAATTATCCTAACCCCAAAATTTATAGATTCATTGTATTATTTAGGGGATATAAGGAAAGGTCATTTATATGCCCCAAATCTCCTATCAACCTTATAATGTGACCCTGACCAAAAGCCTCAGTCCTCTATTTTGCATTTTTGGGGAAAATGTCCCCAAATATAGTCATTTTGTGTTTGAAGGTGATTCATAATTCTATTTATCCACAAGACACCTAAATAATATCTAAAATGGGCCAATCCAATTATGAAACTCCTAATAATGTTTTAACATTACTCCCACCTCCTCATATGACACCTCAACCTACTGTTCACACCACTTGTAGGTGGGCATCTTACTGATTAGGCAATATATGATCTTATGAGACATATACATTACTTATCTTATACACTTTCCTTTTAATATGATTAACTTCCATGAGGGCATTTACAGGTGCATTGTGAGATACTTGCAGGTACTGAGCTGAAAGGTTATTATGTTCAAGGAAATTGCCTGTATAATGAGTTTATATCCCTTAAATAAAACATAAAGATGTTTCAAAGCTTAAGACAAGTTTCACACTTCATTTTCAACATTGAACCCCCTTGAAGGCACCTAGCTGACTAGTATGATAGTTATAGGGTAGATTGACTATGTGTGTGGTAAATGGCTATAAACCATGAAGATGCTTTGGGGAATGAGGATAGAATTAAAGGAAACAACACTTAAAACATGGAAATAATCCATCACCATAAATTTACACCATTATTAAGACCTAAAAATTTTGGGAGTGGAGGAAACTTGTCTGCTACATAGAATGGGACCAATCTGCAAACCTAAGGTGATTAGCTCTTCAAAACAACTTAAAACTTGAAACCAAGCATGAGAATAATTTTTGGAGGGATCCAACATCATATAGAAAAAAATTATAGGTTAATTATACAAATTTACCCAAAATAAGGCAAAACCTATAGGGTGTACAAATTAGTAGGCAAACTAGATAATCTAACTTCTTAGGAATGGTTCATAAAGCTCAAACCATTATTCCTCTACAACCAAACATCAAATGGATGATGAGTGAGTTTATAATACACCCCCAAGATAATTTTTGCTAAAAAATCCATTACTGACCATACTAATTACAAACCTAAAGACAATTTTTGCTTTCCAAGTCTAGTGGAAGGAGAGATAAGTAGTTTTATTCATTTTTTGAAGTTTTTGATGAAATAGATCTCTGAAGTGAGTGTATGGAAGACTAAGGGACACTCTTTAAATTTAACAAATTTTATAATCTTGTACAAGTCTATACAACTCAAGAAAACTCCTCTTTACTTAAGAAAACTGCCTCTTTTTCTAAATAACCTACCACTTTTTAGTTAGGAACAATTAAATAAGGCATAATGGAACACATGGCACATGAAAGAAAATTTTAGAACCTTCACACTTCCCAAGGAATTTGTACAAGTCATTAAATTCCCATTTTTTGACCTCAAAATGACTCCTATGATTAAAAAGATTAAAATGACTAAAGACCAAGGCTAATGTATCATTAAATGACATCAATTGACATATAATACACCCTATGACATAATACTAAACCCCATATAAACCTATAAAGATAAAGTTTTTTCCTGTAGAGGTCCCAATTTGACTTGTAGGGTCAAATTTGGTCAACAAGAACATAACATATAGTCCATTTACTTATCTTACAAATTTATTACTTGAAGACCCCATGCATGATAATTAATTGTAGAGTAACAATTTTTATCATCCATTCATCAAATTTGAATTTGATTTTATGACATCAAATTTCATGGGTTGACTCAATATGTGATGTTTTATCATTGTCTTTAGATGCTTAGTCATTTACTTTAGATTTTGGTATACTTTGGATCTTTTATAGTTTTCACTCTGTAATCAATTCATATTTTTTTCTCCTTTACTAATTTATGGGTGATTGTGTTTGCATGAGACACATGGTGTATTTATGTTTAGTCACTTTGTTTTAACTTGTCACTGAGTCTTTGGGTCTAAAAATATATGGAGTAGTGAGAGGATGACACATGGTAGATAATTGCATGGAACTATGTTATTGAATCATTTAATATGTACCTCATATTTTGTATGTTGGTTTTTATGTATCATGATGTATATGTGTGGCATGATCTCACTTAATCGATTGATCGATTGTTCTATAATTTTTCCCTCTATTTCTATGCCTATAATCAAATCATATTGAGACATGTGGATCAATCTTGCTTGTTGGATGGTGGAACCCGGTCTTATTTTAATGCATGATTCTTGGTAGGGGGTGTGGGGGCGGGCGGGGGGGGGGGGGTAATGTTCCCTCGCTATGGTTGCCATCGGTGTCCAGGGGGTCAGCGACCCATTTTGTAACCACCCCTAGTGGGGGCTTGGGGGTAGCACCCTCAAAGAAATTTTTTATTAAAAATGCAATATAAAATATTGTAATTTCATAGTAAATCTAGACTATTCACTACTAGGTTGTAGATCTAATGATAAAAATTATGTTTATGCATTTTTGCCCTAATATATGACCCTCCTTTGATATGAAGGCATTGTAATGATGGTGGAATGTTGTATGTGAGTAAAGAGGATATTTCAATGGTTGTATTGTAGGTTTTTCCCTTCATTTTTTGGACTAAATAATAAGAAAAAACTAGCTATTTCTATGTGGATGTATCCCATATTGGGTGAACCATGTTAAATCTGTGTCTCTATTCTATTATGTTTTTTGAATTTTAATTCTATCTTTACTTCATTATTTTTTCTCTACATTCTATATTCCTAACAATTGGTATCAGAGCTAAAGGTTTATTTGGCAAATAAAATCATAGGAAAAAGGGTTCTTAGTTTGAGTGGGAGCAATGGTAGAAGTAAGCAAGTTTAAGGTTGAAAAATTTAGTGGCCAAAACTACTAGCTATGAAAGATGCAAATGGAGGACTATCTATATCAAAAGGATATTTTCCTACCATTGGATAGAATAACAAAGAAGCCAATGAATATAAAGGATGAAAATGGGAGGTTCTTGATAGAAAGGCACTAGGAATAATATGGGTTTGCCTAGCAACGTCAGTGGCCTTCAATATTTCAAAAAAAAGATAACAATAGATGTGATGAAGGCATTAGATAGAGTGTATGAAAAACCCTTAGCCTCGAATAAGGTATTTCTTATGAAGTGTTTATTTAATCTAAAAATGTCAAAAGGTGGGTTTGTTACTGATCATTTAAATGAATTTGACACAGTAAAAAATTAGTTAGGATCTATAGGAATAAATTTTGATGAAGAGGTTAGGGATATTTTAATTCTATGCTCATTACCAAAAAGCTAGAATGGCTTGGTCATGGCTGTGAGTAATTCTATCTTTAGTTCAAACACTTTAAAGTTTGATGATGTTATGGGTGTTATTCTTAGTAAGGAAATGAAATGGAAAATCATAAGTGAGGCATCAAGTAATGCAACAAAATGATAGAGGAAAGGACCCAGGGAATCATGATACGTCTAAGAAGGGAAGATCCAAATCTAGAGGAATGTTGGTGTGCTAGATTTATGGGAAGAAATGACACCTAAAGAAAGATTGTTGGTTTTGAAAAGGAAAACAAGAGATGGACAACAAGATAACAATCAAGAAGTAAATGTAGTAGGTGATGTGTTACAAGATGTTTTAATCCTTTATTTAGATAATATCAATGATTTTTGGGTGTTAGATTCAGGGGCTTCATTTCATGCAACACGCCATAAGAAATATTTTCAAGACTATGTTCAAGGTGATTTTGGATAGGTTTATTTGGGTGATGGTAAACCCTGTAAAATTGTAGGAAAGGGTAAGATATAGATAAAATTATAGAATAGAAACAAATGGTTGCTAAAATAGGTAAGGCATGTGCTTGAGTTAAGAATAAATCTAATTTTAGTAGGGAAGTTGGGAAGTGAGGGCTGCATAGTTACATTTGCAAAAAATTTGTGGAAGGTCACTAAAGGATCATTGATAATAACAAAAGCAGAGAAGGTAGGTACATTGTATTTATATAATGGTAATGTTGAATCTTATATTGCTTTAGTTTCTATAGAAGTGGATGTAAAATTATGGCACCGCAGACTTGGGCACATGAGCAAGAAGGGGATGCAAGTTCTCCACTCAAAGAATTTATTGCCAGATTTGAAGAAGGTGGATTTAGATTTATATGAGCACTTTGTATGGAAAATATAATAAATTCATATTTCTTAGAGTTGGGAGGACAAAGAAGGACGAAAAGTTAGAGCTTGTGCATATAAATGTATGGGGACCAGCTCAGGGATCATCCCTTGATGGCTCTTCTTATTATGTTATTTTTATCGATGATGCAACTAGAAAAACTTGGGTTTATTGCATATGAAAGAAATTTGATGTTTTTGATACTTTTAATAAATGGAAAGCTTTGGTTGAGAATGAGATAGGAAATAAGTTAAAGTGTGTCAAATCAAATAATAGAAGTGAATACTGCAGTAAGGAGTTTGATAATTATTTTTCATCGCATGGGATTTGTAAACAAAAGATGGTTCTAAGAACACCACAACAAAATGGTGTGTCAAAAAGGATGAACAAGAAAATCATGGAGCGTGCAAGGAGTATGAGATTGCATGCAAGGTTACCCTTACAATTTTGGGTAGATGCTATGGATACCACTATTTATTTAATAAATAGAGGGCCTTCAAGTACTTTGGATGGTAGCATTTCAGAGGAAGCATGGATAGGTAAAAAGGTAGATTATTCTTTTTTAAATATTTTTGGTTGTGAAGCATTTGTACATATTGATAAATAAAATAGAACCAATCTTGAGGCAAAATCCAAGAAATATACTTTTATTGAATATGGAGTTAATGATTTTGGTTACCGTTTATGGGATATTAAAAATCTCAAAATCATTAGGAGTAGAGATGCGATCTTTAATGAAATGGTCATTTATAGAGATCAGTTGTAGGAAAAGAAATAGGAAAATTCAAATACAAAATATGTAGCACTTGATGAAATTACTAGAAATAAAATTCCAAAAGTACCAAAAAATTAGAATGTGAAACAACTATAACAAGTAGCTCAAACTCTTGGAAGTTTAGTTAGAAGATCTACTAGAGTAAGTAGACTCCCTAAACATTACTCTCATTCACTTTATTATTTATTATTAACTGATGGTGGTGAGCTAGAAAGCTATGAAGAAGCAATTCAAGTCTAAATCAAAAAGAAGTGGGAGCAAGGCATGAAAGAGGAGATGGACTCCTTGATACATAACCAAAATTGGGATTTGGTTCAGTTTCCTATAGGTAAAAGAGGATTGTAGAATAAATGGGTTTATAGGTTAAAGGAAGAAAATGGAGGCAAAAAGAGGTACAAGGCTAGACTTGTTGCAAAGGGGTTTACACAAAAGAAAGGTATTGATGTTGATGAAATATTTTCTCTAGTAGTTAAAATGAATTCTATAAGAACTATTTGAAGTTTGGTAGCAGTAGAAGATTTGCACCTTAAACAATTAGATGTGAAGACTACTTTCCTTCATGATGATTTGGAGGAAGAAATATATATGGAGCAGCCACAAGGATATGAAGTAAAAGGTAAAGAGAAAATGGTGTGTAGGTTGAAGAAGAGTTTTTATGGTCTAAAGTAAGCTCTAAGGCAATGGTATTTGAAATTTGACATGTTTATGGCAAAATAAGGTTATAGTAGATGTCATTCTAACCACTATGTCTATTTTAAGAGATTAGATAATGGTAGCTATATTATTTTGTTATTATATGTAGATGACATGCTTATTGCAGGGTCTAACATGCAGGATATAAATGATCTCAAAATAAAATTAGAAAACTCATTTGCAATGAAGGATTTGGGTGTTGTAAAGCAAATCTTTGGTATGAGAATAACAAAAAATAGGAAAAATAGGAAATTTACATTGTCTCAAGAAGAGTACATCAAGAAGGCGTTAGTCAGGTTCAATATGCAAGATGCAAAACTAGTGAGTACACCTTTGGGAGGGAACTTAAAATTAATCAAGGAACATTGTCTTAAAACATATGAAGAAATCAATTACATATCTAAACTTTCATATGCTTCAACAGTTGGAAGTTTAATGTATGTTTTGGTGTGTACAAGAGCAAATATTGCTCATGCAATGGGAGTTGTCAGCAGGTTTATGAATAATCCAAAAAAAGAGCATTGGGATGTAGTCAAGTGGATTCTCAGGTACTTGAGAGGGACCATTGATAGATAGTTATGCTATGAAGGTTTAGATGTTACCTTATAAGGATATGTTGATGCAAACATGGCTAGAGATTTAGATGGTAGGAGGAGTACCACATGTTATGTATTCACTGTTGGTGACATAATGGTTAGTTGGATTTCAAAATTGTAAAAGATAATTGCTTTGTCAACTATAGAAGCAGAGTATGTTGCAACTACAGAAGCTAGCAAGGAGATGATATGGATGCAAAGTTTTAATGAAGATTTGAGGCATAAATAGGAATATTGTAGGATATATAGTGATATCCAGAGTGTGGTTCATTTATCAAAGAACTTGACATTCCACTCAAGAACCAAACATATACAACTCAGGTATCACTTCATTCATTTAGTTTTGGAGGATGGTTAATTGAAGCTGGAAAAGATCCATATAAGTCACAATCCTATAGATATGCTAACAAAAGTAGTCACAAAGGAGATGCTAGAGAGTTGTTCAGCTTTAATGGTCTTCAAGGATAACAAAGAAGATGAGAAACAAGCTAGGGTCAAATTTTAAATAAAGGTCCAAGGAAGAGTTGTATTAGTGGAGTTGCAACAATCAGCTCCAAGTGGGAGATTGTTGGATGGTGGAGCCTAATATTATTTTAATGCCTGGTTCTTGATAGGGGGTGTTGGGGGAAACACCCCCCCCCACTACGGTCGCCATGGGGGTCCAAGGGGTGGTGAGCTATTTTGGAACCCCCCTAGTGGGGGATTGGGGGTAGTGTCTCTGAAGAAAAAATTAGTTAAAAATGCACTATAAAATGTTTTAATTTCATATTAAATTTGGACCATTCACTATTTGGTTATAGATTTAATGGTATAAATTATGTTTGTGCATTTTTTCCCTAATATGTAACCCTCCTTTGATATGAGGGCATTTTAATCATGGTGGCATGTTGTATGTGAGTGAAGAGGATATTGTAGTGGTTATATTGTAGGTTTTTTCCTTTATTTATTAGACTAAATAATAAGAAAGGATTGGTTGTTTTTGTGTGGACATAGCCCATATTGGGTGAACCACATTAAATCTATGTCTTTATTCTATTGTGTTTTCTGAATTTTAATTTTGTCTTTACTTCATTATTTTTTCTCTATATTCTATATACCTATCATTTCTTGCCTATCTAATCACTGGATCTTGTGATTTTTACTTTTATTTTGAGAGGTGTGATGTAGCAATATGGAGACACGTGATGTGATCCCACTTAGTCATCTAATCACAAGATTTCATAGCTTTTTTCCATTGAAATCCTATGATCAAACAAGATTATAACACTTGACAAGGTCTCATATATTTGATTGGTTGCATGATTATTAGACATATACTATTAATCTTATCTTTCAGATGTAATAAAATCATGATGGATGACATGATCTTGATTAGTCATGATACTCAAATCTCGATAGTTTAAATAGTAATTGATAGTCCATGAAATTTTGGCAAATAAACAATAGTTGTTAGTAATATACTAACTTATAAAGTGTAAAATTGACAAATTTGACAAATAACTATTAGCTCAGTTAGTCAAATAAATTAGAAATAAAGACCAAAACCAAATTAATATCCCGATTTCAAGCCAAAAATAAGATAAAAAGTGAATAAAATTATTTAGGCTTTACTATAAAATCAATTTAGGGTCAATTAATGCCTTGATAGGGACCAAACATAAGATTTTTTAGAATAAATGGGTCCTTATTTGATATTTTAAAAATGGGTCATGTTGATCACAATAAGGAGGCGCCTCTGTGTAGGCCATGTATGATTATAATAATAATAATACTCTATATTATGATCCTCATCATGGTCATAATTATATTTTTGATCCTAAAATTATGGTATGCCACCCTTATCTTCTTTTGTATCTAATATGTAAAATAAACTGCTCCATATTTTGATATTGACTTTTCTTATTTCTCTTATGTAAGATGTATTGTACCATTTGCCTTTATTGTGATTACATGAATTATATTTTCTTGTATATATCTGAATATATGACTTTTTTTTATGTTCTTCTCTAAATATTTCCCAATGTTAAAATAAAAATGGGCTTGCTTTCTTGATCCAATGATATGCAACCTTTTGTTTTCATCAATAATTTCTACTATTAATTTTAACCATGCTCCTCTAGACATAATATTGTATGCACTTGGATTGTAAACAACATGAAAAATAAGAGAACACTCTTTTTAAGTAAAGGAAAATAATAAATTGATTGATCTCATAGATATTTCAAATGATTTAGTTTGATATAAGTGTTGAATCTTATATCCAAGAGATAGAATAAAAGACATAGATCAAAATTCTGTTTTGTAAAATTCTCGTCATCTATGTGAACAATGATACTAAAATGGTCTTAATACAAGGAAAGGATTGTAATTACCCCATTTTTAACCACATTTGAAACTTTAAATTTTAAAGTCATCTCTTGTTTTGGAAACTCTTTTGTAGTAACCCTTTTATAAATATACTTTCTTGGTTAGGTTGAACCTATTTTTTTAATTTATGTTCTTGTTTTATTTTTAGTTATAGCTTTTGTAACCTTTATTTTTCAAAATATTCCTTTTTTTCATTGTTCACTTTGTAATTTTACTTACTCTAAATTTGTATTTTGAATCTTCCCTTATTTTGAATTATTGTTTGCTATCCATATTTTTGTTGTTTACTCCAAAATCTTACTCTAATAACACTTATGAGGTTAAGTGCTTAGATAGAGAAATTTATAGGAAAATAAGGAATTTCATCCTTCATTTTAGGATTTATATCTAAATCAATATAGGGCATGGTTTTAGGCATGTGGCTTCATGATGTTGACTACTAGAAACAACTTCCAAGAGAGGTGGCTACTACCACCAGAAGCTCAATATCTTGATTGAATGGAATTCTTAATTTCTAACTTGGTCTTGATTCTGAACTACTATTGTGTTTTAATTTTAAACAAATTTAAAGTAAGGGAAGGGTATTTTAATTCTAAAACAAAGGGAAAAGGAAGGTAGGAAAAGAGATTTTTGGTTGAGAGGATGTGACTACTAGAATAACTTATGCATGCCAATTCATAGTTATACCATTTTGTGCCTGGTTTAGTAATTAAAAAAATGCTTAACAACTTAGTAGGAAAGCTTATAAGGACACAAAATTGAAAACCAAACTCAAAAATTCTTTACTAAATATAAACACATCAAAAGGCCTATAATAGATTGCACACAAGACTTTAAAATTACCTTATAGCTGCAAGCACATAAAACAAAGAGTGTTATGAAGCAAACAAAAGGAACTTACAAGAAAACTATATTATCATAAGCAAAATCTAATTATTACATTAAGTAATAGAGAATAACATTAATTCCTTAACATAAGTATACACTCTAAACAAGAAACCATGGACAACATTCCTAGGCAAGAAGACAAAGTAAAAATAAGCAAAATGATTATGTTGTGATTTTGATAAAGTTTATTTGCACAAAGTGTTGACACTAGAATGGTTAAATCTATCATGAGTTATAATATTTAGAGTGAACACATTTTATTTTTACAAGAAATTATTGTGCATTTACTATTTGTTGCATGCATTTAAAAAAAGGGTTGTAATATTTTCACTAGACTATAATATAATTGCATGTAGATAGATTTGTCTATGAAGTTCACTTATCCCACTATTAGGGTGGTTACAAATTTTAAAGGATGACTGGGAGAGGAAGTTGATATCTTAATAGATTTTCTAGCTAAGCTATGCTTCATTAAGATTAAATTAATCTTTTGGCTCCTCTAATTGATATTTACTTGCATTCCATACCTGGATTAATGTTACTTATACCTTGTTTGCATTTAATTTTGAGGTTATTTTGATGCATATGTCAATTAAAAATTAATTATACATTCATTAATCAATTTGACATTTAAACTGCATTAAAGCCCATCATTTATGTCAAGTCTGGGCTAAATTTTGTTTCATACATTCATGTCTACATTTTCCATAATTTATTAGGTAGTTAGAATAGTGATTTCTCTCACCTAATGGCCTTGATGGTTAGGTAGTTATCAATTTTGATTTATTCATTGGTGAGTTGACCTGACATGCTGACCTTGGCTATCAAGTTCTACTTCTCTTCTCCTAGGCCTGTCTACCATTACTTATACCATATAGTGAAAATATATTTCTGTGTGCTTTTATCAAAATTTTGGATTTTTTAGTAGCTACCTTCTATGATCATTTCTCCTACCAAATACTAGGCTCTTGAAAATTCACCACATGGCAACATCTCATTCCATCATTGCTTAAGGGCTCTGTGTTTATTAGTAGACCCACACTTGGGTATTGAGCTCTTGAGATGTCACCATGTCGAAGCATCTCAGGCCTTTAGGCATTAGAGGTATATTGAATACCTTCCATTAGTGATCAGCCCTTATAAGTCATTGATCAAGGAGATCAATGGTCAGTGGCCTTTGAGCACTTTATGATGTTTTTCTATGTCTTTTAAGTCTTAAGACTTTATGATGTTTACATGTGGTGACATCATGGGCCTTTGGGGCTTAGGGTTCTATGTATTCTACTGATAGATTTAGAGTCTTGGGTTACCATGATCATTCTATATGGCATGATCTCTAAGCCTTGAGGAATCAGAGGATTTTTATACTATTTGTTATCTTCTACTTACCAATCAACCAATATTGTGCCATGTGGCATGTTCTTAAGGTTTAAAAAATAGCCCAATACTTAGCTGATTTTTATATTTTTTAGCTTTCTACATGAAAATGGGGTCTACAAGATGCTACGACTTATCAAGTTATAATTGAATCTAGGCACCCTATAAGAAAGAAAGACAACGGATAAGTCACAAACTTAGGTGATAAGGTAAAGAGGTATTAACAAGTTATCCAATTAAAAATATCAAATGACTTTCAACATTAAATAAGGCATTTTCAATGGGCATAGATTATTTCTAAGCAGTAAGATTAGTTAAAATTATGTGAAAAACATAAAATTTTGCATATTTTTAATGAATAGTATAATCTCATAGAAACATCTAAGGCAAAATCACTAAAATGTTAGAAATAAATAAATATGGTTTAGTTGAATAATTCATTCACATAATGAAGGTTAGGTCATGAGTGGATGAAATTCAAATTTAGACCAGTGCTTTTGCCATGTGGCAAACCCTCATTGGCTTAGAGGTTCCAACTTAATGACCTCTTGATGGGTATAGAGCCATCAAATCTATGTTGAGAAGACCTGTTGACATCACTGAGATGATGGGATGATGTCACATGGCATCATCTCATCGATTCAAGCCCTCAAGGCTACTTCATAGTGTTTAGACCTTCCACTGACTATTGACCCCCATAAATCATTGATCTAAGAGATCTAATGGTTTACAGTGCTTTAGGGGATCCTAATATTTTGGCATTTCTTCATTGTTCTTTTACCTCTAACTACCCATAATAATACCATGTGGCACAATCACAAAGTTTAGATGTCTCAAACACCTTAGTCAATTTTTAGCTTTGTACTAAGTCTAATCTTCATGAGATGGTGCCACATGTAATATATTTATTTAATCTTTGCCATGGGGCATACTTCAAACCTACATTTTCAATGAAAATGGATAAGTAAAAAATTATAAATAGATAAGGCATAAAGCTATTTCTCTACATTTTTACTATTTACATTCAGAAGAAGAAGAAACTAAAGATAAAGGGTCAGGGGTTTATACGTTACCCGGATTAAGTTGCACACCATATCCAGATGTTGTAGGAGCTCCTCTTTGGATATGGAGGAAGACACCTGTAGATAAGAAAAAGACTCAAACAAAGAAAATGTTAGAATAAGATAAGGTGGACTGCCAAGCACACGCTCGGTCCCGGAAGTGTAAAAACTTCCTTAAGGGATGATAGTCCACTATTTGACAAAAAGAGTGTTGTAATAAAAAGAAATGGTGAAAGACTAAGAAAGAGAAAGTAGACAACATGTACCTATTCTATGGAATTAGTCTGCCACAGTTGCCGACGTTGGTAGTTCTACCAGCATCGGTTGGTAAATATGCCGACGTCAGTATTATTATCAATGTCGGTTGGGGTTGTGGTCGATGTCAGTCGAGGCAATGGGCCTTGGATGGGTTTCAGGATTATGTCTGTGGTCGATAGAGGAGTCTGGGAGTTTAACAGTTATGCAGGGTTGTAGGATCGTGAGTAGGGTCTGAGAAGGGACAAAGGTAGAAGGTTGGTGTGTAAAGAGGATAAGAATATGGGGAAGGCTTTTTAGCCTCTCCAGGAAGAAGTTGGGTCTAGTTGATAGTATTTAGAAATAGTAAATAGAAACTAATTACTAATGTATTCTAAATACTAAAATAAGATAGAAGAATACTTAGCTTTGGTTGTGGCTGATGTCGAAGATCTCATGCAATGTTTCCAATCCAACATCTGGAGTGATTCTGTAGAGTTTTTGTAGCCTGGAGAGCGTTAGTTGAAGTTTGATGCTTGGTCTCAGAGTGTGCACATCTACATCCAAGAGTCTGAGGGAGAGAGCCAGAGAGAGAAAGAGAGAGATTAGATTCGAGGAGAAGAGTCTAAGAGAAAAACTCAAGGTTAGACGTCACGCCTATGTAATCAATGTCAGTGAACCCGCCAGTGTCAGCCGGTAGCTGATCGACGTCGGCAGCTAGAGAATGGGTAAAAGGGCTAACAGCTTGTTCTCTATTTGCCAAGTGCATTTTCCATTGGAGAACAGTCAAAAGGTGGTCTTATTATGCATGAGAGTTAGTTAGGAGGTTAGGAAGGAGTGAGAATAGGTCTTGGGTGACTCATAGGATGAGAAATGGTCTAAGGGCGAGGTGTCCAAAGTGAGGTGTCCAAGGTGAGGTGTCTAGGGTGATGTCATTAATTCAAAATAAGTAGTTTATTTTAAATTAATGAAGTGTGTAAGTGTTTAGGAGGGGACAAAGGGGGAGTCGACACAATTTTGGTGTCTACAAAAGCATTGAATGAGTAATTAATGTGAGAAAGATAACGTAAGATTTTACATTGAGACACAACATCCACATGATTCAACCTATACCATGTGGCATGTACTAATTGACTTAGGACTCAAGCTTGACAATATGATGATGAGTAGATACCTATCAAATTTAGGCTCATGACACTTGCTGACATCATCAAGATCTACATGGCAATACTCATTCAATCGGTCTATGCTCTATGCCTCATGGGATGATGCCATGTGTCATAATCCTAATTGCTTGAGTTTATTCTTGATCAAACACAATCATCTCATATGGCATAATTATGGGGCTTGTGGTCATAGTATTTTCATTACTCCCCTCTAGTTCTTGAGCTCATGTGGGCTATTGATCTAAGAGATCTGACGATTCATTGGCCTTTGGGAGGTCAGGGGTCTCTATGGTATTGCTTTGATTCCTGGACTCATAATATTATGCCACATGTCAAAAATTCATGCCTTGAATCCTTTGACATACTTTAATTTATTCCAATTACTTAAATTAACCTAGGCTTCCATGATGTGACACTTGTGACAATCATAGAGAATTTGGAAGCCAAAAGACTTAGAAACTCTGTCAAATGTTGAAAATAGTTGATCACTGAGATGAATGCCAATCATTTGATGGGAGATCAAATTGCTCAAAAGGATTTTTCATAGTGCTACAAATGGACTTAGTTGATTCATTGAGACTCTAAACTTCACAATTGAATGTGATCTCGACAAGTGGAATAATCACGTTATATCTTGGCTCGTAAGGGTTGAACTTATGAAAAGACAAGGAAAATCTCCAAGCAATTGATTAATATATTAGCCAAGAAATCAAAATTGAATTCATGTGAAGGAAAACTAACTTTGAACAAAGCTGAATGCATATTTTTATTAGAACAAGGCATTTTCATATATTAAACATAGACCATGGACCATTTAGACATAGATGAAATGATTTTAAAAGTATATTTAGGAAAGACCAAAGTTAATTTTCACATGAATTAAACCATGTAGAACCATAATTATCCTGATTATTTCATGACATAGGCCAATGTTCAAGGCAATGGATTATTTAAAAGGCTCAGTTAGATCAACAGTTAAACCTAAGGTTTAATGCAATAAATCATTTAGAATACCCAAATATACTTAGATAAAATGATTTTAATTGCAAATTTAGGAAAGACTAAAGGCAAATTTCACATGAATTAAACTATTTATAAACATAATTAGCCTAATTATTTAATGACATAGGCCAAAGTTCAAATGGATTATTTAAAAGGCAAGGATAAATCAATGGTTAAGTCTAAGGTTTAATGCGATAAATCATATAGAATGCTAATTAGACTTAAACATAGACTTCAACCAAGGTAAATACTAAATCAAATTAAAAATACATAATCAATTATTATAAAGCTTAAATCATTCACATAAGACTTTCGAAAGAATGAAGAGCAATATAGGTTATTTTAAATATTTTTAGACCAATGTTCTTCGTCAAAGTGAAAGAAGAACAAAATGTATAGATCTGATGAAACATTATCTTGAGTTTGAACTTGAAATAAATATAGAACACTTCTACACAAAATATCATACCAATGAAATATCTAATTTATTAAATGATGTCTCAAGTGAATTCAATGAGAAATAGAGATTGAAAGCATGAAAACAAACGAACAATTAAGTAAGAGGAGGAATGAAGCAATTATGCTGAATCAAGAGGGTCCCCATTTGAATAAATGAGGATGGGGTATGTTGGGCAAAACAAATGGTGACTTTTGTGTGGAAAATACTGTTGTGTTTAGAACCCATTCTACACTTTTAATTCTTGAACACAACAGAGTCTACAATCATTCTCTCAAACATATCTAGAAAAGATGAAAGTTTGAAATTTTGTAAGAACAAGTGACATACTAAGCTACATATCTTCTAGAAGACCATCAATGTGTGAAGTGATAAATTATCGTTTAATTTCATTTGAATCCACATGAAAAGAATTAAACATATATTTTAACTAAGGTAAAGACTAAATCAAATTGAAAAGACATAATCAAGTATTATAAACCATAAATGCTTCACACAAGACTTGTGAAAGAATGAGGATAAATATAGGCTATTTTAAACATTTTTAGACCAATGTTCTTTGTCAAAGTGAAAGAAGAACAAAAGGGATGGATTTGATGAAAAATTATCTTGAGTTTGAACATGAAATAAGGATAGAACACATATAAAAAAAATATCATACCAATGAAATCTCCAATTTCTTAAATGATGTCTCAAATGAACTCAATAAGCAAATAGACCAAACAGAGATTTAAAGCATGAAAACAAATGAACAACTAAGTAAGAGGAGGAATGAATAAATTATGCTAAATCAAGAGGGTCCCCATAAATATAAATTATGGTGGGGCATGTTGGACATAATAAATGGTGACTTTTATGTGGAAAATTCTATTACATTTAGAACCCACACTACACTTTTCATTCCTGAACACAACATAGTCTATACGCGGTCTCTTAGACATAGATAAAAAAATATGAAAGATTGAAATTTTGTAAGAACAAGTGACATACTAAGCTACATATCTTTTAGAATACCTTTAGTGTGTGAAGTGATAAATTATATTTTAATTTCATTCAAATCCACATGAAAAGGTTCAGATTAGACCAAGCATTATAACTTCTGAAGGAATTGTTAAGCTATATGGCTTTGAGGGGGAATGGCATGGGTATTGGTATACTACTATCTAGGTGTTTATATCCCTAATAGAGATGTCTTTAGTCCCACTCAAGGCATTACTCGATTTCTAACCAAGTAGGAAATCATATGATATAGATTACCTGAATCACCCTTTTAAGGAAAGACATTGGATTTGGCACTTTGAACTCAATTATTCTTACATCTTTCTATTTGAAAAGAGATTTTACTATTTAGTTTATTAAGGGTTGGGAACCAAGCCATGGTTAAAAGGATTTTCAAAAATATCTAAATACTTAGATAATCATAGATAGACTTAGTGGCCTTAGCTACTTTAGAATGTTTAATTAAGTGATTGATGATAACTTCTAATAATAAAATGCAATTATTATAAAATCCATTTTTTCTATTATGAATCATTAGCCTTTGAATTTTTTAGAAGATGCAAAATAAATTATTCTTAGTCTATGAATTTTTTGAATGAAAATGACTTTTTATTCTCCAAATTATGACTTTAACTTTCCAAGCTTCTACCCAACCATTGAGGTGAATGACACCCCTAGGTATGGAGATTGACTTACTTTGTAGGACCAGCCTCTTTTTTCTACTTTGGTCATGTTTTTCTTATTGAGGCAAATCTTGATTTTCAATAAAGGGAAGGTCAAAAAAAACTACTAATCTAGATAATGTCAAGCACAAGACACACCAAATGAGATAAAGTAAAGAACAAGGAACACAAGAAAACACACAAAGGAAGTAAACTAGACTAAAACTAAACTAGAAAATAAAGATCCCAACCTAATGAAAGTAAATGTAGAAAGTAGGAAACTATGCTAATATGTACATTATACACTACTAGACTAACATGGGACTATTCTAAAGATGTAGTGGAAGGGATGACCAAGAATTAATGCTTTAAGAACTATCTTTTCACTACTCAATGAAAGATCATTTCCTTCTAAAGCTTGTAGGTGAAAGGGATTATGTACTATTAGCTCAAATATTTGGTACAAGCCAATCCAAAGTGGATCGAACTTGGAATTTTAGACTTTATTTTCATGGAATTTATCCCATATCAACACTAGATAAAAATTCCTAAAATATTTTACTTTATCCTTCTTTTCAAACCATATTTTGACAATGCCTTGATGCTTACTAAAATTTATTAAGGCTTCCTCTTGAGCATCATCTAGGTAGAACATATTCGACAATCTTGAATTCACCTTCTCATTGATTTCAATGTATTACTGCATAAACTTGTAAGTAGGTAGCTTGAGTTAATTGGGAAGATGGGTTCCAAACCATAAACTATCAACGATGATGATTTTTTAGAGCCTGATTATATCTAGTATTGTCAATCCAGAGGGCATACTTCAATAACAAATACCATTCCCTTGGTTTTTATTCTACCAACTTCTTGATTGTATCCATTAGATTTGTATTGGTTGAGTCCATCAACCCATTCCCTTGTAGATAGTAGTTGGATGAGTGTCTCAAGATGATCCCATGTTCATATGCCCATTTAGTAAGATATACTAATTGGAATGTAGGGCAATTGTCACAGACTAAGGAAATTGGCATGCCAAACTAGGTAGTTATGTTTTCTTCTAAGAACTTAATCAATTCAATGACTATGATATTATTTATTTCTAATACCTCAGTCTATCTTGTAAAATAATTTATGGCACTGAGGAAAAATTTATGGCCTTCTAAGGAGTTAGGATTGATGACTCCTACGAAATTCAATCCCCATTGTGCAAAAGGTATTTCCTCCACAATAAGTTACAAATGCATTACAACATGGATTTATCTATTGGAAAATGCTTGGAATTAATGGCATGATTGAACATGAGCATGTACATCCTTGAATATGGTATTCTAATGCATTTAGCTTATAGTATCTTATGCATAGTTGTGTTTGCCATAGGATGACCACTACCTAGTTTCTCATGAAAGCTAGTTGTAACCTTTTTAGCTTCTATTTCTAATATGCATCTAAGATATATGCCTTCATAGATTTTTAGTATAAAATTCCCTTATTTAGCATTTATTGAGATTATTTCAATCTAAGATCCCTTTTCTACATTTATTTCAATCCAAGGGGTAGATTTCTATAAAGAAGATAGTGATTGATTGGGGCATACCAATCTTGTTGAGGCATTTATGTTTGGTTGACTTGGTGCACTTTGGGGATCAATATCAATGATTATCTACATGATATCCTAGCCTCTAACCAACTTGGTATGGTTTATTTCCAAATCATATTATTGCATTTTATCCATCCATCTACCCCTACATCCCCCTAATTAATTCTACCCCAACATGAGCTTGATGGTTTGGTCTAAAACAAAATCATGCACTTTATTTCTAAGGATGTAGTGTTTGATATTTTTTACTACCTTGACCAATGTATATTCATACTTATCCAATGTGTAATACTTGAGTTCTACATATTTTAGGTTCGTGATCATAAAGGGAATTAGATGTTCCTCTCTATCTAGCCTCTACATTAGAACTAAAAAAATGGTATGTTCAGACGTAAAAGGATAAAAATAAAAGTCTTTAGCATAATTTGGGTTGATTAGCATAGGTGCATACATGATGGAATACTTGATATCTTGGAAGGAATTCTTGGATTCAACATTCTACTCTACTTTGGAATCATGTTTGAGCATAACATTTGAAGGATTAACGATCTTAACAAATCTAGAAATAAATTTATGAACAAAGTTGATTTTCTCAAAGAAGAATTTTAATTCTTTCTTGTTATTAGGTAGAGGTAATTTATAAATTACATTAACACAATCATGTTCTATATAAATTCCTTTTTTTATGATGATGTGTCCAATAAGTTTACCTTCAGTGACACCAAACACACTCTTATTTTGGTTTAAGGAAATGACATACCTTCTACATTGTTCAATTGTTTTTGTAAATGATGCATGTGATCAAACCTACATTTAGAAAACACTATTAAATCATCCATGTAAATTACAATACATTTCCTATTAATCCTTAAAAATAAAATTCCATGGCCCTTTGAAACATTGCCCCTACTTTATCCTGATTAAATAGAATTCATTTATAAGCAAATGTACCCCATTTCATGGTGAATGTAGTCTTGGATCTATCTTATGAATTTACCTAAACCTAATTGTACCTCAAGAATCCATCCAAAAATTACATCATTTGGGATCCATTCACCATCTAGATTACTTCATCAAGGGAAGGTGATGGATACTTGTATTTGTCCTAGGCTCTACTCATATTTCAAAAGTCTATGAATATTATAATCTCTCCATTTTTATTTAGAATAGGCACCAAATTTGCTACACAGGTAGAGTGGTGAACTAGAAATTTATTCAAGTTGAGATAAGCTTGTGAACTTATTTATGTATATGCTTTTCATAATTAGGTTCACAAGGCTTTATCTCCACCTAAAATGTTTTTGATTTGGCTTAAGAGGAATGGTGTGGGTTATTATCTTTGGGTTGAAGACCTTGAGATATCCATAGGCCTAGGAAATGATGTCTTTATAACTCAACAATAAATTTTGAATTTTCTCTAATTCTATGTCTATCCAATCAAGACCAATATTGGCTTTTTGAGGCTTTTTTAGGGAGCCAAGATCAATGGTTCAGTATTTTTTATGCTCATATTTTGTCTTTTTAGGTGGGTGTGTAGGGATGTTAGCATCAAAATTTCTCTTGAAGGAGATAATAAATTTTATAATTTGATTTCCCTTGATATCCATAGCACCATCATGGTCAAATTCCTACTTTCTAGGATTGTCCCTTTCTAATTTTTCAATTATTTGAACTTACATCACCCCTAAATTTTTAAGGAACTCTATCATATGTTGGTCATCTTAAAATACCTAGAATTTTTGTATATTGTATGGGACAGAAGGACAAGGGATTGTCTTAGTATAAAATTATTGTAGTTCTATGTCATTTAGAGGTGTCAAATCAGAAGTAGTAGCTATCAATGAATCAACAATTCAATTTTCCTATCGAGTGATGGGGATAACGTTAAAGATGGTGAAAATTTAAATTAAATCCCATGCCCTATGTTTGTATTTTTTGAGATAAGAAAATTTGTTTTAAATTGTCTCTTAACTTGTTTCATAATCAATTTAGAGTTATTAAATACTCTCAGCTCCTTAGTCTTATGCTTCAATGTAAATTATAACCTAAAGATTAATGCTTCATATTCTAATAGATTATTAGTGTAGGGTATTACAACCTATAAGAAGGAAGATACTTCCTTCCTTGTGGGTCTATTAGTAGAACTCCTACCCCATTTCCTTTTTTAGAATGGGCCCTATTAACATATATGGATCGCAAACCTGGTAACTCAAGCTCATTATTGGCTTTGTTTCTAGTAGGCTTTGTATACAACATATAAATTCCTAAGTTAGAGGACACTAGGTTCAATTTATCATTAGATTCATTGTATCCAATTATCATGTGATTCATCCTAGGTTCCCTATTTACTCTACTCTGTTAGCTATGCACATCCAAGGCAACTACATATGCGAGAAATTTGTAGCTATGTATCTATTCAAGGATTTTGACCAATCCTAATTAAGGAGCATATTATAGGCTTTGATAATCTCCATAACCAAAATATATATGAATTTATGGATCTTAGATTTTGATTCTAACTGCATATGTATATTGAGCAACTCGCCAACTACCTTAACCTCAGACTTGTCTAGTTAAATAACTGTCAGACTCAATAAGGACTAATCCTAGTTTTTCACAAACTATAATGGGAATCACATTAGCTAAATCTCCTGAGTATACTAAGAATTTGTGTAGGTTATTTCCAAATAGTCTAACATTTAAAATAAATGGAGGAACCTCAATCTTATTCTTATGAATGAGCACATTAGGTTTGGAAGTTTTTTACTTTAGTTGAATTCATTTTTTAGTAAGTAATTTTAGTAGAAGACCATGTTGCTATATAATTTGAGTAAGCTCATGCAATTTGATTTTATATTTAATATTATTCATGTATTCTACTATGTTTTTCCCAAATTTGTCTTAGATTTGCTAAGTTTCCATAGGTGCTTTGGATTCACTAGGCTTTGGAGGTGGTAGATCATTCCTAACCTTGGGATTAGGTGAAGTCACTATTATTAGGAGAAGTTGAGGTGGTGAGGGGATATAATTATTTCCTATTCCTAATGGTATAATTACTTCATTGTAATTGATAAAATTCCTGCACCTCATTGATGCTTTCTTCAATCTCATTATCTTCTTGGTTAATAAATTCCATGGTTTCTAACACCATAGTTATTGTTAACCAAAATTTGGCTACCATAAATGAGGATCATTCAAAAATTTGGTTTTCAAAGTCTTAACTTTGTTGATACCCATATAGGGTCTTCAAATAGTCACTTATTATGGTCTCCTTCTTGTGTTTATCAAAGTTTAAGGTTCTTTTAGGAGAATTAAAATAATGGAATATTTGTCTCATATTAATTTAAATCATTCTATCTCAAAGTCTAATGTGCTTCAAGCATGTTTAGATTATATGAGAGTTACTTTAGGCCATTTTTCACTTGTAAAGGTCATGTCATCCTTTTTAGTCTATACACTTAAGCAAAATGTGTCAAACTCCTTTTCTAACATTTTGTCACCTTTGAAACTTATTTGTCCTTTATCTCAATATTATAAAATGGCATAATGATAGGTTTTAAAAACTAATAATTTGTTTTTAAATTACATTATCATTGTGTAGGTCATGGTAAAATCCATGAATATTTGTACAGAGCTATACTAGGTCATTTTTTTCATTCTAGCAAGTTTACCATACAAAACTAGGTCTTTGGCTATGAAGATGAGATGGAAATGCAAAGAGAAAGTGTGTAATAGACATTATAAATAATAAAACCACTACTATAGGTTACCATAGTCTCCATTATGATAAAAATCATGCTTAATTGGTGTCTATAGGGCATAAGAAGACAAAAATTGACCCAAATCGTATATCAAGTTCTTGACAAGAAAGGAGCTCAACCATTTTGTGCTTACTTCATGAAGAGGACGTAGTGTTGAATATACTAAAATTATAGGTTTATATGGGACCTTATGTCATTATAATCCATGGATATATTTCTTAGTTTGAGGGTCCATCTCCATGAACCATCCTTAAGAGTGTAAGCCTCTCTAAAACCCTACAAAACCCCTGCTAGCTCAGGTTTCTCCTTGTAGTTACATTTTGGAGCTTATTGAAGACATGAGGGAAATGGGAGAGGATATAGGGGGTCTGGAGGGTATCTAAAAAAACAATTAATAAAATATCCTATGCATGGATGGGCCAAAAGAGAAGTTATAGGTAGTTAATCTCAATAACTTGATTCTAATGATTAGAGTTTGCATGAAAGGAATGGTGATAGGTAGAACTCTAGTGATACAACGGTATTTAATACATGGATGAGAAAATAACAGGTCTATAATAATTTTTTTTATCTCATCAAATTTTTAGACCTGAATTCAAAAAAATATCATGATATACATGCTATGTATGACTATGTTAGTGTATAGGTATGATACAAAGGCCTGAGTCTTATTTGAACGCTTTGTGATCATCTTGGGAGATGTTCATACTTAGGTAGATTTGTGAAAAAATTCAAATAATTCTCATAAAATCTCCTAAGAATTGAGGAAATCAAGGCATGAAAAAGGATCATCAGTTAGATCCAAGATAGTCTGGAAGATCATAAAAGGGTTGCATAAGTAGAGATAGGTGTTTGAGAGCATTTTGAATGTCTTGGAGAGTTGACCTTACAAATAGGTATGAGGGGCATAAAATAATTCATGAGGTAGGATAATATATTTTTCACATTGTCATATAGACCAAGTATACTCAAGAATGATAGATCATAAAAAAGAGAAAAGTTTAAGCCTAGCATAGACCTACAGGCCTGTCACAAGCCCAAGTGAAAGAGGCCAATGTGTTGGTGTTAGATGGAGGACATATAAGGTCACAAAGGTAAAATATATTTTTAATGAGGTTTTAATACTTATTAAGACATCAAGGATACTAAACCAACTAATAAGACCCCAAATTTAAGGTCCAATAATCAAGAAACTTAGACCATCACCTATCCACATGTCATGGGCAGATTTGAGAAAATGCATACTTGTGGATGGGAGGTGCTAAGGAAGCCTGTAAAAGATAAATAAGAACATGAGGAAACTATAAAATTTCTCAAATATTAGTAAAGTGCTAAAAATCTTGTCAAAGAGGTTTCAAACCTAAAGTTGCAATTTGGGTCTAATAAGCACCTATAGGCATGTGGGTGTGAGAGTGAGAAAACTTGCAATTTTGGAGTAATGTGGAGAGTTAACTAGGACAAGAAAGGTGTAGGAGATCCTAAAATAAGTTGAAATAATTACTATAATTCTTGTAGGGTGATGAAATCATCAAGAAATAAACTTTTAGGTTCAATATAGACAATTTGCTTACAAACCCTCATAACAGACAAATTAGGTTACATAACCTTTTTAAGGTCATTGTATACTAGAGATAATTTATAAACATAATATAATTTATATTAGACCTATTGGATGATATTATATCTAATCAAATGTGTTTTTAGGCTTTTTATGTCTAAGCGACCTTTCTCAGTCTTCATACTCAGGGTTGTCAACCCAAGAGGCAGTTTTGAGTGGCTTAGAACTCCACTATGAGGATTCATGCATGGGAATAAATTTGGGAGATGTTTAGGGGTATTAATTACTATATATTTTTGAAGGACTATCACTTTGAAATTTCCTAAAACCTTCACAAGAAGCTCAAGAAGATTCAAAACTTTGCTCAATAGTATGATGGGTAGGTGAATGGGATAAAATTAAATTAAGGGGATTTAGTGAGGTTCTTACAATTCCATCTGATTTCATTAATCAAATGGGATAATTATTTGACTCTATAAACAATCATTAAGAGTTTAAACTCCTCCAAACCCTTTTAGAAGCCTGATCTTTGAGTTTTTATCTCTAAAAGGTTATAATGCACTTGTTTAGTCTTATAAACATCTAGGAGACACTTAAACACCTTCTGAACACCTTTTGGACCACAATTTATGGCATGTGTGGGATAGACATGTACAAAAAATGGCCTAAAGGGCTCTTTTTGGGCCTATTTTTAAAATTTTCACGCCAACAAGTGTTCTTAAATGTTTATAGAGGTTTTTTAAGTCTAGGAAAGATTTTTATGATCATTATAAGGTGATTTGATAATATCCCAAAGTGGTGGCATAGACATCAAATGGTCAAATAGGTCCCAATTAAGGAATATGACCAAGGATTCATTAAGAATATATGGTATAGACCTATTTCAAGGACTTTAGACTCAAAGGAATTTTAGAATAACTTAGTGAGAACCTATTACTATCTATGATAATCATAATAGATATTGAGATAGAGATAAACTCTATTATTGACCTTCAAGGTCACTTGGAGCTTCTAAGCATAAAGGCTCCCTACAACCTTATTAACAAATAAGTAATGTGATTCAACTGTAAGTCAATTTATAAGGCTAATATAAGAACTTAATAAACTACTAGAACACCTTATTTGAAATAATAATCCATGGTGGAGGTCTCCAAATCAAAAAACTAGAATCTTCATTTAGAGATCATGCCTCGGTAACAAAGAGAGAATAAGTCATGAAGTTCAACACCAATCTCACAAAGAAGAAGAAGCATTACAAGAGATAAGGGTTGGCATAGATAATATTTAAGGATGTTAGGTCTTAATTGAATATTTTGTAACTATCTTAATAAGTAGATAGGTAGCTCCTTGAGAAGGGGTTATGATTAATAAGGCATCAAAACTACCAAGGTGGTCTCCTACACCACTTTTCATGAAGAACTCTATCAACAATTAGCTTGGCCATTGACATCAACATGATAACACATATCTAGAGGGCTTGGTGTCATGTCCTTTCTATTTTTTAACTAGATGAATATGAGTGACACTTGTCATGGGATTCTCCAATACCTCTCTTCTCTCTCCTCATTTTCTTCGATATGTATGGCCTATTTTGGCATTAAAATGGATCCTTAGACTAGGAGTATGGTATAGCGCTACTCATTTTTATGCCTATTGATCAATAATATGATTTTTTTACCTCTTTGTATGGCTATTTATAGTGTAAATCTTTGAATGGTTAATTTATGTAAGTATATACTTAGCTCACCTTATATTGTTGTCTTATTCTTCTTGCCTTCTTGTACCTTGGTTCTCTATTGTAGGTTGTGAATAGTGTCATCAGGAGTTATAAGTGGATTAGAAGTGGTAAACATCTTCCATTATATCCTCACATTGCTTCACCTTTTTAAAAATCATTGATGTGATAGGTTATTTAAGGATAAGTGTATGCTTATAAAAAATTTATAGGTCTCAGTGCACATGCAAATTAGTGTTTGTGGTCTTAACATTTGGTGCATTACATCCCTTTCATTTTATATTCTCTCTTACCCTTTTTTATTGTAAGTAATAGTAGTAGTTTTAAGGTGATAACATTAAGGGAGCTAGCCTTATCTATATGTTCAATCCATTTTTTATGTCACCCACAACCTAGGATTATTTCCATGGTATCATTTAAGTGAGGAGGCTTGAATAACCTCCTCAAGGGTGTAGATTTTGATGATAATAGTTATACTAGGGGGTACACTCACATTGGATACTTCAGGGTGATTATGAACCACCTGATATTATTCCATTTCTCATTGGAATATGTCAAAGGCATTGGATAATTCAATGCAATCGAGCTCCCCATGTTGGGATGTGTTATGCACATGACACCAATTTGGGAGATCTATTTTGCATATGTTTATCTTAGTAAATTTATTGGGTAAGGGTTCAAGATGGTTATTGGGATGATTATAGGTTTTATTTTTCCTTTGATAAGTTAAATTTATGTTGGAACTCCCAACACCATAACTACCTATTAGTCTTTATAATCCCAAGAAGTCATTACTTAGTCTTTGCACCATACGTTGGATGGCATCCAACTCATTCCTAGTAGAATCCTATGGTATGTTTTTGATGTTATTCACAATAAGAGGTAACAAAATTTGGTTGTGAGTTTAGGGTGTTGCTTCATTATTTACTACATTAATAAAACACATGTGTTGATTAGGTGTGGCATACCTTAAGGGAAACTGGTTGATTATGGGCAATGGTTGAGATACATGAAAATATTGGTTTGCATTAGGAACAAAGTTCAAGGTTGGCATGTTTGGTAAATCATTAGGAATGGGAGCCATCATTTGATCTTGTGGGTTGAGTTACATATCAAATTTTATAGATTTAACATAATCTAAAGGCAAGTCCACTACTAGGGGATCCCTTATCAAGAACATGGTAGTCCATGGGTCTAATGCATTCTTATACATTTCTAGTGCTAGATAAAAATTAGGTTTATCAAGATTTGTGACTCGGATTTACATTTTTTAGAAACAAGTAATGAAGTTCATAAGAGTCTCATTGGGTTATCTTTTGATGGAATCAAACTACTGGTAAAGGACATTGGGATCTATGACTTGTCTAAATTAAGAAATGAAAGTATTAGTGAATTGATCCCAACTTATGATAGAGTCCTCAGGTAGGTTTAGAAACTAGTCATAGGCTGCAACCATAAGTGTGAAGGGGAATAATCTAATGCAATGTCCTCATGTTTAACATTTAGAAGCTAGAAAATAATTTTATAAGATGTTATGTGGTCTTTGGTAGTCCTTCCTACACTAGGTGTGAATCTTGGTAAGTTACTCTCTAGATTCTTAGGTAAATCATGGATAATTCCAAGATATTTATAGTATACCCAATAAGTCAATCCATAGGGTGACCATGGGTAAGGATTAATTTGGGGTAGATTAAGAAGATGAGTTGGTGGGGGTAACAATTTGTCTAGGCCTACCTCTACTAGTTTGGGTTCTTCTATGGATTTGAAATGGTGAAATGATCAATCTCCCACAGATAGATTGGAACCTAGTCACTAACAGAACATGCTCTAGTGTGTTGTAAAATATAACAATTCAAAGGTTAGCAAATAACAAATTTAAATCTGAAAGGCCCTCCTTTTAGTGTTGTATGTTGTTTGCTAAAAAATCTTTCTCCAAGAATAGTTATGAGGTTAAGTGCTCAGAGAGAGAAAGGCAGAGGATAATAAGGGGACTTCATCTTCCATTTTAGGATTGATAGGTGGATCAATCTAGGGCATGGTTACAAGTATGTGGCTCTATGATGTAGCTTGTTGGAAATAACTTCCAAGAGACATAGTTTAATGCAGAGCTAAATTTAAAATTTATTGTTTTAGTCCACTTTGTATATATTTTTAGCTTATTAATGTCTAATTTCCCTTATGTGATGTGAAAAATATAGGGTAATATTTAAACAAGTTTTAGTCCTCATCACTCTCTCAAAATATCATTCTAAAAAACTTCAAAAAAATGTATCAATCACTATTCATTTTATTTTATCTTCATGGTACTCTCTTCATTGGTCAATTCCATTATGATCTCTGAATGGGGAATCTAATCACTGTGATGATTTAAAACACATAAATACCTTATATCATTCTTTTGTAACTTGGCTCAAGCAACCACTTCAATCTACCTTCTCACTTTCCTCAAACAAGTTCCTTTCTAGCCTTAGATGTCTACTAGCCTTATTTTGGGGTAAATTCATTGGTTTGGATTGTTTACAAACTTTAAAAATCAACTAAGTTCTTTTATTAGACTTATTATAGTTATTCTAGCTCCACCTTACTTCATTGGACCAAAATCCACATGCTTACCCTATTTATAACAACCTTAATCCTTAATTATGCATATTTAGGCTCATAATAGACCTACAGTCACCATTTCATATGGAGTAAATAGGGTACATAATTTAAACCTAAAAAATATTTTATATCTTGATGAAATAACTCAAATAACAAAATTTTGGCCTTTTTGACTGATGGAATCAATTTCTACAACCTAAACCCTAATCTAGGGTTTCTAGGCCTTTACCAGACCTGAGAGGCCTAAATCACTCATAAAATGAATTTTATAAGAGATAAAAACTTATAACAATTTTTTAGGGTCTTAACAAACATTTTTCATCTTCTCTAATGACTAACTTAGCCCAACAACATCTTTTGTCCTTGATATTTACCAAGACTCAAAAAATTGGGTTCTTTTAAGAATGGGAAATCTGTAGTGTCAATCATTCAGGGATTTTAGTTAGTCTCAAAAAGTTTTTATACCTTACCCTAGGTCACTTTACCATTATTAATTCATTACAACAATATATAGATATCTAATTCACCTGGAAGTCTCATTTGCACACTTGCAGATAGGGATCTGCCTTATTTTCCTAGTTACACACAGTCACTAGATTACAACAAAGTCTCTATTGAGTCATATAAATATTCTCACTTATTTATATACATTATTTATATATTATCTCCATAGTATATTATTCTCTCCTTATATTATGACATTCACCAAATCTCATTATTGTCAACTACACACACAAAACCTAACATCTGTATTGTTTCAAAACTCTACAGGGAACATTAAGTCTCAACACAATTATATACTTCTCTAATCAGATATAATGACATTATATTGATGCATGAGATAAAAAATAAATTGAAACAATAAATTGTTACCATAAACACCATTTTATGTTCATTTGATTGATTCATATCATCAATAATTAACATTCAACAACTCTGCCAAGTGAGACAGTCATGGCAAAACAAAAATTAACTTTTTTTTTCTAATTATCCTATTTTCTAGTTTGAGGACCTCCTTTTAACATCCAATATTAAAATCCTTATAACTCCTTCTAAATCAATAGCTTATTCTTGATCCTACTTCCACATAGGAGTCTTGGGTAAAATAACTTGTTTAGGTCTAATTAATCACACATTACCATACAAGAGACTTGTAAGACAAAATTTCCTCTCTATACTTATAAAATTACTATATACATAACTTCAAACCTCTTATGTTACAAATAACATGCTATAGTCCCTAAAAATGGCTCATAATAATTTAAATTTTTGAATGGTGCTTTTGGCGAGAAACACAATAATTTGAATTTTAAACCATCTAGACAACTAGTATGAACTTCAAAAGACCTATAAATACTTTAGAACACCTTATAAACTATTCAAAACCAAAAATTACATCCTAATGGCATCTCTAAAGGATTCCCTTGCATCATACAACTAAGTTAGAGAATGTTTCCCATATGCTCTTGTAGGTGTACATGGTTAATGCTCTTTGTTGATCTACCTCCATTTGTCTCTCATAGATTTGTACATGCACTTGGGCCCCACATTTATGCCTCCACTTACTTAACTTATTGATGGATATACCTATACACAACACAATGGGGTTAAGGAAAACATTTTCCTTACTACCTTGAACCTGATTTAAAGGCTTATTCAACCCTGTCTTATCTAAAAATTATTCAAACTCTCCTTTGTCTTCATGCTAAAATTATTGTGTAGTTGCCTTAACATCTTATTTCCTCACATATTTCACCAATTATATCTATTCTACCCATGTTTCCTTGTTTTCCACTTCCTTTTTTCTTTGCATACTTCACATTGTTGCATATGCTTAACATGCTACTCATACTCATTATCTTGCCTCTTAACTTCTTGATCATGATTTTGTTATTTAATTGTCCACTCATTATCCCATTGTCATCATCTTCTTCTCCAAAAAAATTCATCAAATAACTAACCTTATCCACAAATAATTATATATATTCATTACTATAAATCACTATCAAATTCTTAGACAATCTTGTAAATAATTGGTTCACACACTCACTTTAGAAAATTGAATTATACCATGACTTATATTATCTTTCTTGGGATGCAAAAATATCCTTATATTGAATGATTGCTTCTAACCCTTCCTCCTATTGTACCAATTCCTTGTGGCTTGCAATCAACACTCTTGATGCTAGACCAACAACATTGTCCTCTGGTTTATGCATCTCTTCTTCCAATTCTTGAAAATTCTCATGTATATTTGCAAAATAAGAATATTAAACAAATTTATTTACCTCTTTTGACCCTTCAAGTTCTTCTAAAATCAACTCTTCCTTCTAGATGCTTTCAATGAAGCTTTGAACTTCTTCACTTGTCTTCACCATGTTATATAACTATTCATCTTTTTTATGATAACACACATTTGTGTTTGCATATTCACATGGCCATTCATCTTTCTTATCCTCATATTTCTCAAACTCTTTAATCATGTCCTCTATTTATTGTCTCATATGAATAACTACCTGCTAACTTTTTTTATCTTCCATCTCATCCCTGAATGCACAATGTACTCTTTTCTTGATATTAATTATAAAATTTATTTTTCATGCCATTATCATCTCTCTCAATCTTTCTTCTATACCTATTAGCTCTCTTCTCAGCTCAACAATCTCTTTATCCATATCAACTTCTTCATCTTATACTTTCTTTTTCATCTTGTTGTGGCAATCTTTTTGTATCAAGGCCATCATTTTGTTTCCTTTATTTCTTTTCTTGATAAGTTATTTCTCACACTTGCCTTCTTGACCTCACTTGGGTCACCTCTATCCTCTTTCTCTCTCTTGGACTCTTATTTGGAGTCTCTTCTTGTCCTCACTTGGGACTGTTTACTATCTTTTTAAACTTCCTCTTGAGCTTGCTTTCCTAGAGCTATCAATAGATCTCCTTGTTATTTTCTAGGCTCTCTTGGATTTGGGCTTCTTTGCCAAATAATTTTTTTTTGTAACTTGACCTTTCAAGATTATATATCTTCTCACTTATCCTTCTTATTCAATTCAATCACCAAATAAAAATAAATTAAGCAAATATATCCAGCACTGTGTCAAATCAACAATCATACCTTGTTATGAATTTTACTATCTTATTTCCTTCTCTTGCTCTACTCTATCTTGCACTTGTCCTCTCACCTTGTATCTTTCCTTTCTTGTTCCCTATAATATTCATAAAATCTTGAACAATATCAAATATTCATCATAACATATCCTTTACCTACATGAACCCAAGGTATCTTTCTACTTTGATATCCAAAATGATGCAGAGCTCAATTCAAACTTTCTTGTTTTAGTCCATCTTGTATAGATTTTTAGATTAGTAATTTCTAATTCCCCTTATATGATGTTAAAACTATATTTAAATAGTTAAAAAAGTTTTAGTCCTCATCATGCTCTCAAAATATCATTCTAAAAACCTTTAATAAACTATATCAATCACTATTCATTCTCTTTTATTTTCATGGTACTCTCTTCATTGGTCAATGCCAATATGATCTTTGAATGGGGAATCAAATCATTGTGATGATTTAAAACACATAAACACCTTATTATACCTTATAACATTCTTTTGTAACCTAGCTCAAGCAACCACTTTAGTATACCTGCTCACTTTCCTCAAACAAGTTCCTTTCTAGCCTTAGACTCCTACTAGCCCTATTTTGGGGTAACTTCCTTGGTTTATATTATTTATAGACTCTCAAAATCAAATAAGTTATTTTATTAGACTTATTATAGGAATTATATCCCCACCTTACTTCATTGGACCAAACTCCACATGTTTACCCTGTTTCTAACTACCTTAGTCCTCAATTAGGCATATTTAGGCTCATAACAGACCTACAGTCACCACTCCATATGGAGTAAAGAGCATAATAACTTGAAATATAAAAAATATTTTATATCTTGATGAAATAACTTAGATAACAAATTTTTGGCCTTTTTGGCTGGTGGAATCAATTTCTATAGCCTAAACCCTAATCGAGGGTTTTTAGGCCTTTACCAGACCCAAAAGGCGTAAATAATTTCATAAAATGAATTTTATAAGGGATAGAACCTTATAATGAGTTTTTTAGGGTCTGAACAAACATTTTTCATCTTCTCCAATGACTAGCTTAGCCCAACAACATCTTTTGTCCTTCATATTTACCAAGACTCAAAAAACTAGGTACTTTTAAGACTAAGAAACCTATAGTATCAATCATTCAAGCCTTTTAGCTAGTCTCAACAAGTTTTTATACCTTCCCCTAGGTCACTTTATAATTATAAATTCATTACAATAATATTTAGATATCTAATTCACTTGGAAGTCTCATTTGTGCACTTGCAGATAGGGATCTAACATGTTTTCCTAGTTACACATAGTCACCAAATTACAACGAAGTCTCTATTGAATCATATAAAAATTATTGATTATTTCTATACCATATTTAGAGATTATCTCCATAGTATATTCTTATCTCCTTAGATTATGATGTTCACCAAATCTCATTACTATCAATTACACACACAGAACCTGTAATTTGTATTATTTTAAAACTCTACATGTTGATCTTGACTATTGGATTCTACTTCTCTCTTTTGCCTTTCTACCATTTCTTCTACCATGAGATAAAAATCTAGCTCTCTAATATTTTCTCTCATCTTTGGCTTTGTTTATCAATTTCCTTATACAATCAATGATCTCATTAAGCCTCAGGATCTTGAGATATCACCATGTGGTAACATCTTGGGCCTTCAAGTCTTGGAAGTCCACCGATTACCTTATATTGATGATTGGCCCTCATAAGTCATTAATCTCCTCAAAAACCTTGGGGAAATTTACATTTTTTTATTATTTAGTTTAAGTCCCAAGATTGTGTGATGCTATCACATGAAAACATCATGGGCCTCAAGGGATTAAGGGTTTTGTGTGTTTTTCTAATGGATTTTGAGTCCTAAGCTTTCATGATCATGCCACATGGTATGATATTGGGGCCTTAGAGACTTGAAGAGTTTTAAGACTATTTTTCATCTTCTTCTCATTGATCAACTGACATAATGGCATGTGGCATAATCTATGGGTTTCAAAGAGGGCCCAAGCCATTTTTTTAGTTTTTCTAAAATTTTGAATGCAGTTAGGGTCTGCAAGATGTTTCCACTTATCAAGTCATCATTAAATCTAGGCACCTTATGGAAAATAAAGACAACTACTAATTCAAAATTTTAGATGTGAAAGTGAAGAGGCATTATCAATTTAGTGAAGCAAAAATACCAAACAAAATTCAACATTAAATAAATCATTTTTAATAGGTGTATATTATCTCTAAGTAATCAAATTAGTCAAAATTATGTGAAAAACATATCATTTTACATATTTTTAATGAATAGTATAATCTCAGAGAAATATCTTAGGCAAAAACACTAAAATTTGAGAAATAAAGAAGGATGTTTCAATTGGATAATTCATTTTCATAGTTATGACTTGGTGATGGGTAGATAAGTGTCAAATTTATACCATTACTTCTACCATGTGGTAAACCCTCATTGGTTTAGAGGTTCCAACTTGACATCCTATTGATAGGTAGATGCCCATCAAATCTATGTTGAGGGGATCTAATGACATCACTAGGTTGACGAGATGATGTTGCATGGCATCATCTTGTCAAGTCAGGCCATTAGGGTTGCTTCATTGTTCTTAGAATTTTTTTTAGCTATCGACCCCCATAGACCATTAATATAATACGTATGATGGTTCACAGTGCTTAAAGGGCTCAAGAAATTTTGGCATTTATTTATTATTCTTTGATCCTTGATTCCCTATGATTATACCATGTGTCATAATAATGGAGATCAAAGGTTCCAAATGCCTTAGTAAATTTTTGGCTTTCTAACTAGTCTAGGTTTCATGAGATGGTGCCACTTGTCATATCTTCATCAAATCTTCATCATGGGGCATACTTCAAACTTTCACATTTGATGAAAATGACTAATTGAAAAATTATAAATAGTTAAGGCACAAAGTATTGAATGAGCAATTAATGAGAGAAAGATAAACGTAAGATTTTACATTGAGACACATCATTCACATGATTTTACATTTTTCTCGTACCTAATAACCTTGATGGCTAAGCAACCATCAATTTTAATTTATTCATTGGTGATTCAACCTGACATGTTGATCTTGACTATTGGATTCTATTTCTCTCCTTTGCCTTTCTACCATGTGATAAAATCCCAACTCTCTAAGATTTTCTCTTAGATCTGGATTTGCTTATCAACTGCCTTCTACAATCGATGATCTCATTGAGCCTTAGGATCTTGAGATATTACCATGTGGTAACAACTTGGGCCTTCAAGTCTTAGAGGTCCATTAATTGCCTTATATTGATGATTGACCCTCATGAGTCATTAATCTCCTTGATGACCTTGGGGCACTTCATAATGTTTTATTATTTCTTTTGAGTCCCAATATATTGTGATGATGTCACATGGCAACATCATGGGCCTCAAGGGCTTAAGGGTTTTGTATGTTTTTCTAATGGATTCTGAGTCTTAGGCTTTCATGATCATGCCACATGGTATGATCTTGGGCCTTGGAGACTTGAAGGATTTTTAGATTATTTTTCATCTTCTTCTCATTGATCAACTGACATAATGCCATGTGGCATAATCTATGGGTTTTAAAAAGGGCCCAACACTTAGCCATAATTTTAGTTTTTCTAAAATTTTGCATGCAGTTAGGGTCTACAAGATGTTGCCACCTATCAAGTCATCATTGAATCTAGGCTAGGGTCTACAAGATGTTGCCACTTATCAAGCCATCATTGAATCTAGGCACCTTACGACAAATCAAGACAACTACTAATTCAAAATTTTAGATGGGAAAGTGAAAAGGCATTATCAAGTTAGTGAAGTAAAAATACAAAACAAAATTTAACATTAAATAAATTATTTTTAATAGGCATATATTATTGATAGGTAATCAAATTAGTCAAAATTATAAAAAAAAACATAGAATTTTATATATTTTTAATGAATACTATAAGCTTAGAGAAATATCTCAAGCAAAAACACTAAAATGTGAGAAATAAAGAAGGATGTTTCAATTGAATAATTCATTTGCATAGTTATGACTTGGTGATGGGTAGATAAGTGTCAAATTTATACCATTACTTTTACCATGTGGTAAACCCTCATTGGTTTAGATATTCCAACTTAACATCCTTTTGACAGGTAGATGCCTATCAAATCTATGTTGAGGGGACCTAATGACATCACTCGGTTGACAAAATGATGTCACATGGCATCATCTTGTCAAGTGAGGCCATTAGGGTTGCTTCATTGTTCTTAGAAATTTTTTTAGCTATCAACCCCCATAGACCATTAATCTAATAGATATGATGGTTCACAGTGCTTAGAGGGCTCAAGAAATTTTGGCATTTATTTATTATTCTTTGATCCCTGATTCCCTGTGATTGTGCCATGTGTCATAAGAATGGAGATCAAAGGTTCCAAATGCCTTAGTTAATTTTTGGATTTATAACCAGTCTAGGCTTCATGAGATGGTACCACTTGTCATATCTTCATCAAATCTTCATCAAGGGGCATACTTCAAACTTCACATTTGATGAAAATATCTAAGCAAAAAATTATAAATAGTTAAGGCATAAAGTATTGAATGAGCAATTAATGAGAGTAAGATAAATGTAATATTTTACATTAAGACACATCATTCACATGATTAAACCTATGCCATGTGCATGTTTTGATTAGATCAAGCTTAGTTTTAATAGGATTATAGGCTCATGACAATCATTGATGTTATTAAGATCCATAAGCTATATGTTGAAGATGACCTATTGTCAAAAGAGCCACCCATAACCCCATAGCGACTTTAAGAACCACAGGCCACCACCCCAAACCTACCTAATCTTTCACTCTCATCTAAGAGTGATAATGAACCAAAGTATTCCTCTTGCCCAATTGCTCCCCAAATACATACCATCCATGTGTTCACATGATCACAAGGGCAACAAAAGGATAAGGGGAAGGTAAAGGTATCCATTTCATGGACATACCCTTCTTCTACCAACCAACCACTCAAACAAACCCAAACATCCACACCTTCTCCCAAACCCAAGATATTTATCTTAGGTACCTCTCAGTCTAACCCTTCTAAGTTAATCCAAAGAGTGGTTCTAAAGCAAGTTCACCAAACACCAGTGAATATGAGTTTATATGAACTAATCATTACCTTTCCCCATCACTGATAGATAATGATAGAAGCTTTATAGTCCATAGAGGTCCAATCAGAAGACCCTCAACCTCTAGCAGCCTTTATCAGAGCCCTCTAAATTTCCACCCTTATTACCTTTAAAGATTTATAAATACCCTCCATTCATCCCCAAGATCTAGATCCTCCCCTCCTCATTGCCACATACATCAACCAAACCCACATCAAGCGAGTTATGATTGATGGGGGGATAACATCAATATTATCTCTTCCCATGCATATGACCAACTAAATCTACTAGATAACATTATGTTGGAAACCACTGTATTACTTTGTTCCTTTAATGACACTATGGAAACAACTCTAAGAATTTTCATCATCCACATTTGTTTAGGACCTTGCATGCTTCTCAAGCTCTTTTACATAGTAGAAGGTGAGTTTTAGTACAATTTCCTACTTGGATACCACTAGATCCATTCCATGAATTGTGTACCATCCACCCTACATCACTGCATAAAATTTGAGCATGAAAGTCAAGTAGCTACCATACAACCTGGCCCAAGTAATTTTACATCATGAAACATGATGTACTACCTAAATGATGTTCTCCTCCTTCCCACTACCAAGTCTCCATCAACCAAGGATGATTCCACTTCTTCTACCAACCAAGACTCAACTAGTTCATCCATTCCCACTACCAAAATCCCTATAAAGTACCCATTGGAATCCACATTCCAATGCTTCTTGCTTTGGAAGTATCACTTCTTAGCCTTGGATGCTTTCCCCACTCCCAAAGAGTGTGGGAACCTTGACCAAAAACCTAGTTATGACCCCAATATCAGAACCACTATTTATATTTGGCCTCTTATTCTCCAAACAAATATTATCTATGGGGACTTGATCAACCACTTACCGCTTCCTAGTCCTCCTCTTCTCCTCAACCATTTATCTCCAATTTCTCCTACCTATATAAACTAGAGTTCATAAAGACATACCTCAATAGGTGTTTTTGGAATGGATTTGGTCTAGGATGTTACAAGAATAGACTACATGATTTGCCTCAATGTAAGACTAAAAATCCTCATGAAATATTTGGTCTCAGTTTTGCTCCAGCCAAATAACTAATAGACTTGCCTCCTATTACCATCATTGATGAGGAAGTCCCATCCTCACCATCCACTCTACCATCAACATCTAAGGATTTAAACATCATCCCCCCAACCTTTTTTTCTGACTTATCAAAAGGATGGGGAGATCATAACCATTTCTCTGACTCATTTTAAGATGGTAGGAGATTACTCTCCTACCATTAATACCATTTGGTGTCAGGATGACAATTCCATCCTTTCCTATCTTGGTGTAGAAGATTATTCTATCCACAAGTCCCTTCCTCTTGAGACTTCAACCATGTTAAATTAATCCACCATGGATATCAACTTGGGTACTCTGGATAACCTACAAATTGTTAAAATTAGCCAATCACTAAATTTTGAGGAGCTTTAGGATTTCCCCTCCTTATTATGAGATCATAACATAGCATTTTCTTGGTATTATAACAACATGCTAGGAATCAACCCCTCCATCACCACCTATAATATAGTTACCAATTGTGAGGCCAAGTTAGTTAGGCAAAAACTTCATTAGATTCACCCTCATATAGCCTTTCTCATCAAAGAATAACTTCAATGCCTATTTATCATAAATTTCATTCAACTTATTGATTATCCCCAATGGGTCTCAAACATTATCCCTATGACCAAAACAACAGGGGGTCTTCATATTTGTGTATACATTCATGAACTTAACCTTACTTGCCCAAAGGATGACTTTCCTTTAGCAAGCATTGATTAGCTTGTTGATCATTTATCACATCATATATCAATAAGTCATCCGTGTATGTCATACATCACATGCCTAGCTAGGTGAGTAAACATAAACAATAACATGATAATCATAAGAAAAATCATGATCATAACAATAATAACATCCATAACCATAGGAAAAATACATAAACCATAACCAAATCTATATATCATAAACTCATAATCAAAATAATCATCATAGACATAATAATTTATGTATATCTCAATAGGGTATATACTTCTTGATACATCAACCTATAGGCCAGTATCAAAATCATATAATACATCCAATACAAGGTCTCATACAAGTCTAAGACCCTAGATGACTATTGCCTCCTAGAGCCTGCCCACCTCCTAAACCTACATGTTCACCTACAGATGTAGCCCACTAGCTTAGTATCATACTACTAGCCCTTATGGTGATATATAATCTATACTCACCCCATCTAGACTCATCTAGAAGATATGTAAAATCCAAGGCCTCATAATACCTTAGATCATTAACTGTCATTGCATATTTCACCATAAAGATAATCCCTAATGCTCTTATAGGTGCCAATACTCACCCTCTTACCTATCTGAGAGCATCTCTCTACTATATAGCCATGATTAACTAAGCTCTAGCCTAATATCTCTCCCTAGTAAGCATGACCACCGAACCCTATGCCGTATCCCTCTCTTGGGTCATCAATGCTAAAGGCACCTATGCTATAGTTAGTACCCCCTGTGTTTGGTCTCTCTCTATAATCAATGTCATTATGTTAGGGGTATCCACCTCCATCTAATCCCCACCCCCCACCTCTATGTCCACATCCATATCTTATTGGCCATCATCTCCTCCAAAAACTATTACATCATAATGTGCCTAAAACCATGTGGGTTACTCATCAGTGATGACTATGTTATCAATCTCCACCCTCACTAGTAGGAAATCATGATCAATGAACACATCAAATGGCTCTAGTGTGGGTAATGGGAACTTTGCATCCTCCCTTTGATAACTCAAAAACTCCCCTAGAATATCCTAGATAAGCCCAAACTATCTCCTCACCCTATCAAAAGGGATGAGATCCACCTCATGGTCTCACCTCTAAAAATCTATCTATAACTATATAATGATAGGGTCTACCTAGTATAGCTCGCCCATGTAAGGAACCTGATATATGGGTGCCAAATGACCTCACCCTTCACAAGTGCCTATAATTAGTCTTTTTACCAATCTAAGTCTTGGGTTGTTTCCCTAGTCTTATTAATGCATAATCACCTCCCCATCACATATAACTAACCTTGTAGTCCATCTGAGCAAAACTATGCCATAATAGTCTAACTAGTCTTAATACCCTAATATGCTCATATGCCTAATAGTGTAGTACAAAGTTGATGCTAATATCATATCTCTTATGAGCACAATACCCCATTATCTCCTAATAAATCTAAACTAATAGGATAGGTGCTCATGAAAATATTATCTAACCCAACCACATATCAAAAAAACCCTCGACAACATGTATGGAGATCTACCACTACTAGAATCTGGTCAAGCATAATATGTGATGTCTATCATCATTATCATAAATAGCCATCTTATTTCCATATCCTAGTGATATAGAGGTGTATACTAAAATATTCCTGAGTTCCATCTCATAAGAATGAGGCCTACTCTATACAGATGATCCATATGTTTATCTTGCTCATCACTACTGATATGATATATCAGCTTACCTCATAATGATAGCTGCACTATTTGATAGATGTCCTCTGGTAAGATGGTGATCTCTCCAATCGAAATTAATAAATTGTTAGTGGTTGGGTCCCATCTCTCGATGAGGGACACTAACATAGCTACATCATGTAACACATGTTGGTGATACTTCATCCCTCTTAGGCTAACCTCAGTCATGTGATCCTAATCCTCATCAGTCATGCCTTGATATACCTCATCAAGGTTTTGGGGTACTCAGTCTTACATCTATAACTGATCCCTCACCTATAAGGTTTGATATACCTTAATTCACCTCATTTTTCAAACATCACCTATGAATTCTACCTATTACCCCTACCTTGTACCTTACCCAATTCATCTAATCTAACTATCATTTTCTTGATCCAACTAATAACACCATTATTTACACCTATCATCTACCATCCTAACCTTAAAACATTAAGTCCTTCAAATAAGGGTTCATATTACCTTAATAACATTATCCACCATTCAAAATCCTTAACCAATTTATATCTACCATATCCTCCCCTAAGTCAATAACTATCAATGTTAAATGTTAATTAGTGACAATTCCTTTTGTAATTATTACCAATCAACCATCGACTACTAATAATTCAGTGGTCAACCATTGATGGTCCTCACATTTAATATGTGATGGTCACCTATCAACCAGAGATGGTCGATGGTGATCATTGGTGGTCATTGTGTGTTAACCACTGACGAGCCCAAAATATGGCTCATTATTGACATGGAATTTCCTTCATTTCATCTCTCTAAGGATATAATCTTATGCAAATCATAGACCTTTAGCTAACTATTACATGAAAAATAGCTACTTTATCTCATTTATGTCAAACCAAAGGTTGAGTTATCATTTTGTCATTTATACCTAACAAGTAGCATGTTTTAGTGTTTCAATTTTGAAGAATACATAAGAAGGATGACAAAATTAGCATTTTAGAGAAGTTCTAGTTTTGACCTCAATTTTTTGAAGCTACAGACTTAGCCAGTCTAGGATCTATGAACTCTACTAGTTTAGGATCTACAGACTCTATAGATATGAAATTTGAGAAGCAAAAGAGTTTGTAGATGATATGAAGAGGAATATTACTCCAGCTAGAATCACATCAACTAAATACTTGCCTCCTATTTTGAAGGATTCAATGTTGATATATTTTTTTATATATTTGGACCTTAAAACTATTATAGGGATAATATAACTATCTTATTGAGACAAATATATTTTTAGGATCTTGATCAATCCAAATCTCCTATTTTGAGGATGGATGGATTGACTAAGAAGTCTTATTTTCTTGCATAGTATTTTTAGTTTGATTATATTAGCATAAATATGTAAATATTTTATCTTAAAAGGAGATGAATAAATATTACACTTAGAATTTTAGATATACTGTAAATGTTTCAACTTTATATTAATTAATTCAATATCATTCCAGATTTCAGTACTGAGTAAACTTTGTTCTTGACTCTAAGAAGAGCAAGGGCCCACTCTCCTTAGAAACAAGAATTTTTATACATTATTTATATTTATGTTGAATTAATTTTGCATTATTAGAATAATTCTTTCGTCAGTAGAAGTTATATTATAATCATCAAAATCCCCCCAAGACCAACTTATAGATCTACCACCATAAACCTTATTGCAGATAGCTTTGGATACCAGCCCTGGTTTGATAGACATCAATCTGAAAGATTAATTAAATGAAGGGTTAAATGCCACTCATTATTTTTAGCACCATTTCCATGGATATTTAGTAAAAAAAAAAATCAAACAAAGAGCAATCAATTTATGTTCTGACCTAGAGATTCTAAAGGAAGGTTTATCCCTAAATACCCTCCAAAAACAAAAGTTGAAAGCTCTAATTCATAACTCCAAGAAGGAAGCCCATCATCTTTAGTTGAGAGCCTTCAACAAGCTATGGAATCACATATTTAAGATTCTCTTGAAATATTATTTGGGACAGTGTGTTGTCTCAACCAAGTCTTATAGGAAGAATTCACCCAAAACATCCATTTTCAAGAAGAGATTATTTAGATTTTACTAAGGATTTCGAAGAATCATTTGAAAAATCCATCATTGAAGAGAGTTTTTAAAAATTTGAACAACCTTCAACTAATATTCATTGGGAAGCTAATCCTAGTTTTGAAGAACCATTAGAAGAAGAAGACATGGCTCAACAACAAAACTAGCAAGTAGTAGTACCAAGGAGGACTTTTTCCTTTCCCATTATTTTAGATCCTAATGATCAAACTTCTATGAAAAACATTTCTCTTACTAATTTTCTAAAATTTTGAGGAAAATCTACATAAGACCCTGACTAGTTTCTATTTGAATTTAAGGTACTTTGTTAAACCTATGACTATACAATAGACAATCAGAAACCAAAATTATTTCCATCTACACTCAAAGATATAGCCATAAGATGGTTCATGGGCATGTTGTGTAACTCCGTTCACACATGGGATGAAATGGAAATTGCATTTCTAAACAAGTATCAAGATTATTGTAGGGTATGGGAAAGAAATGAAGATTTTTTTTAAAATCAAATAGAATGATGATGAATCCTTAACAGACTGTCTAGATATATTTACATTTGTTCATAAATGGAGTAGTTACCCACTCACTAAGGAATTCCTAAAACTTGTTTTCCTCAAAGGATTAGATGAAGAAACTAGAGAAGAATTAAATCTAATGGGAGGAGGAGACAGAAATAAACTAGCCTTTCATCATATTTTAGAACTCTATACTAACTACTCTAGGATAAAAATAGGGATTAAGAGAAAAAGACTAGGGAAATCCAACGAAATGGGTAAATTGATGGAAGAATGTATTAATCTGAAGACAAACATTTTGGTCACACTCAATACTAAATTGGATGGCCTTCAGGCTAAAGTGAATACAATAGAACCATTGGCAATATATTGTCTTAAGTGTAGATTGAAACATGCCCTTAGAGAGTATCCTTTAGAAAATAAACATTTCATCTTCTGGAATATATGAAGGAAAACATCATGACACATATCATTGTACTTATCTACCCACTTTGAAAACTTAGATGAAATCAAACATTCAACCCAGTGAAGAGATAAACTATATTTAGAGGTAGAGATTCTTTTCACAAAACTAGCACCAAGGACAGTTTGCTTCCAAACATATAGGTAACCCTTGGACATCATCATGGAATGTTCCAAAGCCTCCATCCATGTGGGAACAAACATAGATGCCATCAACTCAAATGTCATGGAAAGAACAAGAATGGACACCACCTCAACCATAGATGATACCACCTCAACCATGGATGATGCCACAACAACCATGGGTTCCCCAACAATAGCCACATACATAATGGAATCCTAATCCATAATACAATCAACAAAAAATGCCACTACAATAGCAAAATATAATTCCACCCCCTATTTTCCAACATCTAGAATAAGTTAATCATCCCCCAATGCTTGCACAACCAATAGGCAATCAAAGAATAAGTAGCCACCACTTGTTAATGTTATTGAACAAGATGGCACAATGAATGTAGGAGAAATTGACTACTCTGATATTCATTTAAGATCAAGCAAAATTATAAAGGAACCACCAATTCTCATTTCTAAAATATCAAATGGAAATGAAGAAACAAAATGATCTCAACTTAACAACAAGGAAAAATATAATAAACACAAGGGAAATGTTATTATACCAGTAGTTATTTTCCCTAAGATATTAAAAGAAATTGAAACCAAAGAAGAATCAGATTTGATCCATGAGTTGCAAAACATGAGTATTGAGGTACCCTTACTACAAGCTATTAGGGATATTCCTGAATTGAATAAAATCGTTAAGAATTTGTGTGTCAAGACACCTAAAAGAAAGAAACAATATCCAAAAACCATACATGTTGATGGAAAACTTCCTAATTTATTAGTAAGAAAAGTCTTAATACCCAAGTATGCAAACCCAAGTAATCCTATCATAACAGTCATAATAAGAGGAAAGGAAATTCTAAATGTTCTAGTAGATTTAGGGGCAACAATCAACATCATGACAACTTATACTCTCCAAACACTATCCCTATTGGGAATTCAACCTACCACTACCATATTTCATATGGTAGATCAATATATGGCTAAACTAGAAAGAACTATAGAGAATGTTGTATTACTTGTTGAATATTGGGAGTATCCAGTTGACTTTATGGTGTTGTTGCCCAAAACCAAGAATTTAGGATATCCCCTAATCCTAAGAAGACCATGGCTAGCTACTGTGATAGCACTAATTGATTTCAGGTAGGAGATATGACCATTTCCAATGGTTTAAAATCCAAAAACATTTCTTTGTGCCCTTTTATAAAACCATCAATCAACCACATAGAAAAACTTTGGGTGGATAAGTCAGACAATATAACAAATGACTTTTCATATTTAGCTACAATTACAGTTAAAGATCATCTAGAAGAATTAAATGAAGAAGTGATCTCAGGTTATGAAGAACATGACCATTTAGCTAAAATCTCTGCCAATCCAAAATCTATGGACTCAGCCAATCTAGAATCTATGGACTCAGCCAGTCCAAGATCTATAGGCTTAGCTAGTCCAAAACCTACAGAGTCTCTAGAATTTCTTGGGACATATTAACTCAACCTTTTTACTATTTCTTCATCATATAATCATAGGCTAATTTAGGTAAATATTTAGAATTGAGCAGAAACACAACATACCCATTTCTTGAGTTCATTCCATTGCCCATTAGTAAGAGCTATTCCTCCTAGAAAATGATTTGTTGAAAACATAAATACATTCCATATGCTACTTCCTCATCCATGTCCTTTGAATTCATTAATGATTGAATTTAAGAAAGTACAACCTAATCATCCAGGCACTAGACCTCTCATGGTGTTACCAGGAAAAGTCTTGAACATCAATAGTTGGTTGACAAATAATGAAGAAGATCAATTTTTTGAAGTCTTAGAATGACACACCAAGGATTTTTCTTGGGATTACATTGATATGAAGGGAATTCACCCAAGTGTATGTACACATCATATGTACATAGAATTAATAAAACCAGTAAGACAACCATAAAGAAGAATAAATCCAACATTAAAAGACAGTCAAAATAGAAATTCAAAAATTGTTGGATGTAGGATTTATTTACCCCATTTTAGATAGATAGTGGGTTTCACCATTGGTAATTGTACCTAAAAATAATGGTAAATGGCATGTATGTGTAGATTATAGAGAATTAAACAAAGCCACTTTAAGATATTATTTTCCATTGTTTTCATTGACCAAGTTCTGGACAATTTGGTAGGGAAAAAATATTTCTCTTTTCTAGATGGGTTTAGTGGATACAACCAAATAATGGTAACATCAAAAGATTAGGATAAAACCACATTTAACTATCCTTGGGGAACCTTTGCCTATCGAGTACTTCCATTTGGACTTTTCAATGCTCCTACAACCTTTCAAAGAGTAGTCTTAGAAATATTTTTTGACCTCACTAATGATTGTGTGGAGGTTTACATGGATGATTTCACTATCCATAGAGAAACCTATGAATAAGATCTTACTAATTTAGAAAACATTTTGACAAGATGTGAGGAACATCATTATCATTAAGTCATGAAAAATGCTTGTTAATGATGAATCAAGGAATAGTGCTAGGACATCACATTTTTTCAAGAGACATTCAGGTAGATCCCAACAAAGTTGAGATAATGTCCAACCTACCCATTCTACATACACAAATAGAGGTTAAAATTTTCTTAAGACATGCTAGCTATTACAAATGCTTTATAGATAACTTCAGTAAAATAGATGCTCATATGTTTGCTTTACTCATAAAAGATAGTGAGTTTGTATAGAGTGTTGATTGCCAAAAAGATTTTGAAATAATCAAAACTAACCTTAGTACTTACCTATTATTAAGAGGATCAGATTGGACATAACCTTTTCATATATATATATATATATATATATATATATATATATATATATATATATATATATATATATATATATATATATATATATATATATATATGATTCCAACATAATAATGGGTGCAGTCTTGGGACAAAAGAATGAGAATGTTCATATGCATGCTATCTATTATATCAGCAAAAATATGACACCTACTAAGAAAAACTACACCACAACTGAAAAAGAGTTCCTTACTATAGTCTATGCAATAAATAAATTCTGACACTATATAACATGCTACAAGGTGTTTATCTATACAGACCATTCATCTATTATATACCTTATCAACAAGCCAATAGTGGGAAGAAGGATTATCATATGGTTATTGCTTTTTATAGAAATTTGATATAACTATTATAGATAAGCCAAGAAAATTTAATGTGGTTGCTGATTTCTTGTCCAGACTTGACACTTCAAGTGAAGAAGAACTAGTGGAGGAAGATTTTCTAGATGAATAAATATTTGTTATTCTAGTAGAATCTCCATGGTTTGCTAATATAGCTAATTACCTTGCTACAAGAAACTTTCCTCTATATTTTTTAAGAAATCAAAGAAAATGTTTAATCAGAGAAAGTTCTTTTAAATGGATTAATGGAATGTTATTTAAATTCAGAGTTGATCATGTGTTTCATAGGTGTGTAATCAATAATGAAGCCTATGACATCATCAGAGCTTATCATGATGAACCAGGAGGAGGACATTACTCAACTCAAAGGACTATACACAAAATCTAGGATCAAGCTACTACTGGCCTTCCCTTCATAGACAAGTAAATAGATATGTCAGACAATGTGATGCATGTCAAAGAAATGGACAACCCACTCTTTTAGTTGAGATACCTCTCCATCCTCATCTAGTTTTAGAACCATTTGAGAAATGGGGAATTGACTTTATAGGACTTGTGGATCCCCTATCTAGAGGAAAGGAATATCTATTAGTCTACACAAACTATGTTACCAAATGGGTAGAAGTTAAAGTTTTAACACATGATCAAGAAGTTGTAGCAGATTTCTTATATTTCAGAATTATGCAAAGATTTAGTGCTCGAAAGGAGATAGTATCAGATCAAGGACCCTAGTTTATGTCAAACATGATAAATTACTTCATGAAAGTATATCAAGCATAGCATAGGAAGTCTTATCCATATCACCCATAAGCTAATGGACAAGTTGAAGTCACCAATAAAGAATTTGAAACCATTCTGACCAAGATTTTTAGTACCAACAAAAAAGATTGGGAAGATAAAGTACTAGAAGTAGTTTGGGCCTATAATACCACTTGGAAAACAACTACTGGTTTCTCTTCTTACGAGCTAGTTTATGGTAAGATACCCTTGCTCTCTATTGAATTTAAATTATAAACATTTAAAACAACATTAGAAATGGGAATTGAATTGGAAAAAGTAAAAAAGTAGAGACTCATGCAACTCAATCAACTTGATGAAATGAGAATAGAATTAGTATAGAGGATTGAATTGATATAAAATTAGAGGAAAATTTGGCATGACTCATACATCAAATAATGAAAGTTTCAGAAAGGAGATTGGGCATTATTGTTTGACTCAAAATTTTAATAATTCAAAGGTAAACTATAGACAAGGTGTTTAGAACCATATCAAATAGAGGAAGTCTTTGAAAATGGTTCTATCAAGTTGATTCCCATTTATGAAAACATAAGGACTCTTTTAGTCAATAGGCATAGACTGTAACTCTATCAAAAACCTCTCAATAAAGATGAATTTTTATAGAGAATGAAAAGTGAAATAGATTTCTTGGACGAATTAGTTTCCTCTAGGGAAATTTTTATTTAATGATTACTCTTTGTTCAGATTAAAAAATAAAAAATAAAAATAAATAAATTCAATAGTGAAAATCCTTTCAGGGATGCTATTGATAATGCATACCTGGAAAACTAGCTTGTTGGTTGATTATGCATTGCTAGATAGGGCCTTGACTAGAAAACCAGTAATGGTTGGTTAAGGGGATAAAAAATAGTTTGATCATGCAATCTTGATTGATTTATTCATGAAATGAAACTTCAAATTATTCTTTTGAAGTATGTTAACTAATTCATATAAACTTACTTGTACTGACAAATGTCAAGAGAAAAACAAGGTCTGATGTAAGCATAAATGAGTTATAAGTTTTATTTATTCATGTTTTAGTGAACTAGAAGTGTTTTGATTTAAATACAAAAATCCTATGTAGATGAAAAACCATAATTAGATAATCATCTATCCCCTAAAAGAGAGGAATAATCATAGCATGCAAAAGAAAGGGATAAGGAAACACATGCCATAATGGATACATGTATCCAATCTAATTAATTGCATCATTATCATTATGATGGGACATTATGACATCATTTCATTAAAATCCTAAAATAAAAGGGTTTATAATCATTATTGATTAGACATAACTAAAACATATGGCAGTGGAAGCAATAAGTGTTCCATCCACATGAGTAATAAAACTACCACTATGCCACACCATTATTCAAATGGGCATAAAAGTGTTCATGCCACCTCAACAATTAGTAGTTTCACTCTGTAGATATCAAGTGAAGCCCAAGATCATGCAAAATAATGATTATACTCTCAGTAGTTCATAATGAGTTAACTTTATACACGTAGCATTCTTGTAGAAGTTACTAGTCTCTATGAAGTGCATCAAAAACCTTTCTCTTTGAATCCTAGAGGAACCTAGTGCAAACCTTGGTTCAATTTGGTAAATTTCTCCATAATCAATGATAATTTGGAAGTAATGGGGCAAAATACAAGGTTAAAACTAAAAAAGGCAACCAAATTCCTCAATGATAGGGCTTATATTGTAGTGTTTGAGGTGAATCATTGGTTATCATTCATCCAAAAATTCTAGGGCTTCCATGAGACACTAGTAAGAGAATTCATGAAAAACCTTACTCATGATTTTTCTATTATTGAGGGAGTAATTATTCTAGTGTCTAGTTAGACTATTATGTAAATCATAGAAATCCTAGATGAAGGAAAGAAAGTCATAGGAAGAATTCCATTTAATGCCCTAATTATTCAATTTAATGGCAATGAACGGACTAAAGCTACATGTTTGATTAATTCAAAAGGGAAAGTTAAGCAGATCCATAGAGATTTACTTCCAAAGCCATGGAAATCTATAGCATTATAGGTATTTAAGTATATCACATGTGAGGGGTAATGTAGTCTTTCAGGAAGAGAAGCTATGAAAAATTTAATACATCTTAAGCATGGAAGGGAAAATCCCTAGTGTAAAATTAACCTTCCATATTTATTATATGGTCACACCTAAGTGATGACCATAACCCCTAATGCTTCCCCTAGGCATCATGGCCTCATTCACCTTATTATTCAACACCATTTCTTACATTAGGGGGAAAAAGTTTGAGAAACCTTTGAAAATAGGGTCATTAGACAAATTCCAGCCCTACCTATTTAGAAAGAAGTTGGAACATCAGGTTAAATCTAGTCACAAAAGCAATATCTTACAACTGTTATGGATACCAAGAAAGTGAGCTCAAGGAAAAAACCAAAATAACCTAAAATTGTACAAGAAACTCCTCCCTCTTTAGGAAGGGTTACCAGATCTCAAGCTACTCAAACCTTCATTATTTTAGAGCCTCCAAAAGAACCTCAGGAACTAGTTGAGTAACCAGTCCTCTACTTAGGAAGAAGGAAACTAAAAAGAAACACTATTGTCTTAATAGGACCTGAGAAGGGCTTGACTCGTAAAATAGAAGAAGGATCAAGTGTGGCCCTCAGGACTAAAAGAAGAATAAGATTGATTCTTTTGGATGAAGATGAACAAGAAGTAGTCCATACCTTGGATAACCTTCAACAACTATCCCATCCTTCAGAATAGCAGAACAATAAATAAAAAGAAACTCATATAGAAGTTACTATAGAGGAACCTACTAAAATCTCTACCATGCAACCATTATAAGAATTAGAAAGCTCACCAATAAGGGAACCAAAATCTAAACAAGCTAATTTAATAAGAAAACAAAATGATCAAATTGAAGTTACATTAGACAAAGTTAAAGCTGTATATACATTTGAAGAAGGAGGACCATCTAGTCCCAAGGATCCTACCATGCAGCTAACCATGGAAATTTTTAAAGCCCAAAAGTTGATTCAGTAACAAGCAACTAATATTGCAAATCCACTCAACCAACTACAGAGTAAGAATCAACTCAACTCTATGTTAGTAAAAAAATTAGGATCAACTCAACTCTATGTTAGTAATTTTGCTTTAAAATTGAATAAACTGGAAGAAATAATAGAACAAAAATAGGAGGAAGAAATCAATTCATGAACATATATAAAGAGTCTTGAGAAAGAAATTAGAATGTTAAAATAAAAACTATTGAATTCTTCTCAGACATTTTCTATTAAGGATAGTCAGCCTACCTCTTCTTTGAAAACATTTGTTAAGCAAGGATGTTAGACCAATTATCTATATATTCCTCCATTAAAAATGTTACATCAAGCTCAAGAGGAATATCAATCAAACAAACAAAAGAATGAAGTTTTACTCATTACCAATAAGAAATTGGAAAATGAAAAACAAATATTATAAACTAAAACTCATATTTTGGAGGAAGACTTGTAGAATGCTTGCAAATTAGGAGAGTTTATTTTGGCTTGTAGAATTCTAGTTCCTACATATAGTCTATTCCTATTTGAAAAATTATAGAGATGGGAAATTATTAGGATATCCTGTCATCTTCTTTATAAGATTCTAGATCCATCTACATTTTTGGAAATATTTTATAATTCTGTCTGATACTTAGGATCTCCTCTATGAATTTTATCTACATGATTTGATAATAGGAGATCATGAACATAATAAATTTTTGATAAATTTACATATAGGAAAAGTTTAGTTGAGATCACTTCATTCCACTTTCAAGAATTAGTTGGCATAAAAAAATATATTTGAATAATATACAAATCATATTAAAACTATAGGGTTATGCATCAAACCAGCCTTCTAAAATTGATTGACCATAATTTCAAGGGAGCTTGTTTAAATACTGTCATCAAAAACCACTATTTGAAAGCTTTGTATAATTGTATTGTTTCATTTGACCTATTTGTAAGACAAAGCTTTGATTCAGTTATTACTTCTAGTGTGAAAAGATGGGACCAATTATCAGTATCTCTTAAAGGATGAAAATTTATGTCTCTTAACAATCTAAGGTGGAGCAAAAATAAGAGCTGAATCAATTCTTGAAGAAGTTATAGAAGTAATAAACTCTGGAGGAGAGCAAACATGGATTGGAATTAGGTATATACCTCTATTGTTTATCATACCAGTTCTTGGATGGAAGAATTGGGCACCACAATCTGATGAAGAGTTTAACATATGTAAAATAATGGTTCAAACTTATAAAGGATTTACAAGCAATACATATCAGCATATCAAAGATGAATTTGATGAATATGATCCTAGCAAGGGCATGAAAAATAGGCCAAGAACCAATGAAGCTAGATAAATGTTTATAATGAGACTTACAAAAGGTAAAGTCTTAGGGAGATGATGAGCCCAAAATATGTCTCATTATTGACATGGAATTTCCTTTATTTCATCTCTCTAAGGATATAATCTTATGTAAATCATAGACTTTTAGCTAACTATTACATAGAAAATAGCTACTTTATCTCATTTGTGTCAAACTAAAGGTTGATTTACCATTTTGTCATTTATACCTAATAAGTAGCATGTTTTAGTGTTTTGGTGTTGAAGAATACATAGGAAGCATGTTAGAAATAGAATTTTGGAGAAGTTCCAATTATGACCTCAATTTCTCAAAGCTACAGACTTAGCCAGTCTAGGATCTATGGAATCTGATAATCCAAGATCTATGAACTCTGTCGGTTCAAATCTATGGACTCTGTAGATCTAAAATTTGAGAAGCAGAAGAGTTTGTAGATGATTCAAAGAGGAAGATTACTCTAGCTAGAATCACATCAAGGAAATAATTGCCTCCTATTTTGAAGGATTCAATCTTGATATATTTTGTATATATTTGGACCTTAAAACTATTATAGGGATAGTATAACTATCTTATCAAGACAAATAGATTTTTATAATCTTGATCAATCCAAATATCCTATTTTAAGGATGAATGGATTGACTAAGAAGTCCTATCTTCCTGCATATTTTTTTTATTCTGATTATATTAGCATAAATATGTAAATATTTTATCTGAAAAGGAGATGAATAACTATTACACTCAGAATTTTGGATATACTGTAAATGTTCCAACTTTCTATTAATAATGCAATATTATTCTAGCTTTCAGTACTAAGTAAACTTCATTCCTAACTCTAAGAAGAGAAAGGGCCCACTATCCTTGGAACCAAGAATTTTTGTGTAGTATTTATATTATGTTGAATTAATTTTTCACTACTAGATAATCAAAATATCTTAAATACTTGTAAATTTTAGTAATTCAAATTCAAAGATTTACATTCCAATAGCTATCTTCTTTCAGAACAAGTGTGACTTAGTCTTAGTGTTTCTTTTGATTTACTGCATAGGAGTTAGTTAGCTTAGAATTATCTCTCAAGTTAAGTGTTTACATTTCCATTCAAGTGTGAATTAGATAGATTTACATTTCTAATCAAGTGTGAATTAGATAGATTTACATTTCCATGCAAGTGTGACTTAGATAGATTTACATTTCCAAGCAAGTGTGAATTATATTAAGGGTGCTTTAATTTCAAGTAAAGGATTGAATTAGTTAGTGTAATGGTTAATCTCTTCTTTCAATAAGTGTGTGAAGCAATTAGCTTAGAATAATTATGTCATTGGTAAAATTTAGATTAAAATCATTAAAATCCTCCTAAGACCAACTTATAGATCTACCACTATAAAGCTTATTATAGATAGATTTTGACATCAACCCTAGTTTGATAGACATCACTATAAAAGATTGATTAGATGAAGGGTTAAACAACACTCATAAACTACCAACATCCAAACCCTAAACCTAACCCCCTAAAACATTCAAATAACCACCCTAAACTCTCAAAATTACCTTACAGTTCTTACGCCCTGCCCTACCTCAACTATTTAAACATATTTTCACCCCCCTCAAATATTTTCCCATCATAAATTAAACCTCCAACTGATCAATACCTACCCACACCAATAATCACACAATTCACCAATTTAAATCTAAACTACCAATTCAATTACAACACCTACCTTATTTAATGACCATTGATGTGGTTGCACCCTCAAAACTACCACCATTTGGCCCCATCATGTGCCTTAGCCTCTATGCATCTTAACTAGTCAAACCTAAAACTCACCAGTTTGGTCTCAATCACCTCACTCAACTCTCACTCAACACAATAATCACTCACTCAACTTGCACCTTCTAACCCATCATCATCTTTCTCATAAGAGCCACAGTGTAAGCATCATGGGTTAAGTACAAATGAGCAAATAAAATCTCATTTAGCCTTTTACAGTCACCCTTTTAGGGTTGATTTATGACCATAAATGGTCACTTAGTGACCACCAACAGTTGACCCTGACTATCAATTATTGAACCCTTTAGACATTTGACATAACAACCACAAATTTTTACCACTTTCAATAATTACCACCACCAATGATTGGAGTATACCTTCTCCATCAACTAAACAACCATCCACGTAACCTCGTCATTGGTCATTTTGGCCCAAATTTCACATTTTTATGATGACCTCTTGGACACTTTGACTACAATGACTACTCTACCATATTTGCATATTTTTGAACTTGTGTTATGTTTTGTGTATCGACCAATTTTTGTCTTCCTGGGATCACTTCCTACCTTTAATACCTATGAATACATTAAACTTAACTAAGAGGCTTGTATTTATGAGTGTAACCATAACCACCATGCCTAAATGCGGTCAATTGTTCCACTTGTTTATCCTCCTAGTACCAATCATGTTTTAATACTACCTCGACTATGACATCCTAGTCTATGCATGATATGTGATATCAAACTTAGTCATATTTTGTGTGATTATTTATACTTAATTACCCAACCTCTCACCAAATTTATCACCCACTTTACTGCTTATCAAACCCACCCAATTCTATTTTACCTCATCACTTCCCAGTTTGAGGGGGAACACCTCCTCCCATACTCAGGGTAATCGAACCTTTAACCCACTATTCATTTTTTATTTTGCATCTTGAAGATAAAAATTTCATAAAAAAAGGGGGAAAATATAGACACTAGAAAACCACACACTATAGTTATATATGTTGTGTTATCCCTTAGATCACCCCAAGAACCCCTTGGGAGCATTTCACAACTTTTTAGCTACCAAACATAACTCATAATGGCTAATTCTACCATTTTAAATTGGCCCTCTCAACCATTGATGGTTGACCCTTAATCACTAATGATCAACCTCAACCACTGATGGTCATCCTTTAGCCACCTGAATAGTCAACTACAACTCAAACTCTAGCTATCTTTTCTATTAATAGTTGTTTGATTTTTCATTTTACATAATCAATGCATATAGAGCTTAAATTTAGACAACTTGTTGAATTGATTGTTCCACCAATCCCTTCCCTCTATATTAAGAGAGGAAGAGGAGGTTAATAGGAGGAGAGAACTTCTAGTTCAAGAAATTAGGGCTTCTTGTTAAGGAATCTTTCTTAGTTCCAGTGACTAGATAGAGATCAAAAGTGCTACTACAACTCATCAATCAATAGCCAAAGTATCATCACTCTACCAAAATATCTCTAAGACCACAACAAGATTTCAACCAACCTCAACATTCTTCAGACCAACAATAACAAAGCTAAGTATATGTTCCTTATTAGGATTCAATAATTAGTTTCTATGTGTCACTCCTTGTGTCCTTGAATACTACCCTCTATCTTGCGACCAGTAACCAACCCAAGCTCACCTTCCAAAACTTTCCTACAACCTTCCCAACTGAACTTCTTTTCCTAAACTAGATCCGATAGTAACTATTGATGGTTTCCTAACCACTGATGGTTTGAACCTAATCATTAATGGTTACCCAACCATCTATGGTTTGATCTCAACCACTGATGGTATTTGTCTATCATTTTCAACAGTAAGCTTATTTGACCTAAAAGACCCTATCCAAATTCCTTTTTCTAAATTTATGTCTTATCATAGAGGATCACTCAGCTTTCTAAACCATGTTTGATTTATTTAGCATTGGTATCTAATCATATATTATTGTAATTAGTCAAAAGAACTTATTTCTTCTCAAACACTTCTTATATTTGATTTTAGTTTCTATTATTTATGCAAGCAATTTATCTTTCATTTTTAGAACTTAATTATTTAAAAGTGTGAATTGATAGCCTCCAAGAAAACTTGTGCTTCTTAGATCTAGCTCATGCTAGGCAATCCACCCTACTATCTAACTAATCAACCATTTCTTTAGTGCTTTCTTATCTATAGGTCATTCCTCCCCAAACAAAGAGAAGTCTCCATAATGATTTGGATCAACACACATCAGGTTCTAATAACCTCATGTTTCTTTCAAGTTTTACAACTTTCTTTCTAAAGACAATAAAGAAAAAATTTATTAAAACATTCTGGCACACCCGATGGGACCCATAAGTCTATTCTTAGGTTCATAGTTTTCATCTAGTGATTTTATTTTTATTTTATGATCATACAATGAAATCAAATTTTCATTTTGGGATTAAAACTAACTATATACATTATTTGATTGAATTGATTAGCTCATAAAGCTTAAATTAAATCAAGTAAATCAATTGTAGTCTAACTTCCCTCCACACAGACAAGACCAAACCACACATCCAATTAAACATCAAAACATTGAAATAAGGCCCGACTATGATTTTATCACCTAGCAGTCACCTTTCCTCAGCTATCCTACTTGAATTTCACTGAAGAGGAGAACCAACTCAATAAGCTAGCTAATTATAATCTCTAGAAATTTGATATATTCTGGATAAGCACCTGACACCCTTATCGCTACAGTGTGTGAAGTGAGGGTTAGGACCCAATATCAATCCATATACCAAGTTCTAGTATAGATCTTGAGATCATCTAACTACCTGAAACCATCCTTAGATATCTTCTTCTAGTACATGCTTTACAAGCCCAATTTGGTCTTCATAACTTCTTCAAAATTGAGGCATAAGCCTAAAGAGATATAAGAAATTATCCTAGGACTTTAATGCACATTAGTGTATGCATTATTTTCCTTGAGATATTTTTATTTTGATTACTTCTCTTTTCAATTGTGAAATCACTTGTATCTTCATTTTTCCCTATTTACATGGTTTTAACTAGGCAACAACTAAAAAACCAAGCATATCAAGGTCCACTTCCTAATCATCCATCTTCCTCTTCTCCTTCATGCAAGGAGTACATTTTAGATGCAGAGATTTCTCCATTGTTAAGGTATGGAACTAAAAGCTTCACCAAGTGAGCAGATTGCAGAAGTTGTAGGTTTACACATTCACCGGCGTCGGTCAGGAGTAGACCAGGAGATGCCAGCGTCGGTCATGGATCTGTCGACATTGGTCACAAGCAAATAGGTAGGAACCGATTTCAGTTACCTGTGCGTCCAGAAAGCTATTTTTGTGGATAGAACAGAATGTTTGCATGTTAGGATTAAGTGATAGTCTTAAGTCTGAATCTCTATTATTAGTAAGATTGTTTAGAGCCCTTGATTAGGAAGTGCATCTGATGGCTATAGTTGTATGCTCATGTTTTCTAATTATTATATAATAGGATAGATCTTCTTATCTTATTGGTATGTGTTGAGAGAACAGTACAGAATTGTATATGTGAATCATTCCAAGTTGTTGGAGTTGATTATAATTGAGAGAGAGAGCTCTTGAGGGAAAGAGATCTAGAGAGAGATCTGTACATCTGAGAGAGGTGTGGAAGAAAAGAAGTTTCTTCAATTGTATTCCTTCTGTAAAGAGTTTAATACAAGTTTTCAGGGTGGTTTCTTGTATCTCTTGTTCTTTGCTATTTCTGATTCTAGTTACTTATCTTTCTGGTTTAATTCCACATTTATTGCTTTCATATTGTAATCAACATTGTTGGTTGATCCCAAACAAGTGGTATCAGAGCTCAGGTTGACTAACAGGTGTTTCAAATTTGGTTAGTGTGTATTGATTACAGGGTACTCACAAGGGTTTCTGTAGGGATTTATGTTTGAGTGGGAGAAGCAATGGCAGAAGAAAGTAAATTGAGAATGGAGAAGTTCAATGGCAAAAATTATCAACATTGGAGAATGCAGATAGAGAACTATTTGTATCAGAAAGATCTATACTTACCGTCAGGTGGGATTGCAAAGAAGCCCACAGACATGGATGATGAAGAATGGGAAGTTCTTGATAGAAAGGCTTTGGGGTCTATAAGACTGAGTCTGGCATCTATTGTGATAACTAATTTATCACAGGCAAAGTCTATGGTAGAGTTAATGACTACTTTAGCAAATTTGTATGAAAAACCCTCAGCTTCTAATAAGGTATATCTTATGAAGTAGTTATTTAATTTGCAAATGTAGGAAGGTGGATCTGTGTCTAATCATCTAAATGATTTCCATGGAATTGTAAATCAATTAAGTTCAATCAAAATAGTGTTTGATGATGAAATTAAAGCTCTTTTAATATTATGTTCTTTGCCTGAAAGCTGGCATAGCTTGGTAATGGCAGTTAGTAATACTGCATCTGCTTCAAATATTTTAAAAGTAGAGGATGTTGTTAGTGTAATCTTGAATGAAGAAATTCACAGGAAAAGCACAGAAGAAACATCAGGGAATGCTTTAAGTTTTGAGAGTAGGGGAAGGTAGAAAGAGAAGAGCAAGAAAGGGAGATCAAGGTCTAAGTCAAAGGTGAGAGGTAGATCCAAATCCAAAAATGGCAGGCAGCCACAATGCTGAAATTATGGAAAGATTGGGCACATAAGCAGAGATTGCTAGTCAAAGCCTAAGGAGGACAATCAACATGAAGGAAAAGAAGAAGCAAAGGTTGCAGGGATTGCACAAGATGCTCTTATATTCTCTTTGCATAATAATATAGAATCTTGGGTGTTAGATTTTGGTGCATCTTTTCATGCTACCCCTAATAGAGAATATTTTAGTGACTATGTCCATGGAGATTTTGGAATAGTGTATTTAGGGGATGATGAGCCTTGTAAAATTGTTGGCAAAGGTAAAGTGCAACTGAAAATACAGAATGGCAACACATGGGTGTTGAGAGATGTCATGCATGTTCCTAGCTTGAAGAGGAATTTGATTTCTACAAAAAAGTTAGGGGATGAGGGTTGTACAGTAACTCTCACAGCTGAATCTTGGAAGGTGACCAAGGGTGCACTTGTAATGGCTAGAGGTAAGAGAGTAGGTACTCTCTATTTATGTAATTATGTCACTAATAATTCTTTTTTTGTATTATCTACTTCAGATGTGGATGCAAAATTGTGGCACTCTAGGCTCGGCCACATGAGTGAGAAGGGAATGTCCATTCTTATGTCAAAAGGTAAGCTTTCAGATTTGAAAAGCATAGATCTAGATTTTTGTGAGCACTATGTTTTTGGGAAACAGAAGAGAGTGAGTTTTCTCAAGACTGTGTCAATAAAGAAGAAGCATAAGTTGTAGCTTGTTCACACAGACGTGTCGGGACCGGCTCAGGTTGCTTCTATTGAAGGATCATAGTACTATGTTTCATTCATAGATGATGCTACAAGAAAGGTATGGGTCTATTGTATTAAGAAGAAATCTGATCTATTTGAGACTTTTAAGATTTGAAAAGCTATGGTTAAGAATGAAACAGGTAGAAGATTGAAGTGCCTGAGATCTGACAATGGTGGTGAGTTCTGTAGCTACAAGTTCAAATGGTATTGTTATATGCATGGAATCCATAGGCAAAGGACGATTCTAAGGACACCTCAACAAAATAGAGTTGCTGAAAGGATGAACAGAAAAATAATGGAGCGTGCAAGGTGTATGAGATTGCATGCTGGTTTGCCCTTAGAGTTTTGGGCAAAAGCTATGGATACTGTAGTGTACCTGATTAATAGAGGACCCTCTACAACTCTAGATGGTGGAATTCCAAAAGAGGCATGGATAGGTAAAAAGGTAGATCTCTCATTTCTCAAAGTTTTTGTTTGTGAAGCCTTTATGCATGTTGATAAGGAAAATAGAAAGAAGCTGGATGCTAAGTCTATGAGGTGCACATTTATTGGCTATGGCTTTAATAATTTTGGATTTAGGTTTTGGAATCTAGGAACTAACAAGATAATTAGGAGCTGTGATGTTGTTTTCAATGAAAAAGTGATGTATAGTGATCAACTCAAGAAGCTGAATCAATCTGGGCAGAGTAATGGTGAATTGGATGAGGTGGCTATCCAAAATGAGCTCGTGGGAAGAAATAATCACAGATAAGAAAACACAGAGACTGACATCAGCTAGGTAGGAACCAACATCGATAGGATAGAAACCAATGTCAGTCATACAGTGACTGACATCAGCCAGGAAGGAACCGACGTCAGTCAGGCAGAATCGACATTAGCAAGTAACAAGCCTAGAGGTGACCGAGGTCGGTCACTGTGAGAGAATTTGGGTGGACAGTGTGTTATGGATGAGTCTTAGATGCCCATCAGGAGGTTAGAAAGAGTAAGTAAACCTCCAATTCAATATTCCCCTTCATTATTCTATTTATTGCTTACTAATGGTGGAGAACTAGAGAGTTTTGAAGAAGCAATACAGGTAGAATCTAAGAATCAGGGGGAGCATGGCATGGTTGAGGAAAAGGAGTCCTTGAAAGAGAACCAAACATGGGATTTGGTTGAGTTGCCAACAGGAAAGAAGACACTAAAGAATAGATGGACCTACAAATTAAAGGAAGGTGAGAATGGACAGATGAGATATAAGGCCAGGTTGGTAGTGAAAGGATTTGCACAAAAGCCAGGTATTGATTTTGGTGAGATTTTTTCTCCTGTTGTTAAAATGACTTCTATACGGACTGTATTGTCTTTAGTTGCTATTGAGTATTGAGGTCAAAGGTAAGGAGAAGTTAGTGTGCAGATTGAAGAAAAGCTTGTATGGCCTCAAGCAAGCTCCTAAACAGTGGTATTTGAGATTTGACAGGTTTATGACTGAGCATGGCTACAGTAGGTGTCAATCTAACCATTGTGTGTATTTTAAGAGATTGAATAATGGTAGATATATTATTCTATTGTTTTATGTAGATGATATGTTGGTTGCAGGATCACACATGCAGGATATCTCTGAGCTAAGGTGAAATTAGCTCACATGTTTGCCATGAAAGATTTGGGAGCAGCAAAGAAAATCCTTGGCATGAGCATTAAGAGAGACAGGAAAAATCACAGGTTGATTTTGTCTCAAGAGGATTATGTGAACAAGGTGTTGAAACGGTTCAATATGCAGGATGCAAAACTGGTAAGCACACCTTTGGCTGGACATTTTAAATTGAGTAAAGAACAATGTCCTAATTCACATGATGAGGTAGAGTACATGAGTATATTTCCATATTATTCCGCAGTAGGGAGTTTAATGTATGCAATGGTTTGTACTAGACTGGATATTGCCCAAGCAGTGGGAGTTGTAAGTAAGTATATGGCCAATCCAGGGAAAGAGCACTGGAAAGCAGTTCAGTGGATCCTTAGATATCTGAGAGGAACCAATAGTAGGCATTTGTGCTATGGAGGTTTAGATACTTCTCTACATGGTTATGTAGATTCAGATATGGCAGGTGATTTAGATGGCAGAAGAAGCAGCACAGGATATGTTTTCACTATTGGTGGAACAGCGATTAGCTAGATATCAAAGTTATAGAAGGTTGTTGCCTTGTCAACTACAGAAGCAGAGTATATTGCAGTCACAGAGGCTGGCAAAGAGATGATATGGATGAAACGGTTCATGGAAGAGCTAGGAAAGGAGCAAGAGAGTTGAAAATTGTATAGTGACAGTCAGAGTGCAATTCATTTGGCTAAGAACTCAGCCTTTCATTCAAGAACAAAGCATATACAGCTTAGGTACCACTTCATAAGACAGGTATTGAAAAATGGTGAGTTGAAGCTGGAGAAGATCCATACATATAAGAATCCTACTGATATGTTAACCAAGCTGGTAACAAAGGAGAAGTTGAATCTTCATTCAACTTCTATTGGTCTTCATGATTGAGTTGAAGATGGAGGAGCTAGAAGATGTTGTACAGGTACTGGTGCAGCTGTTTATCTCCAAGTGGGAGATTGTTAAGGTATGGAGCTAAAAGCTTCACCAAGTGAGTAGATTACAAAAGTTACAGGTTTACATAGTCATCGACGTCGATTAGGAGTGACCGACGTCACTCAGGAGCAGACCAGGAGATGTCGGCATCGGTCATGGATCAGCTGACATCGGTCACAGGCAAACAGGTAGGAACTGACATTGGTTACTTGTGCATCCAGAAAGCTATTTTTGTGGACAGAACAAAATGTTTGCATGTTAGGATTAAGTGATAGTCTTAATTCCGCATCTCTATTATTAGTAAGACTGTTTAGAGCCCTTGATTAAGAGGTGCATCTGATGGTTGTAGTTGTATGCTCATGTTTCCTAATTATTATATAATAGGATAGATCTTCTTAGCTTATTGGTATGTGTTGAGAGAACAGTATAGAATTGTATATGTGAATCATTCCAGGTTATTGGAGTTGATTTTAATTGAGAGAGAGAGCTCTTGAGGGAAAGAGATCTAGAGAGAGATCTATACATCTGAGAGAGGTGTGGAAGAAAAGAAGTTTCTTCAATTGTATTCCTTCTGTAAAGAGTTTAATACAAGTTTTCAAGGTGGTTTCTTGTATCTCTTATTCTTTGTTATTTCTGATTCTAGTTACTTATCTTTCTGGTTTAATTCCATATTTATTGCTTTCATATTGTAATCAACATTGTTGGTTGATCCCCAACATCCACATCTTTTTGAAAGTCCTAGTATCCCTCAGATGGTTTCCCAAGGTGATAAAAAAATTTCCACCTTTTTGGATAACAACCCCATAGCCCTCCAACATTACCTTAACACCATATCCCATTGTACCCCTGCTTTGATTCTACCTATTAACCCACCCTATGGTATGTCATCCCACCTTATGGGCAATGACTCTATTTCCACCATTTCCACCTAACCCTTAGTCATCCAAGCATCTTATTCTACCAATAGTCCCACCAATAATACCAATCGACACCCAAACACCTTCCACCCCAACTAAAAACCCTTCTAGTATAGGAGTAACCCAACCTTTAGGCACTAGTACTCTTCTTACCATGGGAGTGCCCTCTACTAGTGTTACCACCCTTCCTCTCATTTTTGACCCACCTACCTCCAATCCATTTTGGATCCTTGTGGTTCTCATACCTTATACCCTTCCACCCATTAGTACTAAGATTACTACCCATCCTTAACCTATCAACCCGACCATACCTCTAACCCAACCTATGTCAATTCATCAATAGGTTCCTATTGCACCCAACCCAAGCTATATTTCAAACCCAGAGGGGTATATAGCTCCATCATCTACCCAACCTCCTATATCAACCTACCTATACATGGCATCTTCCCAACCATCCATGTTTACGCATCAATATGTGACAACCTCCTAACCTTCTTCTAGCTACCCTTATGTTGTATCTACCCAAACCCAACATAATCTTTCCTACAACTATGAGGGTACACAATCACAAATAGATCTTTTCAATATGTTAACAGACAAAATGACCACTTTAGAGTCATCTATTTATGATGCCCATAACCTCTTATCATATGACCAAATCTATAACAAACCGATTCACCCATTCATCCCCATTTGACCTTATCATCCTCAATGGGATCTTGCAAAAAATTTAAAATTTTAGAGCAAGGAAGACCCTTAACAACATCTGAGAGAATTTAAACACTTTTTCTATTTGATTACATATGATGATTCTCTCATTATCCATACCTTTCCCATGTCTCTATCAAGTTTATCTCTAGATTGGTACAATGCCATTACCAAGTACTATCTCTTTTCTTTTGCCCAACTAGCTCAAACCTTCTTAGAACACTTTTCCATAAACATCTATAAGAATGTTTCCATTACCGATCTCTACTCCATTTGATAATTTGACAATGAGTTCATTGCCAACTTCTTATCCCAGTGGAGAAGCTTGATAAATAAACTCTCTTTCTCTTTGCCCAACCCAAGTTTATTAAGCTCTTTGCTTGGGCTTATGCTAGACACATTTCCTTCACTTTGTGGGTTTAGATTTTAAGGACCTTTGATGAATCTTTCACCATGGCACAAAAATTAGAGAATAGATCCATTGATAAGGGGAAGTTGAAATTGAGAGATAACAATTCCACCTTCAAATCAAATAAGGCTTCTTCCTCCAAACCTAACAATCAAACCAAACACTAACACTAAAAATAAGGGATTCGTGAATGCAGTTGTCCTTAAAACCTCTCCTCCATCATTTTTTAACCAACCCAACTCTTCCAATTCCTCTAATAAAAACACTTAAAAACATAACCACAATAACCAAATGCAATTTATTCTAATAAGAGAATGATATGATTTAGTCTTGTAAAATTTATAAAAATCCAACATCATACAACTCCCACCAATCAAATCTCCATGGAAATTCGATTACTCTCACCCTATACCTAGTTGGTATAAGGAGAAAAAAAATTGTGCCTTTCACCATGTCATTTTGCATGATGTTAGTAGGTGAAATACTTTCAAAAACATTATCCAAAATCTGATTGATAAGGGGAAACTTGTGTTAGATAACCCCAACACTCCCCCTAATAAATCACTTGACATCTTTAGATAGCCATTCCCTAACCATGCCCCTTCTATGAAAAATGAAAACAATAAAGTAGAATCCTCTCACAACCATGAGGTCCATACCATTAATTTATTTCTTGGTGAACTCATTGTTGAGGAAACCATGGCCCAAGTCACCTTTCCTTCCCTTCCACTTATTGAGGTAGTGGAGTCACATATTATTCCTTTGGAAACCAAAACAAAGGAAGCAACTATTCCCCTCTCTATAATTGATGAGGTAGTAGAGATTCAAACCTCTTCTTTGGAAGACATACCAAAAGAGGCAACCATTACCACCATATCCTTCTCTTCCATCATACAATAATTGACTCTTATTTTGAAGAGAGTTCTTAAGAAAGATGTCACTCTACCTACCTTTCCTTTAAGAGACTCACCTTGCCAAACCTTGGAGCCTTTTAATGAGGAAAAGGATGAGCTAACCAATACCCTCTCTCCACCCATGAGTTTTTCCTTTGAGACCAATACTAAAGGGATTAAACCTATCTATAATTATTTCTATAGACTAGTTAAAAACTTGGAGTACCTATCCCAACCCATGCATATCATGTCATATTTTGGCACCATTTTGGGTTTCCTAACCCAACCAAACAAGAGCCTCTAACCATGCCATTATCAACCCAACCTTTCATTTCCACTATTAAACCCACCATCATCTCAACCAAACCATTATAAACCTTTACCCCTCAAGCCATCATTGAACCAACCAAACCAACTCCACCTGACGTAACTTACCCCATCCCATCCAAGTGCATCAAAAATGTAGGCATACTACCTACTCAGATCCTTACTCACCCACCATTAAATATGGATTTAACACCACCTATCCCACCAAAGAAACCCCAAGTCAAGACAACCAAGAAAGAGGGGCCACCTAAGATCCCAAAATCTAGAACCTTGCCAGTTATTTCTACCTTGCCTTCCATTTTGGGACCACATCCTTCTTCCATCCTAGGACCTCATTATTACATTAAGAAATCATGTCTCCCAAATATAACCCAAGCCCAGCCTCCTCTTCTAGCTACAACCCTACCTATTATTTTTGTGCCCTCTACCTCCAAAACCTCCACTACAAAACATCCTCATTCTATCCCTTCTATTTTAAAATCACTTACTACCAAGCCTGTTACTTTTAAAAACTATACCTCTAAACCACCAACCACCAAGAATACTTCACTACCCAAAAATTCCACTATTAAGCCTACTCCTAGGAAGGCTTCCACTCTAACAAAGAAAACCAGAACTCCAACATCCTTGCCACCTTTGCCTGAGTCTTATGCAACCATCCTATAGATGTTATTACAAGCTTATTTCTTGAATTTTCCTCCCATCAAACCATTCAACTCCCATAATCTTAAGCCATCCTAGTTTGATGACATTCTAATTTTCTCATACCATATAATATTGGGACATGATATGGATAACTGTAAAGCTCTCCAAGTCCTAGTACATTAACTATATGTTAAAGATGACCTATTGTCAAAAGAGCCACCCATAACCCTATAGCCACTCCAAAAACCATAGGCCACCACCCCAAACCTACCTAATCTTGCACTCTCATCTAAGAGTGAGAATGAACTGATGTAGTCATCTAGCCCAACTCCTCTCACAATCCATACCATCCATGTGGTCACATGATCACAAGCCCAACAAAAGGATAAGGGGAAGGCAAAGGTATCCATTTCATAGACATACCCTTCTTCTACCACCCTATTATTCAGCCAAACCCAAACATCCACACCTTCTCCCAAACCCAAGATATCCATCTTAGGTACCTCTCAATTCAACCCTTCCAAGTCAATCCAATGAGTGTTTCTAAAGCAACTTCACCAAACACCAGTGAAGATGAGTTTATATGAACTAATCAATACCTCAGCCCATCACCTCAAGCAATGATAGAATCTTTGCAATACATAGAGGTCCAACTAGAAGAACCTCAATCTCTAGTAGCCTTTGTTAGATCCCTCTAACTTTCTACCCTTGTTACCTTTAAAGATTAAAAAATACCCTTTGTTCATCCCTAGGATCCAGATCCTCCCCTCTTCATTACCGTATAGATCAACCAAACCCACATCAAGTGAGTTATGATTGATGGGGTGGATAGCATTAATATTATCTCCTCTAACACATATGACCAACTAAAATTATCAAATAACATTATGTTAAAAACCATAATAGTACTTTATTTCTTCAATGACACTATGGTAAAAACTCTAGGAAATATCATCCTCTATGTTCATTTAGGACCCTGCACACTTCCCAAGATCTTTTATGTAGTAGAAGGTGAGTTCTAGTACAATGTCCTACTTGGATTCCCTTATATCCATTCCAATAATTATTTACCATCCACCCTACATCACTACATAAAATTTGAGCATGAAGGTTAAGTAGTTACCATACAAGCTAACCCAAGTCCTTTTACATCATGCAACATGATGTATCACCTGAATGATGTTCTCCTCCTTCTCACTACCAAGTCTCCATCAACCAATGATGATTCCACTTCTTATACCAACTAAGCCTCAACTAGATCATTCATTCCCACTACCCAATTCCCTATGAAGGACCCCTTAGACTTCACATGTTAATTCTTCTTGCTTGAGGAGTATCACCTCTTAGCCTTGGACATTTTCTTAACTCCTTAAGAGTATAGGAACCTTGATCAGAACCCTAGTTAAACCCCAAAACCAAAACCACTATTTATTATGGGCCTCCCAATCTCCAAACAAATCTTATTTATAGGGGACTTAATCAACCACCTTCTACTTCCTTGACCTCCTCTTCTCCTCGACCATTCACCTCTAATTTCTCCTACCTGGATAAACCAAAGTTTATTAGGACATACCTCCATAGGTGTGTTTGGAAGGGATTTAGTCTAAGACATTATGAGCACAAACTACACGAGTTGTCTCCATGTAAGACTCAAGAGCCTCATGAAAGATTTGGTCTCAGTTTTGCTCCACCCAAAGAGCCAATAAACTCACCTCCCATTACCATCATGGATGAAGAAGTCCCATCCTCACTGTCTACTCCACCATCAGCATTTGAGGATTTAGAAATCATCCCCCCTAAATTATTTTCATTAACATGATCAACCTTAGACCCCTGACTTATCAAAAGGATAGGGAGACTATAACCATTCCTCTGACTCATCCTAAGATGGTAGGAGATGACTCTCCTACCATTAATACTATTCAATGTCAAGATGAAAATTTTATCCTTGCCTATCTTGGTATAGAAGATTATTCTATCCATAAGTCCCTTCCACTTTAGACTTAAAACAATTTGAGTGAATCCACCATGGATATCAACTTGGGTACTCTGGATAACCCATGCATTGTCAAAATCAGCCAATCATAAAATTTTAAGGAGCTTCAGGATTTCCCCTCCTTCTTACAAGATTGTAGCATAGAATCTACTTGGTCTTAGAATGACATGCTAGGAATCAGCCCCTCCATTACCACCCATAATATAGTCACTAATCGTGAGGCCAAGCTAGTTAGGCAAAAACTTCATCAGATGCACCCTTGCATAACCCTTCTCATCAAAGAATAAATCCAATGCCTCTTATCTATAAATTCATTCAACCTATTGATTATACCCAATAAGTCTCAAACATCATCCCTCTCACCAAAGCAATAGGGGGACTTCACATTTATGTAGACTTTTGAGACCTTAACCTTGCTTGCCCAAGGGATGAATTTCCTTTACCAAGCATTGACCTACTTGTTGATCATTTATCACATCATAGATTAATAAGTCATCTACATATGTCATCCATCACATGCCTAGCTAGGTGAGTAAACATAAATAATAACATGCTAATCATAATAAGCATCATGATCATAACAATTAACATCCATAACCATAAGAAAAATACATAAACCATAACCACATCTATATATCATGAATTCATAATCAAAATAATCATCGTATACACAATAATGTACATGTCTCTCAATAGCGTATATACATCTCATTACATCATCTCACAGGCCGATATCAAAATCATATAATAGATCCAATATAAGGTCTTATACGAGTCTAAGACCCTAGAGCACCACTACCTCCTAGAGGCTACCCACCTTCTGAACCTGATTGTCTACCTACAGATGCAACCCACTAACTTGATGTCGCATTGTTATCCCCTCTTGTGATCCTTGCTTTCTAATCACCCCATCTAAGCTCATTTAGAAGATGTGTAAAAACCAAGGCCTCATAATACCTTAGATCTTAAACGATCACTACATATCTCACCATAGAGATATTCCTTAATGATCCTATAGGTGTCGGTACCCTCCCTCCTACCTATCTAAGAGCATCTCTCTCCTATATAACCAAAGCTAGCTGATCTCTAGCCTAATCTCTCTCCCTAGTAATCATGACCACTTAGCCCAATACCACATCCCTATCTTGGGTAACTAATGTTAAAGCCATCTATGTTATGACTAATGCCCTATGCACTTGGTCTCTCTTTGTAATCAAAATTTATATATCAAGGTCATCCACCTCCATCTGATCCCCACCCCCACCTCTACATCCACATCCATACCCTATTGCCCATCATATCCTCTAAAAACTAGTACATCATAATGTGCCTAAAACCATGTGAGGTACATGTCAGTGATGCCTACATCATCAATCTCTACCCTCATTGGTAGGAACTTTTGGTCAATGAATGCATTAACTAGTTCTAACACAGGTAATGGGAACTATGCATACTCCCTCTAGTACCATCAAAACTCCCCCAGAATATCCTAGATAATCCCAAACTATCTCCTCACCCTATCAAAATGGATGAGTTCCACCTCATGGTCCTATCTCCCAAAAATCAATTTGTAGCTTTAAAATGATAGGGTATGCTTAGCATAGCTCACCCATGTAGGGAACCTGAGGTATGGCACTAAATGAACTCACCCTTTACAAGTGTTTCTAATTAGTGTCTATACCAATCCATGTCTTTATATCATCCCCCTGGTCTTGTGAGCATGTAATTGCCTCTCCATCATATATAGCTAACCTTATAGTCCATCTAAGTAAAATCATGCCATGACAGTTCAGCTAGTCTAAGTACCCTCATATGTTCATATGCCCAACATTGTAGTACAAAGATGATGTTAATCTTATATCTCTTATGAGCATGATACCCCTAGAGTTCCTGATAAATTTAAACTAAAAGGATAGGTGCCCATGTAAATACTATTTGATCTAACCACATATCAACAAGAACCTTGAGCAACACATATGGAAATCTACCACTACTAGAATCTAGGAGAGCATAAATATCCATCTCACTCCCCTATCTTGATGATATAAAGGTATATACTAAAATCCTCCTAAGTTCCATCTCATAAGAATGAGGTCTACTCCATATATATGATCCATATGTTCATCTCGATCATCACTTCTAATATGCTATACTAGCTCACCTCACAATGGTAGCCACACTATCCAATGGATGTCCTCCAATAGGATGGTGATCTCTCTAGTTAGTAGTAACAAAGTGTTAGTGGCTAGGTCCCATCTCTCAATGAGTGCCACTAACATAGTTTCATCATGTGGCATGTGATGGTGTTACCTCATCCCTCTTAGGCCAACCTCAGTCATGTGATCCCAATCCTTGTCAATCATGACTTGGTATACCTCATCAAGGATCTAGGGCACTCAGTCCTGTATCTATAATTACTCCCTCACCTATAAGGTTTGATATACCTTAGTTCACCTTTTTCGTCAAATATCACCTATGAATTCTACATATTACCCCTCCCTCTTACCTTACCCAATTCATTTAATCTAACTATCATTTCCCTGATCCTACTAATAACACCATTCATTACACCTATCATCTACCATCTACCCTTAAGAAATTAAGCCCTTCAAACAAGTTTTCCTATTACCTTAGTAACATTATCCACCATTCAAAATCATTAACCAATTTATATCTACCATATCCTCCCCTAAGTCAACAACCATCTATGGTTGAATGTTGATCGATGATGGTTCCTTTTAATATCACCACCGATCAACTATTGGCTATCGATGGTTCAATAGTTAACCATCAACAATCCACACACTAACCATGTGATGGTCACTTATCAACTATAAATGGTTGATAACGACTATCAATGGTCACTGTGTGGTAACTGTCGACATTCAAACCCTAAACCTAACCCCTTAAAACATTCAAACAACCACCCTATCTTAACAAAATTATCTTACAGTTCCTACACCCTCCCCTACCTTAACTATCTAAACATATTTTCACCCCTCTCAAATATTTTTACATCATAAATTAAACCCCCCAAATGATCAATACCTACCCATACCAATAATCACATAATTCATGATTTCAAATCTAGACTACCAATTCAATTACAACACCTACCTCATTTAGTGACCACTAATGTAAAGGCACCCTCAGAAGCATTTCCACTTGTCCTCATGCTCTACTTTGACCTCTCAGTATCCTTGTTGGTCAAACTTCCAACTCACCACTTTAGCCTCAATCACCTCACTCAACACAACAATCACTCACTCAACTTACACCTTCTCAACTATTATTATTTTTCTCATAAGAACCATAATGTAAGCATCATAGGTTAATTACAAATGAGAAAATAAATGATCATTTATCCTTTTATGGTCACCCTTTTAGGGATGACATATGACTACCGATGGTCACTTAGTGACCACTGATGGTTGACCCTAACTGTCGATGATCGACCCCTTTAGACCTTTAACATAATAACCATAAATTTTCAACACTTTCAATAATTACCACCACAAAAAATTGGAGTATACCTTCTCTGCAAACTGAACAACCATCCACATAACCTTCACATTGGTCATTTTGGCCCAACTTTCACATTTTTTTGATGAACTTACCTTGGTCACTTTGATCACAATGATTACTTTGCTATATTTGCACATTTTTGAACTTGTGCTACCTTTTGTGTACCGATCAATTTTTGTCTTCTCAAGATCACTTCCTACCTCAAATACATGTGAATACATTGACCTTACCTAGGAGACTTGCATTTGTGAATTCAATGATAACCACCATACCTAAATGCAGTCACTTGGTCCACTTATCAGTTATACTCCTAGTGCCAACCATGTTTTAGTACTACCTCAATTATGGCATCCTAGTCTTTGCATGATCTATGATATCACACTTAGTCGCATTTTGTGGACTTGTTTGCACTTAATGTCCCAACCTCTCACCAAATTTATCACCCACTTAACTACTTATTAAACCCACATATGATTTTATTTGACTTCATCACTTCCTAGTTTGAGGAGGAACATTTGCTCCCATACTTGGGGTAATCAAAGCTTCGACCCACCATCCATTTTTTGTTTTGCAACTTGAAGATATAAATTACATAACAAAAAAGGTTAAAATATAGACACTATAAAAATACACAGTACAGTTCTAGATGTCATGCCAAACATAAGTCACAATAGCTAATTCTTCCATTTTAACTTTGCCTTCTCAATTGTTGATAATCGACCCTTAACCACTAATGGTTAACCTCAACCACCAATAATTAGCTTTTAACTACCTCAAGGGTTAACTACAATTCAAACTCCAAATTATTTTTTTATTAATAGTTATTTGATCTACCATTTTATGTAATCAATGCATGTTAGGTTTAAATTTAAATAGCTTGTTAGACACATTGTTGAATTTATTGTTCCAACACTCCCTTCCCTCTATATTAAGAGAGGAAGAGGAGATGAAGAAGAAGAGAGAAATTCTTGTGTAAGAGATCAGGGCTTCTTGTGTAGGAATCCCTCTTAGTTCTAGCCACTAGATAGAGATCAAAAGTGCTACTACAACTCATCAATCAATAGCCAAAGTATCATCACTCTACAAAAATTATTCTAGGACCTACAACAAGATTTCAACCAACCTTAAAATTCTTCATACTAGCAACAAAAAATCTAAGTATTTGTTCCTTATCATGATTCAACAATTAGTTTTTGTGTGTCATTCCTTATGCCTCTAAATACTACTCTCTATCTCATAACCAATATCCAACCCAAGCTGACCTTTCAAAACTTTCCTATAACCTTCCCAACAAACTTCTTTTCCTAAATCAAATCCCACAATAATCACTTATGGTTTCCTAACCACAAATGGTTTGACCCTAACTGTTGATGTTTACCCAATCATTGATGGTTTGATCCCAAACATCAACAGTTTATGTCTATCATTTTCAATAGAAAGCTTATTACCTATCAGACCCTAACCAAATTCCATTTTCTATGTTTCTCTCTTATCACAGAGGATCATTCAAATCTTTGAACCATGTTTGATTTATTTAGCATTGGTATCTAATCATTTATTGTTGTAATTATTCAAAAGCACTTATTTCTTCTCAAACACTTCTTATCTTTGATTTCAGTATCTTCTATTATTTATGCAAGCAATTTTTCTTTCATTTTAAAAACTTAATTGTTTAAAAGTGTGGATTGACATCTTCCAAGGAATCTTGTGCTTCTTGGATCTAGAGCATGCCAAGAAATCCACCCTACTATCCAACTAATCAACCATTTCTTTAGTGCTTTCTTATCAGTAGGTCATTCCTCCCCAGATAAAGAGGATCTCCACAATCATTTGGATCAACACGTGTATAACACATTAGGTTATACTAACCTCATCCTTCTTTCAAGTTTTACAACTTCATTTCTAAATAAAATAAATCAAAATTTTAATAAAACATTTTGGCATGCCCAATGAGACCCATAAGTCTCTTCTTGGGTTCATAGTTTGAATCTAGGTGATTTTATACTTGTTCTATGCTTATACAATGAAATCAAAATTTCATTTTGGGCTTAAAATTAACTACATACATTGTTTGCTTGAATTTATTAGCTCACATAGATAAGATTAAACAATGTAAATTAATCATAGTCTCACTTCTCTCCACACACACAAGACCAAACCACACATCCAATTAAACATCAAAACATTAACATAAGGCTCGACTAGGATTTCATCACCTAGCAATCACCTTTCCTTAGCTATTCTACATGGATTTCACCACCAAGAGGAGAACCAAAGTAGTACACTAGCTAAGTATAATCTCTAGCAACTTAGTATAGTCTAGTTATGCACTTGACACCCTTATCACTATAGTGTGTGAAGTGAGGGGGTAAGCCCCAATATCAAACCACATACCAAGTTCTAGTATAGATCTTAAGAGCCTTTAACTACCTAAAACCATCCTTAGATATCTTCTTTAAGTACTTGCTCTAAAATCCAAAGTTGGTCTTCATAACTTCTTTAAAATTGAGGCATAAGCCTAAAGAGAGATAACAAAGTATTCTAAGATTTTAATACACTTTAGTGTATGCATTATTTTCTTTGAGATATTTTTATTTTTATTACTTTTATTTTGAGTTTTGAGATCTCTTATATCTTCCTTTTTCCCCATTTACATGGTTTTAACTAGGCAACAACTAAAAAACCAAGAAAATCAGGATCCACCTCCTAATCATCCATCTTCCTCTTCTCCTTCATCCTCAAAGTCCTAGTATCCCTCAAATGGTTGCCTAAGGTGATACATATTTTACCACCTTTATAGATAACAATCCCATATCCCTCCAACATTATCTTTACACCATATCCCACCATTCCTCTGCTTCGGTTCCACCTATTGGCCCACCATATGGTAGATCATCCCACCTTGTGGGAAACACTCTATTACCACCATTTCCACCGAACCCTTAGTCACCCAAGCATCTTCTTCTCCAAGTAATCCCACCATAATACTATTCAAAACTAACCCACCTAACCAACCAACACCTAAACACTTTCTACCTCAACTAACAACCCTTTTGGTATAGGAGTAACCCAAGTTTTGAGCATTAGTACTCCAATTACCAAGGGAGTGCCCTCTATTAATGCTACCACCCTTCCTCTCATTTCCAACCCACCTACCTCCACTCCATTCTATATCTTGGTGGTTCCCATACCTTCTACACTTTCACCCATTAGTACCAATATTACTACACATCCTCAACCTATCAACCCGACCATACCTCCAACCTAACCCATGGCAATTCCTCAACAAGTTCCTATTACACCCAACCCAAACTATATTCCAAACCCAGAGGGGTATATGGCTCCATCCTCTACCCAACTTCCTATATCTACCTACTCATACATGGCATCCTCTAAACCATCCATCTCCACACATTAATATGTGACAACCTCCTAACCTTCCACTAGCTACCCTTATGTTGTATCTACCCAAACCCAACATTATATACCCTATAACTATGGGGGTGCACAACCACAAATAGATCTTATCAAGATGTTAATAGATAAAATGACCACTTTAGAGTCATCTATTTTTGGCACCCATAACCTCTTATCATATGACCAAATTTGTAATGAACCAATTCACCCATCCATCCCCATTCAACCTTATCCTACTCAATAGGAGCTCCCAAAATGTTCAAAAATTTAGATCAAGGAAGACCCTCAACAACATCTGAGAGGATTTAGACAATCTTGATATTTGATTTCTTATGATGATGCTCTCCTTTTTTATACCTTTCCCATGTCTCTATCAGGTCCAATGCTAGATTAGTATAGTGCCATTACCAAGCACTCTCTCTTTTCCTTTGCCCAACTAGCTAAAACCTTCTTAGACCACTTTTCCATAAACATCTCTAAGAAAGTTTCCATTACCAATCTCTACTCCATTTGGTAATTTGATAATAAGTCCACTACTAAATTTGTATCCCATTAGAGAAGCTTGATAAATCAACACTCTTTCTCTTTGTGCCAATACAAGCTAATTGAGCTCTTTACTCAGGTTTGTGCCAAACACATTTCCTCTACTTTATGAGTTTAGACTTTTAGGACCTTTGATGAATCTTTAACCATGGCATGAAAGTTAGAGAACATTACCGTTGATGAGGGGAATTTAAAATTAATAAACAATAATTCTACTTTCAAATCAAATGAGGCTTCCTCCTTTAAACTTAACAATCAAACTAACACCAAAAATAAGGGAACCACGAATGAGGTTATCCTTAAAACCACTCCTCCACCAGTTGTTAACCAACCCAACTCTTTCAATTCCTCCAATAAAAACACTATAAACTAGAACCATAACAACCAAAAGCAATTTAATCTACTTGGGGAGTCATATGCTTTAGTCTTGGAAAAGTTGTTAAAATCCAACATCATACAACTCCCACTGATCAAACCTCCATAATAATTTGATTCCTCTTGACCTATATTTGGATGGCATAAGGAGAATGAATTATGTGCCTTTCATCATGTCATTGGGCATGATGTTAGTAGGTGAAATACTTTCAAAAAAGTTATCAAAAGTCTAATTGACAAGGGGAAACTTGTATTAGATAACCCCAATTCACCCCCCAATCAATCACTTAACATCTTTAGACATTCATTCCCCAACCATGCCCCTTTTGCAAACAATGAAAATAATAGGGCAAATCCTCTTACAACCATGAGGTCCATACCATTAGTGTAGTTCTTAGTGAACTCATTATTGAGGAAATCATGGCCCATATCACCTTTCTTTCCCATCCACTTTTTGAGGTAGTGGAGTCACCTTTTATTCTTTTAGACACTGAAACAAAGGAAGCAACTATTCCCCTCTCTCCACTTTATGAGGTAGTGGATCTACCAACCTCTCCTTTGGAATACATACCAAAAGAGGCATCCATTACCACCATATCCTTCTTTTCTATCATACACTAATCTACTCTTCCTTCAAAAATCAGTCCTAAGGAAGAGGTCACTCTAGCAATCTCTCCCATAAGAGGCTCAACTTCCCAAACCTTAGAGCCTTTGATTGAGGAAAAGGATGAGGTAACCACTCCCCTTTCTCCACCCATGGGTTTTTTCTTTAAGACCAATACTAAAGGGATTAAACCCATCTATAAGCTTTTCTCTAGACTGGTTTAAAACTTAGAGTACCTATCCCAACCCAACATGGATCATGCCACATTTTGACACCATCTTGGGCTTCCTTACCCAACCAAACAAGAGCCCCCAACCACACCATTATCAACCCAACCTTCTAATTCCACTATTGAACCCACCATCATCTCAACCAAATGATTAGAAACCTTTACCCCTCAAGCCATAATTGAAGCAACCAAACCAACTCTACCTAATGAAGTCCAAGTAGCTTCCCCCATCCCAGCTAAGCCCATCAAAAACCTAGGTATACTACCTAATTATAGCCTTAATCACCCATAGTTAAAATTAGATTTAAAACCACCTATCCTACCAAAGAAACCCCAAGTCAAGATAACCAAGAAAGAGTGGCCACCTAGGATCCCAAAATCTAGAACCTTGCCACTTATTTCTACCTTGCCTTCCATTTTAGGAGCACATCCTTCTTCCATCCTAGGACCTTATCCTTCCATTAATAAAACACATATCCAAAATATAACCCAAACCTAGCCTCCTTTTCTAGCTACACCCCTACCTACTCTTCTCGCACCCTCTACCTCCAAACCCTCCACTACTAAAAATCCTCCTTCTAACCCTTCTATTTTTAAATCACCCACTACCAAGCCTACTGCTTCTAAAAATTTTGCCTCCAAACCACAAAACACCAAGAATACTCCACCACCCAAAACTCCCACTACTAATCCTACTCCTAAGAAGGCTTCCACTCCAAAAATTAAAACCAAAACTCCAAAATCCTTGCCACCTTTCCCCAAGTCTTATTCAATGATCTTGTAGAGGTTATTGTAAGCTTCTTTCTTGACTTTGCCTCCCATCAAATCATTTAACCCCCATATTCATACACCATCCTAGTTTGATGACAATCTAATTTTTTCATCCCATAGAATGTTAGGACATGATATAGAGAACTATAAATCTCTCCAAGTCTTAGTCCATCACCTATATGTTAAAGATGACCTATTGTCAGAAGAACCACCCATAACCCCATAGCCACTCTAAGAACCACATGCCACCACCCAAAACCTACCAATAACCACACTCTCATCTAAGAGTTAGAATGAACCAAAGTAGTCCTCTAACACAACTCATAAAATGTATACCATCCATGTGGTCACACGATCACAAGCCTAATAAAAGGATAAGGGGAAGGCAAAGGTATCCATTCCATGTACATGCCCTTATTTTACCACCCAACCAAACCCAAACATCCACACCTCCAAAACCCAAGATATCCATCTTGGGTACCTCTCAATCCAACCCTTCTGAGTCAATCCAAAGAGTGGTTCTAAAGCAACTTCACCAAACATTGATGAAGATGAGTTTATATGAGCTAATCAGTACCTCTTCCCATCACCACCAAGCAATGATAGAAGTTTTTTAGTCCATAGAGGTTTAAGTAGAAGACCCTCAACCTCTAATAACCTTTATTGGATCCCTCTAAATTTCCACCATTGTTACCTTTTAAATATTTGGAAATACCCTCTATTCATCCCCAACATCCAGATCCTCCCCTCTTCATTATTGCATATATCAACCAAACCTACATCAAGTGAGTTATGATTTATGGGAGTTAAATCATCAATATTATCTCCTCCCACACATATGACCATCTACAACTACCGAAGAACATTATGTTAAAAACCACAGTAGCATTCCATTCCTTTAATGACACTATGGCAACAACTGTAAGAACGACTATCATCCTCCACATTCATTTAGGACATCACACACTTCCTAAGCTCTTCTACATAATATAAATCAAGTTCTAATATAATGTCCTACTTAGATACCCTTGAATCCATTCCATGAATTATGTACCATCCACCCTACATCACTACATAAAATTTGAGCACAAAGGTCAAGTTATTACTATCCAAGCTGACCCAAATCCTTTTACATCATGCAACTTGATGTACCACTTGAATGATGTTCTCCTCCTTCCCACCACTAAGTCTCCATCAACCTAAGATGATTCCACTTCTTCTACCAACCAAGCCTCAACTAGCTCATCCATTCTCACTACCCAAATCCCCATAAAGGACCCCTTGAAATCCACATTTCGATGCTTCTTACTTGGGGAATATCACTTCTTATCCTTGGATGTTTTCCCCACTCCGTAAGAGTACAAGAACCTTGATCAAAATACTGATTATGACACCAATACCAGAACCACTATTTATTTTGGGACTACCCATTTCCAAATAAATATTATCTTTGGGGAACTTGATCAACCACTTATCTCTTCCTTGACCTCCTCTTCTCCTCAACCATTTACCTTTGATTTATCCTACTTAAATAAATCAGAGTTTGTCAAGACATACCTCCATAGGTGTGTTTAGAAGGGATTTCATCTAGAATGTTATGAGCACAAAACACATGATTTGCCTCCATGTAAGACTCAAAATCCTCATGAAAGATTTGGTCCTAGTTTTAATCCACCCAAAGAGACAACAGACTCATCTCCCATTACCATCATTGATGAGGAAGTCCCATCCTCACCATCTAATCCACCATCAACATATGAGGATTTAAATATCATCCCCCCTAACTTTTTTTTCATCAACATGATCAACCTTGGACCCCTGACTTATCAAAAATATGGGGAGACCATAACCATTCCTTTGACTCATCCTAAAATGGTATCATCTCCTACCATTAATACCATTCAATGTCAAGATGATGATTATATTCTTGCCTATCTTGGTGTAGAAAATTCTTCTATCCACAAGTCCATTTCTCTTAAGACTTCAACCATGTTGAATGAATCCACCATGCATATCAACTTGGGTACTCTGGATAACCTATGCATTATCAAAATTATCCAATCACTAAATTCTAAGGAGCTTCAAGATTTCCCTTCTTCTTATAAGATTGTAGAATAGCATTTGCTTAGTTTATAGTGACATACCAGGAATCAACCCCTCCATTTCCACCCATAATATATCACCAATTGTGAGGCCAAGCTAGTTAGGCAAAAAATTCATCAGATGTACCCTCATATAACCCTTCTCAAAGAATAAATTCAATACTTCCTATTCATAAATTTCATTCAAATTATTGATTATCCCCAATGGGTTTAGAACATCATCCCTATCACCAAAGCAATAGGGGGACTTCCCATTTATGTAGACTTTCATGACCTTAACCTTGCTTGCCCAAAGGATGATGCTATAAACCCATTAGGGATAATCAATAGGTTTAATTTCCCATTTGTGTAGACTTTCATGACCTTAACCTTAATTACCCAAAGGATGAATTTTCTTTGCCATGAATTGACTAGCTTGTTGATCATTTATCACATCATAGATCAACAAGTCATCCATGTATGTCATCCAACACATGCCTATCTAGGTGAGTAAACATAAACAATAACATGATAATCATAAGAAACATCATGATCATAATAATAAAAACATCCATAACCATAGGCAAAACACATAAACCATAACCACATCTAAATATCATGAACTCATAATCAAATTAATCATCATATACACAATAATATGCATGTCTCTTAATAGGGTATATACATCTCACTACATAAACTCGTAGGCCAATATAAAAATCAGATAATAAATCCAATACAAGGTCTCATACGAGTCTAAGACCTTGAAGCATCACACCTCCTAGAGCCTGCCCACTCTTGAACCCATCCCTATCTATATATATCTATATGGGGTTCGTTGCTAATCCCCAATCCTTCAAACTAGTTAGGTGCTTCTCAGCCTCTATATAGATGGGGTTAGGTGCTCTCATCTTGTTGACCTAGAGATTAGATAGGTAGACAGATTAGGTGGCCTACAGATTAGATAGTTTTTACTGCACTCAAGAAATGATCTATTATCATGATTGAAAATATTTGCTCTGGAATGGCTCATGGATTTTATTATATGCTTTGATTCATTTCTCAACCAAGAAATAAGCTTTCAAATTTAATTTCTAGACTAAATTTTACCACATATTGACATTTGGTGTTCCACATTAGATCTAATTAGGCATATATAGGCTCTAAAAGTGATTAATGGCTCTAGTTTAGACACTTATCATTTCCTCATGCAATCTAGACCCTTTAAAAAGTCAAGGTTGGCTCACATCATTGGATCATCCTTGATTGATCAAACATGAGTTGTAGATCATGCGTGAGATGCTTGATTCTATCTTTGTAGAATGCAGCTATGCCACTTGGAACTTTTGCATTTTTTCACAGGATCTCTAACTATGACCATGCACAATTAGATCTTACTAGGGTGAAAAAAATCACTCTATCAGATCATTATCTAAGGGATGGAGCATGATTGGATATCACTTTTACTTTTCCCTAAGGATATGCCACTTTGTATCCCCACAGGCTTCAAGTGTTCTTTTGACTATTCAGCTTTGACCATGCATCATCAGATCATCTTGCTCCACACAAATGCATGTCATTGGATTTAACTCATTTGAAAATAAATGGCTACTTCATGGGGTCTAGATTTGACATCTACATGCTTGTCCTAGTCATTTGAATCCCAACGACTAGTCTAAGAAGCTTAAAGTTAACATTCATGCACCTATCAAAAGACATCTATGAGATCATCACTTGTAGTTTGGAAATATTTATTCAGGGACTTTGTTCTACTATAATTTGATCTAAAGTTTTGTCTTTGGCATTCCTATCTACTTTAGCACTTCTATCTTTGGTATCTTCTTTGGCATACTTATCCCACACAATTCTATCAAGCATTCTATTAAGATAATTTTCTTAGATAAAATGTCATAGAAAATTTCCTTGAAGAAATTGGTTTCTAAAATTTTGTCAAAGGAACTAGGCTATGCACTTTCATTGAAGGAATTGAGGCCTAGCATAAATTGACCTTAGTAATTCTTCTAAATAAATGCAATTCCTTTGGACTTTTTTCTTGAGCAAAATGTCTAAATAAAATAAGACATCTGCTCCATATCAACTCTACCAAAAGAACCTTTTGGTTACCTCGAACATACACTTCAAAAATGTTGTCAAGGGACCTGCCCTATAGAACTACCCTTCAACCTTTTGGAATGGCCCTTAAACCTCTTAAAAGTGCATTTTAGACTATGAAAGTGTCCTTTGAATCCTCTTGAAAGTTCCCTTTGGGAATTTACAAGGGTAAAATGCCTAAAGGAAATAATCCTTCAAGAATGTTGCAAAGGCAAAATGGCCCTTTGGGGATTTTGTAAGTACCTTTGACTGAAGTAAAGGACCTTACAATTCATTTGGGAATTTTGTGTGTGAAAAATTCTCAAAGGGCAAGTTCCCTTCATACTTTTTATCATGGATAAAATTCTAAAACAAATGACCCAACATAAATGAAATATCCTTTCAGATCTTTTTGTAAAATACTTAGCCTAAAAAAGATAAGATATTGAATTCCTTCAAAAATTTTGTGGTGGACAAAATGTCTGATGGAAATAACTCTTGGGACTTTTGTCTGAGACAAAAATCTTGAAGACCTATTTTTGTCGAACATTGTGTTCATGAAAAAGTCCTAAAAAGTCTAAGGGAAAAAACACCTTCACCAAATAAAGATAAGATAAAGGACTTAGCCAATTTTTTACATGAACTTGACCTTTCAAAGGAATACTTAGAGATTGAAGTAGGGATAATGACTTAGACATTTATACTCAATTTGGCCAAAGGCTTGGGCATTTATAATTGACAAGGCCCAATTACTTCAGTGCAATATTGGGCACTAACAAAATTGATTTTAAATATAGCCTATCTTTTATTATGTAGTTATTAAACATAATGAATGTGTTATGAACCTACTATCACACATACTCAAAATACACACAAATACTGAATATATTAATAAAATATTTATTTTTGGTGGGAAGGAATACCTCCACAATCATTTTTCACTTTGAGGGTGCTACCTCCTTATCAGAGTATCTAACTCTTGATTGATATATTTGCTTGGATACCTTATACTGGGCTATGCCCTCTTATTTATTCTTTTCTAATATATTCATTTCTTCTATTCTATGCATGTGAGATTATCATTTATATTCATTACTATTAACTAATATTCATTCTACTACTATTCTACCCCCCATATATAATATATACCCCTATATAGGTATATTACATTCCATCCCCCTTAAAAATGTTTCGCCTTTGAAACATGATAAGAAATAAAAGGAAGATCAAATGAAAGCTTGATCATACATATTAAAATAGGTTGAAGACTAGATAGAAGCACGTCCATGTGTCCTTCTTGGTTTATGCTTCTTCCTTCTATGTTGGGAGATGAACATATACATTAATAGGGTGAACACGAGCACTATAACTAAAGATTGAAGTATATTTTAAAGCATCATTATCATCGCTTCAAAGTGAAAGCAAGGGTACTCAAAACAATTTGTCTAATGAACTAACCAAAGATACATGCCATCCCCTTTAGCATTAATGTTGACATACATTTTTGTTGAAGTGGATAACCCCACCAAAAAATTCACTGAATCATTAGAGGAAATAAGAAAAGAAGTTTTTGTCATATGTATGGAGAACTCAATAAATCACCCTCATCCAAGTGACTAAGATTATTATGCCATGATTTGTACATGTCCTCTAATTCTAGCCATGTAGTTATTTTTACTTCATATTCTTCAACTATAGGAAATGAATCCACATACTATTCACTATTGTTATGCTCCCAATTTAACCATGCATTGATTTATGCATCATATTTTGTGGTTATATGGAAGTGAAACTCAATAATATAAAAAATAGCATGAATATTATTTAATGAATACATTACTCTAGATAAAATAGAAGGATCCATGACTTTCTTTTTTTTCTTTTTCTTTTATTTATTGATTTTTGTTATTTTTTTTATAAATAGTAGTTATAAAAACTATGATAAATACTAAAATACTAAACTAAATTTAAAAATTCAAATTTTTATGGAAAGTTTAAATAGAGGTGCACCAAACCCAAAAATTATTTAACTCAATTCACAACTATTTATGAGCAATTTGAAGAAGAATAGTCAAGTTTTTTAGGACCAAAAATGTAGATATGCACTTGAAACTACAAATAAATAGGAGATCTAGTTTCATTTATCCAACCAGCTCCATAAAACCTACACTTTTACAAATATAATCTCTCAATAGATATACAAAAACACCTCTCTCAACCTTACAAAACAAGACCACTCACAAAACTCACTCTAAAATCTTTTATATAAAGTGTAAATCACTCTCATAAACAACCCTTCCTATAGCTCTCCAAATGATGAAAAACTCTCTCTAATCTCACTGCAATGGAAAAAAATTAGCCTTGAAAAATGATCTGATACTAGATGTTATGAACCTACTATCTCACATAATCAAAATACACACAAATACTGAATATATTAATAAAATATTCATTTTTGGTGGGAAGGAATAACTCCACAATTGCTTACCACTTCGAGGGGGATACCTCCTTATCAGAGTATCTAACTCTTGATTGATATGTTTGCCTGGATACATTACAATAGGTTATTCCCTTTTATTTATACTATTCTAATCTATTCATTTCTTCTATTCTATGCATGTAGGATTATTATTTATATTCATTAATATTCACTACTATTATAACCCCCCATATACAATATATACCTCTATATACATATATTACAGATTGCAATAAGTCTAAAATAAAGCATGAACAAATCCAAAAAACTAGTTATGCTAGTTATGGCATAACATAACTAAGAAAATCTTCTATAAATAAGCACATTAATAGTCATAATACCAATTAACCAACCAAACCAAAATACCAAAGACATTAAATGAATAAAATATGTATTTAGCATTCTATTACAATCAATATCCCCTGGTAGATAATCCAAGTAAAATAGAGAAGGAATGGCATGTGTAATCCTGGCACAATTCCTCTAGAGTTTTGAACCAAAAGATATCACCCTAAGTAAGAAACTAAGGCAAATAAATTTATAAGAAATACTAGTGAAATCCAAGCCAATTCTAATAGTCGATCGATGCTTAAAATGTTGACCATTGGCTAATAATCAAGACTGAAATAAAGGGAAAAGGTATGTGCAATCCTAGCTCAATCCTAATAGAGTTTTAGTACCAAAATAGTTGACCCCTCTCAATTTAAATTATCTCCCCTTATATAGATACATTTTTTCCATGAAATGTTGTTCAACCCACTACTCAGGTAGTTATAATATTTAATGATGATTGGGGAATATAATTGGGATTTTGATATATTTACTAATAGATTTATAGCTTGAGCATGATTTGTAGTTTAGAGACCATGCCTATTAAAGGATGAAATTTGTCCTTTTAGTCTAGTTGTAACTTGATCTTTTATCATTGAATTGAGTGCATAGCCCACTCATAGGTTTGACAACCTTGATGACCAGACAATCCTTTAATTTTTTAGTCCTAGGTCTCTCTGATGACTTGGCATGTCTATATGTCTCATCAATATTTTCATATCTTTATTAGATGATGTTCTTTCCATGCAACATTTCCTCATTATTTCACTTGGCCTTCATGCATTCCTTTATGTTCTTAGGACCACCATTACCACATGTAAATCTATCAACTTCATGGGCTCTACCTTATTATTTGCGTATATCACATCACAACCATGTGGCTTTTCCTTGTCTTCCTAGGTTTTATAAACTTGGTTAATTTTTAGTATTTATTTCAAGTTAAAACTTTGGGCTCGTGTTTTTGGTACACATGGCACCCTATAGTTGCTTGAGGCCTCTACCACCTATGACATTTGACATCTCTATTATTGTCCATGTGGCACTCTTTGATTACTCAAAACCCTAACTTTTGGTAAATTTTTCAGTCCCATAATTTGAGGCTATACACATCCCATTGTAATTTAGGCTCTAGGAACTAGGGTTTTATGATCTCTTCTATGACTCAGGGATCTCTGCACACATATTACAACTCAAACAACTTCAATGGGGTTAGCATGTTAGAATAACAAGCAGTATGAGTGAAATATATACAAGGAAAGATTACTCTATAATATCCAAAAAAACCTAAACATACGTATTAAATAACACCATTGGCCAATAGACAAAGGATTCATACTAATAACCAATTTTAAATAAATTAGGGTCTAAGCTACCCTATGACAAGCCATGATAAAAAAAACTCTAAAATGAATGGATAATTTCATCTAGATTAGGTGCAGATAGAATTACATTGAAGATATTAAGATCATATATTAAATGAATCAACACACAAGAACAATGAGTACATCAATCCCATGGCCTTATGTGAAAACTAGATGCCCAAAATAAAGAATCCATGTAGAAATTTTCTTCTACTTAAACCAAAGACAAAAAAAATTAGAACTAATGATGAAGTAACACTAACATAGTGCATTAGTAGTGAGATCATTCAAATGAGGTAAAACAATGAGAAAGAGTAGTCATTTTAAAATAAGAGTGTCCCCATGTGAACTCATGAATATGGAGTGTGTTGGGACCTAACATAGTTCTCTTTGCATGTTTTATTTTATTTGTTATTAACTATCCCCTTTGTACCAGAAGATTTAGTGAACACTAGGTTAGATTTATTTTTATGTATTGTAGGCCTAGCTAGGGTTATTACATAATGCCATTTTTTTAGAGCATTTAGAACCTTCTCTTTTTGTATTGTGTGGTAAGATATCCCTTAATTAGGTTTAGTGGATCTGAATTGGTAATGTCCCAATATAAATAGATATGAAATGAATTGTTTTGGTAATATTATCTTCTTTGATCTTGGAATCCACTAAGTAAGATAAGTTACATATCAATCCTAATTCATTGCATATATTCTAGTGAACTCAACATGAATATAACCCTTGAAATTTTTTAATTTTCATTTACAGTCAACTGGATCGAGCCTGTTGATCTAGTTTTATATTATATGTACAAGTTTTCAATTAAGTCAAGCCTATTAAACTAGCTCTATCTTTTATGCATAGGTTTTCAACTAGGTTAATCTTGTCAACCCATTTCTATATTTTATGGTTAGATTTTCAACTAGGTCGATCTTGTCAACCTAGTTTTGTATTCTATGCACAAGTTTGTAACTTCATTGACCCTGTTGACCCAGTTCTATTGTTTGGGCATAGGGCTTTTAGTTCTATAAAAATGGGTTGAATTGATTGATCTAGTTATTTATTATATTTTTTATGCCTAACTAAATTGACCTACTTGATTTTATTCTTTTATGTATTCTATTTTCCTATTTTTTATCAATCTTATTTAAACTAGAATTGCTGACTTGATTTTTTTCAGTAACATTATTTTATACCTTTACATGATCAAAAACTCACTTAGATGATCTAGTCAAATAAAAATTCAACATTATCAATAAAAAATACTACATTGACCTAGTCAATCTTGTTATATCTTCTATGTTCATTCTAAATAGCCTAGTATTTTCATTTTGTCAAATTTTTAGCAAATTTCATTTCTTACTTTTTAGTTAAAATTCAAATTATGTACTATTTTTATCAATTTTTCAATTATGTAAAATTGTACCCATATAGTCAACTAGATCAACTATCTCAATCTAGTTTTGTGCCTATTTTTATACCATAAAACTAATTCAAATGGGTTGACTTTGTTTGTTTTGGACTGATTTACAACAGATTGAGTTGATTAGCTCGACATTGTTCTATCTTATTTGACCAACTAGATCGACCTAATCAATCTTATTATGTATGTTTCAATTTTTTAGCATAGGTAAAATAAATTAATGTCTATTTTATAATAATTACAATCACTTTACTTTATAGTTGGCCCCTTGTTTATTTGATTTCAAAAATTAAAAATTTAGTTTTCAAAAAAATTATTTGTTGCTTTTATTTTCATTTTCTTTGGCTTTCCCTAGAAATTATGTATTGGTAATTTTAAAATTAGTTAGTTACTGGCATTAAGGTCTACATAGTATTTTGTTGACATTTAGATCAATTATTTACATATATTGTGGTATGAGGGGCTTTACTCAATACTCATATCTATAATATAGAGCTCAACATGATCTTTAGTTTTCATGTACCTCATGGTATTTCAAAAATGCCTAGGATTTCCCTTTGTATTGAACCTTAGAAACCTAGCCATATATTTGATTGTGTGGAGCACTGGTTAGTTGTTAGTGTTCACAAGTTACTTCTAGATTATCTTTGAAACTAGGTTTAGTGAGCTATGGGAATGACACTTCCTTCATAGTTAATGCTCTAAAAATTACACTGACATAAATTTCTTGATCTTCTTTACAAATAATTAATTAGCATCTAAATTACATTATTATTTCTTTTTGTTTACCATTTTATGATGTATTGTAGGCTGTATTATCCATAATGATATAATTTATTTTTTGTGTGTTTTAACTTTATATTCTTATCTTCCTACTTTTCCAACTAGATCAACCAAATCAATCTAGTCAGTACACAGAGTATTTTATTTTTCCACTTTTCTAACTAGATTAACCAACTTGACCTAGTCAACCAACTTAACCTCCATAGTTTACAAATTGTTCTATTTTCTTATTTTTCCAACTAGACCGATCAGCTCAACCTAGCCAGTTTACATATTGTTCTATTTTCTTATTTTACTAACTAGATCAATCAGCTCGACCTAGTTAGTTTATAAACTCTTTTGTTTTCTTATTTTCCTAACTAAATCAACTAGGTCAACCTAATTAGCATATAAAATATCATTTTTTCCTAATTTTACAACTAGATTGACCAAATTGAATTTGTCTGATTCCATATTACTATGTTAACATGCTTGCCCAACTAGATCGACTAACTTGATTTAGTATCTACCGAATGACTTGGTTCATTATTAAATTGTTCTATTTTCCCTATCCAAAAATCAATAATTTATCCTAGATGACATAGTTCACTTACTAACCAAAATTACACCTATTTATTTGATCTAATCCAATTAGTAACCAACTTATTTTTATTCCTAATTTTTTTCCTAAAAATAAACTACACATTATATTTATCATTTCCACCTTACTTATCATGTTGAAATCACCTATCAAAATATTCCTTGATAATATTAACCCATTTTAAATATACATGGGTTGTTCTTTATTACCCACCCTAGCCACCCAAGAGGATAATATCTCATGGTGCACTTATTCCCATCTTTCATCTAATTCTATTGACTGCAACATGGTTTAAATTACCCAAAGTGATGATTTAGATAAATCTAACCCATTTCACACTTATCACGATAATAACCTATATAAACTTCCTTATTATTCCTCTTGATGCCTAAAAGTATTGCTCTAGGTGAATAACCATTTATGGGAAGCTTTATAGATGTGGGACTCAAATGCGGTCTATAAAGCAACCTCTAAGGTTTTAGAAATTGGCTCTTCAAATTGAATTGAGGGTGAAAAGGGGATAGAGAAACATAAATAACTAAAATAAATCTAAGGTCATGCACCAAGATTTTTTAGAATATTAATCTATTGTTAATAAAATAGCTTGAATCTTCAAACTTCATAGACTATGAATGGACAATATTTATGAATTCAAGTCTATAATGTAAACAAGAACCAATACTATAAAAGCAAAGAATGGAAATAATAGATAGTAATAAATCTTCACTTAGTTTGACATAAAATATCACATCCTCTTCATTGGTGGGTAGAAAACATCATACAAGAGGCCAAAAGGCACAATATATAGTATTTGATCTTTCCTATGAGGGGCATCTATTAAGGTCATAGAATGAAAAATGATATATGCTACTAATTCTAATCTAAAAAATAAAACTATTACAAAATGGATACTCTTGACAAAAGTCAAAATAAAAAATCCACAACCACCCCCTACAAAATAAAAGAGCCCTACTTATATAGGTACAGTGGCCTCTAGAGAGAAAGACACCTAGAACTAGGAACTTGCACCAATGATGAGGTCATTATAACTAACTAGGGAGCTCTAGCTCATGAGTGTAGTTGGTCCTCTAAATCCTAGATATGACACAACTATAATGCCTTATAATGCCTATGGTGCCTAGAAGAAGCATAGTAGTGACACGTGTCTACCCCCAAAATTACTTTTGGAATGTTTTTGGAAATGAGGGCCCACTTACTTCAGCCAATGATGTAACTCCTAGATCCGATAGGAGAAACCTTGCCTTAGATGAGCATCATGATGCCACATGGAAGGTTTACCTCTTCTTCATTGTAACTACCTAGTGGGCCCTCTCTCCTTCTTTATCAACCAATGGCACTACATGGAGCTATGATAAAAGGAACCTTTACTCTTAGGGAGTGTCATGATACCATGTGGAGGGCTAGTGCTTGTCCTGGAGAAGCTGATCATTCTTTTGAAAAAATGAGTGTGGGAACACCATGTGAAATATACACATTTTATTCATTATAATAGTGGGCCCCATTTACTACCCCATTGACCAATGGCACTGTATTAAATCCTAATAAAAATAAATCTCCCTTGGATAAGTGTATGTTCACCATGTGGAGAGCTGGCACTTCTCCTAGGAAAATTGAGAACACCTTCATGACAAGTAAGCACTGGGACACCACATGGAGAGATGGTGATTCTTCGAGGGAAAAATAGTACTTTTTGAGTTAAACAAGGATCAAGCCACCACATTGTAGCTAGGGAAGGAAGTCAAGACTTAAGCAAAATATAAAAAGGGATCCAAGAAAGCTAAGGCTAAGACTTGGGTCACCAAAATCATGGAGCACATTTTATACCAAAGGCCAACTGCTTCAAAATGTATAAAATGTGGATCATGATCCATATCTCCTAGTGACTCATAAGGGCATCCACTTGTAGATGATAAAACCCAAAATTTTGGTTAAACAAACCAATCAAAGCAAAATTTTCAAAAAAGAAGGAAGCCTACAATGCTTATAAATTTTGAAGAAAAGCCTTCAAAAGTGCCCACTCTTCTTCCTTTGTCTAGGTCTTCTTTTTTAGAGCCTCAAAAGATCTATCTAGGTTGATAATCTCCTTAAAGGAGATACCACTCAGGCCTGGGACTACTACCAACATTTGGAACTATAACTGGGTAAGAAACTACAATATAATCTCTACCTCAGAAACACTTGGTGATTGATTCAGAGCCATGAACATGGTCTGGTCACTCTATTTATTTTATAGCATCTCTTTTATTTTATCCTCTAAGAGGATGGTGTTATTCACAAATAATAGGGAGGGGAGTCCTAATTGGACTAGTTATTCAATGCACCCCTTCATATCTTAGACAACCTTTTCTAAGGAACTAAGAAATGCCTTGCATTTTATTGCTACCTCATTGTAGCTCAAAAATCTGTTGACCTTTACCACTACTTGTCTTTGATTAACTACCCCTACTACTTGTAGGTTCCCATCCATTTTATTGTAAAGCTTATATATAAGGAGTTACGAGTCTTGAACCTTAGGGGACATGAAGGTAAGGACCTAGTCTATAGATGCACTTACCTAAGAACTCAGCCATTGTGAGTTCATGATGAACCCAAGTGTTGGCTTCATGTTATCAATCAAATTGTTAATCCTCTCCTAGTAAGATATATACAACTACTAGATCATGGGAAGGAGCCCTATAATTTGGGAGTAGGTGGTGAGGTCATTCTTTAATTACAGGATCTCTTGGTCCTTGGCTGAGGACTCCTATGATAATGATTATTGTAATTATTGATGTGATGTTGTAGAGTTTGATAGACTTTGATAGGTCTGTGCAAGTTCTAATTCCTTTTCCTATAGATTAGCTTTTCTGGTCACCTTTTCATTTTCTAGATCATATACCTTGGTCTTCAATTTAATTACTTGAATGTATAGTTGGGCCCTCTAATTGGCTTCTACCTAGAAAGTCGAAATGGTGATGCAACTCTAAAGGTTTGACCTTGCTTTGTTGAGATTCATGTCTTTTGATTTTGACTTAGTGTTGAGGCAGTTGACTATAGATTTCACCCTTGTGAGTTGTAGCTTGGTCTTCTCCAAGTAATGGCCTATTTTTATATAGTCTATGGTAACAAACTTCTACATTTCCTCCATCAACTTGACGATATCAGTGGGTCAAGCCTGGTTAAGGTTGAAGTTGGCCACTTTTATTGAGTAGTGCCTTGGTTGCATCTATTCTTGGGGATTGACTACTTGGGGTTTCATATGTTCAATCATTAGATATTGTTATGTTATGTCAAATAATGATCGCATATGAGGTACTATTGAGGCCTTGGCCTATTTTCCTCTTTTCTTTTCTGCCTGGGCCAATTGAGCTTTTCTAGCAACCTTAATCTGTTGATAGAATTGTTCTTGTGTCTAAATATTTTCCCCCATGAAGGGGAATCCTTATGAAAGGCCTAAAGTAATGGTCACTTGTTGTTGTGGAGTAGTAGATGTTGTTCCTTTAGAGGTGAAAAAGTGAAAGGTCAACGTGGATGGAGAGAAAGGTGGGAGTCCATGGAGTGAGGTTCAAGGTAATTTCACCATAATAGATGATGATGTAGATGATGAAGGTGGAAGAGTGAGAAATAACTTGAGAGAAGTGATAGGCTATGCTGAGGAAAGTGGCATGAGCTTAGTGATAGGTTGGGCAGATGAAAATGGCACAAGGGAAGTGATCGACTGGACAATGAAGAGTGTCTCAAGCTTAGTGGAAATAAAAGAGGGGGATGAGGGAGTGAATAAAGAGGTGGAATTTGAAAAAAAAGGATAGGAAAAGCATACCTTATATTTTGGAGGCTTAGGGGAAGGACTAGAAACTTATGTTTTGGGTTGTCTAGGTATAGATGACCACACCATGATATGCCATGAAGAGACCTATTGATGTTGTGGGTTGATTAGGTGTGGATATAGAGGAGGTGGTTAGGTTGAAGTCCACTAAACCATGAAACCTCCTCTTTCTCTAGATGGGTATCCTCCTCTTCTCTAGAAGGAATATCTCCCTCTTCTATTTCTTCTTTAGTAGATAATTCCCCTTCCTAGATCTTCCACCTCATAGTGCTCATCTTAGAGGTTTTCGAAAGTTTTGTTTGTATCCACATCATCAAATTTCATAAAAGGATTGAATATTTATTGCCTATATTTCTATTAGGCATTTATCTTCTCCTAACTCCAATCTCTTTGGATAAGTTACACCCTTATCCCCTTCATTAATTTCTTCATGGGGTAGAACCACCAGACTCTATCATAAAAGGACTCCCATGGCTTTTAGATGTCTGATAAGATCTTAGATAGATCTATGTAATATTTTATATCATCCTCCTCTACTAGTGACCTTCACCCTCAAGGTATGTCAAGGCTCATGATTGAACAGGATGATGGTCTTCAAGGAGGCTATGTGGCCAACCAGGTCATAATTCTATTTGTCATCAATGAGGTTGAGGATGAGCTTTATAATCTTGAGTGTAATTAGGTGATCTTAAAACCTTTTCACTACCATGATTCCTCCTTTTGAGAAGAGGAATCATACAGGGCCTTCTTCTTTTTCTCTATGCCATACACTAAGTCCATCACATTGAGTTAACAAGCTAACTCTAAGGATAAAGTTCTATTTGTGAGCAAGCGAGGGAGTTATAAAGGCTCTTCCTTGAATCTGTACACTTGAATGAAGGTAAAATGAGCCCTAAAGAACTAATCAATTATAATTTGGCCATCAGTGATCCATGACCTTTGGTAGTCAATCATCTTGAAGGTGATGGCCTCTCAACTGAGGTCAATGAAGACATGGGATAGGAACCTTTTTGAGAAATCATAGTAATCCTTTGAGACCGATAGGATGTGGGTCCATGTAATGATGGGAATCACTATTTTGGTATGGGTACTTATCTCTATGGAGTTAAAGGTGAAGTATGAAGATAAGAAGTAAGAGTGTTGATAAAAAATCAAGTGAAGGAGGAATACTAAAAGGTATTCAGTGTTGAGAAGTTTGCTAACTCATTTTGCATGGTGGTGGTGATGGCATCTAAAAAATCCATATTTTACACCTTTTCCTTTCTCTCCATATTTAAAAGGAAGATTTCCCCTAATTAGAAATCGATGACATGATCATTTGAGTCCATGTCAAAGATAAAATCCAACCTATAAATGGCATCTTTTATGTCCTGCATCACAAAGCTCATGATAGTGATGGGCAAAGGAGGCACTTTGGTGTAGTTACTTTGGAGGAGCAAGTTGATGAACTCTATATTATGGACCTGGGTGTCCCAAACATTCTATAGGATCTCCATACTATAGACATCAATTTTGGGGTTTCTTGGGAATCAAAGCATCTCCCTTATGGCATTAGCATTGACATCCACTTTTAGGTGGTTATTGCCTATGATAATGTTGGTATTGGCATCATACATGTTTGTGTAGAGTGAAATGATCTTTAGGCATGGGTATATAAGAGGAACCATGTACTAGGCTATCATGGAGTTCTAAATTTTATATCTAAATGACTCATAGTCATTACTCTACACTTTTTTGATCATCCAAGTGTGGGTGCCCTCTCTAAGGTTCTTTGGGTTTTTGGCCAATTTGGCCTCATAGATTTCATTTGCATAATCCATGACCAATGTGTGGTATTTGCATCACCCCTTGGCTATACTTTTAACATTTGGAACTTTTGAATTGGTTGAGTGAAAGTGGAAGCATATGATTTGCTTATTGCATACTTCAGGGGAAGGTCTCCATGACCACCTAACCCATAGGTTCTCTACTTTCATGGATGTTTTTTGCTATCAGATGAGGATGTAGAAGTCTCCATTCCTATTAATTCTTATAAAATTTCTTTATGCTTCAAATAAAATTCTAGATATTGGTTCTCCACTTAAAACTCTAGAAATTCTTGGCTCAAATCTTTCTACTCAATATTATCTATTTTGCTTGGTGCTCTCAAAATACTTAAAATGTTTACATGTTCAGCCTGATGAGGAGAGGGGTATTTATAAGCTAATGTTTGTAGGCATAATCATCATACAAAAATTTGAATTTGGGCACCCCATAAATGTTGAGGGTGACACATATGCTTGAGGAGTAACTCATAAGAGATTTTATGGTAATCCTCATGGGAAATCATGTAATATAAAGCATTTGACATTAATGGTAAGAGGAGTGGGTAGATAATGGTCTTTCAGAGAATGTTTCAAAAATAAGGAGAGCCAAGGTGTAAACACCTACAAATAGGATGAGCCACTTGTGCCAACAACACTTCTTCAAAAAATATAGCAATAAAGATAGGAAAATTAGCAAACAAAGGGAAACAACAACAACAAAGAAGGGAAAATAACCTAACTATATATGAGGGGAAGGCTAGTAAGTTAGTTAAAGTGTTTCAAGTTAATTCTATTAAAAAAAATCCCCAATGCATTTCCTTCATCTTCCAAATTGAATGCATTATTTTATCTATCGCCAATGATGCAAAATGGCCCCCTCCAAAGGGAATCAAATTTTGCATGTTGGCTTGGCTTCAAGGCCTTTTGATCATATTTGAGGACCAAGTACCCTGGTTTAAAGCTTGGGTTTGATTATTTCTTATCAAAACCATCACTTGACTACTTTTTGTCAGATGACCTTCACATTGCATGATTTCTCTTGTACTTCTTGGATTTTTAGTAATTCTACCAACCTAATGTCCATCGCTTCATTTTCAATTATTTTGACCAATTTTAAAAGTTGTAAGGCTAGGAGTTCTATTGATATGGGCATGACCACTTCCTTCTTATATATTAGTTCATATGGGGATGTCCTAAGGATTTGCTTGGGAGTAATTTGGTTAGCCCACAAAGCCATTTTTACATGCATATGTCACTCCCTTTGTTTTTTGGTGCCCATCCTAATGAGATTCTTGTTTGTTGATTCGGCTAACCCATTCCCTTGCAAGTAGTAGTTGGATGAATTCTTCAAGAAAATGCCATTTTAGAGTGCAAACTCTAAAATATTAGATCTGAGGAAGGATTTTTCATTATTGAAAATGATTTTTTTATGGTCTAAACATTGCTACTAGCTCCTCTAGGAAATTTAGGATCACATTATCAGTTGCCTCCTTCATCAGGGCTACTTTAGTCCATCTAGTGAAGTAATCGATCACTGTAAGTATCCATTTATGACCTATGTTGGAGATAAAATTGATAATCCTGATGAAATCCAAGCCCCAATGGGTGAAGGGTTCATTGATCACAATTTGATTTAATGAAATGGTTGAATTCTTTTGTTTTCCCACAAATAATTAACATTATTAGCATTTCTTAACTGCCTAATGGCAATCCAAAAACATGGTTGGCTAGTAGTATCATGTGCACAAGATCTTGGTCATGGTGGTCTTTTCTAATAAATGGCCACCCTAGAGGGGCAAAGTGCATATCCCAAAGTATCTTCTCAGCTTGGTACTTTTTGATGCATCAAAGCAGATCTCCATCAATGTTCCTCTTGAATAGGACTTATTGGACCAGCGTGTAGCTAGCCCCTTGTAACCTGTAGAATCACCTTTTATGTGTAGGGAGACCATTAGGATATCATTTGGTTTACATGAATTGGGTTATGTCAGTAACCTAAGATCCATTAGTTTCATATTGATTTAGTAGAACTATTTCCAATGTACCTTGTGCTTTTATTAGGGCATCTGTACATTGGGCCAAGTATTCATGGAGTCCTCTTCCCTGGTCCACCTTGGTTGGCTTGAATTCAACATCATATTTTAGGATATTTGTGATCTAATTGGCCCTTTTTTTATTGATATCTCCTTCCATTATATATTCCCTTACGTTATAATGCACCACATACACTATTATCTTACTTCTCACCATAAGGTGCTTGAACTTTTTGAGGTATTTGATAATAGTGAAAGCCTATTTTTCAATGAAATTGTACCTAGTCTCATACTCATGTAAGTTTATTGAATATAAAGTGATCGGGTGCTCACTTCTCCCTTCTTCTTTGTCATGTCCCCTTTTGAGTTGACATGTTCAGAGTTGAGGATTAGCCTATTATGCGACCTTCGTAGGCTGATGGGATGGATAGAGGGTCTTGATGGAGTTGGGCTTGCCTTTTTGTTTGGGTTTTTTGGATATGAATTAAGGGAGATATTAATATTTGATTGATTTAATCAAATATTAATTATTTGGTCTAATTAATTATTAATTATTAATTATTAATTATTAATTATTAATTATTAATTATTAATTATTAATTATTAATTATTAATTATTAATTAGTTGGTCTAATTTTAAGACCCTAATTCTAATTTAAGAATTGGTCTAATTTTAAGACCCAAGTTCTAATTTGAGGAATTCTAATTTAAGAAACCCAAGTTCTAATTTGAGGAAATCTAATTTTAGCAAGCACACCTTTGGAGGGTATAAGGGTTTCTCATGGGAGAGAGTTTGGATTATGCATTGATTATTGATTATTGATTTTGAAGAATTCTTCTGTGAAGACTGAGCCAAGGATTCCAAGATTCCATTGCAATGGAGAATGTCAACTCTTCATTGTGTGCGATTTAGAGGCTGTGAGATATCAGCTGATTTATTGCCAAATTGAGAGATAGCTTCATACAAAATTTATCACAGAGGTACATATTTGAGAGATAACTTCACACAAAAGTTATCACAGTATTTTAGGTATTTCTTTATTTAGTTTTTAATTCAATAAATTATATAGATAGAGATCTTCTGTATTAGAGACATATATTTTTAGATCAGGGGTTGAAAACAGGTAGGTTGTGCCTAATTAGCGGCCGTACGAAGTCCGTACAGGTCCATACAAATCCACGCAGACACCGACCTCGGCAGACAGAGATCCCCAGTGACTAACATCAGCCGATTGAAGACCGACGTCAGTAGATAAGGACCTATAGTGACTGACGTCGGCAGAATAATGATCGACGTCGGCGACTGTGTGTTCGACACAGCAGGCTGAGACAAAATTTCTAGATTCAGGTTCATTTCTAGATTTGTAAAAGCCCAGGGTTTCAAGATAGAATATTTCACATTATTTTATTTGTATGACAGAGACTCAATTGTGTAATCATTTAGAAGACAAGTGATAAGATCTTTGATTTGCTATTGAGAGATTATATTGTGATTTATTTATTCATATTTGAAATTATTTTGGCAAAAAGTGTATCTTTGTTCAGAACTATTGTACTTCTATATTCCCTATTTGAAGGGGATATTATGGTTGTTTAGAGCTTTTGTAGGAGAAAAAAGAGCCCCTAAGTAAGGGACATCACATTCTTCCTTTTGATTTAGCATAACCACCAAGCTATGCTCACTGCCATAGACATACATGATGAAATCTCTAGAGAAGTCAAGATTGACTAGCATGAGTGTAGTTGATATTACTTCTTTAATTTTGTCAAACACATCTCTTTCTTCTATAGTCCATTTGAAGGGATGGTCTTTCTTCAGCATTAGTGTGATTAGCCTTACCAATCATATGAAGTTAGATATGAACTTGTTGACAAAATTGGTCTTCCCCAAAAAAGATTGGACCCCATTCTTATTTACTAGTAAGGCTAGGTCTCTGATGGCCTTTACTCTTTTTGAATCAATGGCAATCCCTTCTTTGATACCATGTATTTGAGAAGCTTGCATTTTGGGACTTTGAAAACACATTTTTGGGGTTAAGAGACACTCCAGACTCTTGACATTTTTATAAAACCTTCTCCAAATGATTAAAATGATCTTCCTTATTCTTGAAGAATACAATGAGATCATGTAATTATATGAGGATGATCTTATTGATTAGGCCTTTAAAGGCTATATCCATAGCTCACTAGAAATTATCCCCTACATTAGAGAGGTTGAAAGGCATATTTGCATAAGAGAAGGTTCCCCACTTTGTGGTGAAAGTGGTCTTATGTTGATCCTCTTTATTGAACCACACTTGGTTTTATCCTAAGAAGCCATCTAGTAGAGAGAACATTTCTACACATGTTACTATCTAAAGGATCTATTATATTGAATGAAGGGGGTAATGATCCTTAAGGGATGCTTTGTTTAAGTCCCTAAAACCCATGCATAGCCTTATCTCTCCATTCTTATTTCTTAATGGAACCAAGTTAGATACCCAAGTTGAATGCTTGATTGGGCATATGATTCATGAGTTGATCAATTTACTCAACTCTTGAGCCATGAGAGACTTAATATTTGAGTTTATTGGCCTTTACTTTTATCAAACAAGCTTGGCTCCTTCTACCATGTCTATGGTATGTTGGATGACCTCACAGTTGTACCCTTTCAAATCATCATAGGTTCATGCCATGAACCCTTCATACTTGTTACAAAAAGAAACTAACCACTCCTTATCTTCTTGGGGAACTTCCTTCCAACCTTCAATTTTCTTCTATCCCTGACATCTAGCTTTGATTAGTCACCTTTATTTAAAAAAAACTTCTATTTGGCATTCCTTGCATCATTAGAATCAAATAAATTCTCTAGGATGATCATCCCTTTTAGAAGTTTTTTGGATTTTATTTGCATGATTTGGTCCTCGTAGGCTTCCTAGATTTTTGGTTACAATTTTTTTATGAATTCACATGATTTATGAAGGAAAATGGAAATTTGGGCATCATTTTTGAAGACTTTCCAATTTTGGTTATTATCAAGAATAGTGGTTTTGATGATTACCTGCATTTCTTGTTCATTGGTGAACAAATCATTACTGGTTTAAAGTGGGAATCAATCATCACCATCCTATCTACCTCCACCTTCATGGTCCTAAAGATGATCTAAATGTTGAAATCTTTAAATGATTTTATTAAATCCCATATATGGTGTAAATAGGATCTCATATGCACATTCTTCATAGTTATGACCCTCTCACCTATATTAACACTAATTTAGAATCTCCCAACTTTATGCCCATGTGCTCGACAAAGCTAAGGCCATGGACTAGTGCTTCATATTTGGTTTTATTGTTCATGCAGGTGAATGGGAATTAGAAGGCTCAAAGGGTCTCATATTTAGATGGAGATACTAATTAGATGCCTATTCCACAACTATTTTTTCACTTCACACTATCAAGAGTCCAAAATTTAGACTCAATTTTAGGCTCTTTGCTTTGATCATCCTCCATGACCTCATGGATAACCTGATCTACGTCATGAATTAGTTAGGTCCTGAGTCCAGTGGCATCAAAATTCACAAAATGAACATTCTCAATAAATTTGTTAACGAGGACTTCTTCTTCTAGGCTCTTATTGTCTACCACTCTTTCTTCCTTGAGCATTTCTATGTAATGTATCTCCCTCTTGTAGAATGAAGTGTGTGTCACTTCAAATTTCAACATAACATCATCTGCTATGTGTTTTAGGTGTATTGAATTAGACCACCATTAATTTCAATCCATATTTAGTCCTCATGATCAAGTGGGACAAACATAATGATAGGTATCTGCCTATCTTGGTAATGAAATATCTTGATAGACATAGCCCAAAGATTGGTTGGATGTATATCACTACAACTTCCTAGGATATAGTAATGTTGGGATAAGAATAAAAGGTGAGGGGAAGAGCCTTGATGATACCTATAGTTTAAACTTTCTTCCCATCTAAATCCATCACTCCTTTATCTAAAGGCTCATATTGTAATTGTAGTGCATCCACAATCTACTTAGGCATCACCATAGTAGTAGTGTTAGAATTGATCATGGAATTTTACAATAACTTCTTCCCCATGATAAGCATAAAATAGAATGGGTGGGATTTATCTTAATTTCCCCCTCTTTAGACTTAACAAATGTAGATTATGTTTGGGGTTACATACTCATGTTGGCTTCCTTTCCCTTTGTCTATACAGGCTCTATAACCAATGTTCTTCATGTGGGTTTATCTCAGTCCTCTAAGGCTTCTTTTAGTAGAGAATCTACTCAGGGATAGATAGGACATCTCAAAGAGAAACATTAGCTATAATGTTTTTCAATTATTCCACCATATTGTATGACCCTGTAGGCAAGACCTTGGGGTATTTTACTTTGTTTTGCATTGCCTCACCCCACCTTTGATATGTCAAGGGTGATTTTTGGGGTGTTAAATTCTTATTAAAAGTCACTTTAGGCCTTGAAAAAGCTTCTTGGGTCTTGGTCAGTCTCTTTTTGAATTGAGTAAAATAGTCTGATTGGACTTATAGAGCTTTGTACATAGAGATCTTGCTTGCATAGACTACATTTTTTGCATTTTACCTAAGAAAAAAGTGCATGGTCTAAGGCTATATCATCCTCTTACTCCAAGGACATTCCTTGCATCTATACCATTAAGACAACATTCTCAACACCTAGGGAGTAGTATCTATAGGAGGATGAGTCAAGTGTGTTTCCTTGTCTTTATTTCTTGACAACCTTCTACTATAGATTGCCTCTTAAACAATTATAGGGTGTGTGGGCAACATTGTATGGGAAGCACCATTAATTTGAATCATCTACCAAGTTTTTTTGTCATGCAACCAATTATCTACTTAATTTATTGAGACCATTTACAAAGTATCAAGCACCAGAATTATTTATTTCATAAGTCACATCTGATGGTTTGGCACTTTATGATTAGTGCTTGGTGATTCAGCTTTTACCTCTCCTGGTATTGGTTATTCTAGTAGGGTGCTCTCCTTTCTTGGTAGTTTTGAAAAGGGGGATTTAGATGCATAACCTATTGCCTTTTAAGATTCCATAGGATGTTCTTCATGTCATTCATCTCTGCCACTAATGAGTATGAAGAGGATGTGTTATCCTAAGTGTGTGGGTATACATACATAGAAGGTGGCACTTGCAAGGTATTTGACTACTCCTCTTGTGATGACATTGATATTTTGGGGAACATTGGTATCAACAGTCATAAAATAATCTTTCCATCATCTATTAAGTTGTTCTCCACTCTAACTATTATGTCATATGCATCTAGGAGCATCTATCCTCTATGAGATTGAATCATGACATCTATGTCTGAGGTGAAGGCCTTGAGGTAGAATACAATGTCCATACCTATGGGTGATCAAGTTACTATTGGGATCCTTTGCCAGGTCATGTTAAACCTGGTATTAAAATCAATAATAGCCTCTTATGGGGCTCTCTTAATAGTTATTAGTTATTGTAGGAGAGATGACCGGTTTGCCTTCTCATTGAAATGTTCAAAGAATCTATTGTCCAAGTCATCCCAAGTGGTGATAGAGTTGGGTGGCAAGGACTAGTACTAATCAAGAGATTTCCCTTTGAAATGAGTGGCTAGTATCCTTAGGGCCATGTTCTATTATGTAACATAGTGCATAGTGCATACATTCATAACGTCTTGAAGATGTTTCTCTATATTTTTGAAATCCTCTCTTGAGAAATTAAGGAGTACCTTTAAGGAGTTTGTGGGAATAGGGTCCCATATAACTAGGGCTACCAAAGGGATAAGTGGGATACCTCTATTCCATGCTATAAAGTTCTTTGGCAAGCTTTGAATATCCATATATTAATGTTGTTGAGTAGTGCTAGATCTTGTAGTCCTTTGGTGAGTTGGATCTCCCAGAGGTGGTGATAACAAGCCTAGATTCTTCATTGTTTATGACCTTGTAATTAGATTATGGCTCATACACTCTAACTTCTAATCAGGTAGACTAGTGCTTCTATTCCCACTAGGTGTGCCAAAAAATAATAAACTGGTGACACCTAAAACTCTCACTCTAGGTGAACAACCTTTTATGGGAAGCTTTACAAATGTGGGACTCAAATGCAGTCTGTAAAACAACCTCCTAGGTTTTAGAAGTCGGCTCTTTGAATTGAATTAGGGGTTAAAACGGGAGAGAAACACAAATAACTAAAATAAATCTAAGGTAATACACCCATATTTTTTAGACTATTAATCTACAATTGTAAAAAATAGCTTAAATCTTTAAACTTCATAGACTATGAAAGGAGCATATGCATGAATTCAAGTCTATAATGTAAACAAGAACCAAAACTATAGAAACTAAGAATAGAAATAATAGACAGTAATAAATCTTCACTCAGTTTGACATAGAACACTACATCCTCTTCATTGGTGGGAATCTTCACTCGATTTGACTTAGTTTGACATAGAACACTGTATTTGATTTTTCTCATGAGGGGCACCTGTTAAGGTCATAGAATGAAAAATTCTAACACTAATACTTCTATTCTAAAAACTAGAACTATTAAAAAATGGCTAATCTTGACAATAGTCAAAACAAACAATCCACAACCAACCCCCTACAAAAGAAAATAACCCTACTTATATAGGTGTAATAGCCTCTTGAGAGAAATACACGTAGAACCAGGCATGTGCGCCCATGATGAGGTCATTGCAACTAATTGGGGAGCTCTAGCTCATGAGTGTAGTTGGTCCTCCAAATCTTAGATATGACATAACTATAACTCCTTATGATGCCCATGATGCCTATAAGAAGCATGGTGGTGACACATGTCTACCTCTGGAACCACTTTTAGAATGTTTTTAGAAATGGGGGCCCACTTGCTTTAGCCAAAGGTACAACCCCTAGGTCTGATAAGATAAACCTTGACTTAGATGAGCATCATGATGCCACATGGAAAGTCCACTTCTTCTTCATTATAACTACTTGGCGGGCCCCCTTTCCTTCTTTTCCAACTAATGGCACTACCTAGAGCTCTTAAAAAAAGAACCTTTACTCTTAGGGAACATTGTGATGCCATATAGAGGGTTAGTGCTTGTCCTAGAGAAGAAGAGAATTATTTTACAAAAATAAGTATAGGGTCACCACGTGGAATATTCACATTCCTCTTCATTATAATAGTGGGCCCCATTTTCTACCCCTATCAACCAATGGCACTACATGAAATGCTAATAAAAATAAATCTCTCTTAGATGAGCACCCATTCACCATGTGGAGAGTTGGCACTTCTCCTAGGCAAATCGATAACCCTTTTGTGATAAGCGAGCATTGGGATACCATGTGGAGAGCTGGGACTTCTTTTGGGGAAGAAGAAAACTTTTTGATTTGAACAAGCATCAGGCCACCATGTGGTAGCTGTAGAAGGAAGTTGAGACTTAAGCAAAATACAAAAAGGGACCCAAGAAAGCTGAGTCTGATACTTGGGTCACCGAACTCACTAATCACATTCTAGACCATAGGCAAACTAATTCAAAATATATAAAACATGTATCATGATCCATAATACCATTGGATAAATATATACTAACATATCAAATACTCCCATAGAGAATCCTCCTATAGGAAACCTTATTATCCCTAACCTTGGGAATGTTCCTCCTTCCAACACTAATAATCAAACTCATCGACCTCCCCCATTACTAGTAACCAAAATACACCTATCGATACCACTTAAATTTTTGCTTAAATAGTTCACTAAATGAATGTTATGCAAAAAACCATTAATTCAAAAATGATGCAAATACAACATCACATACTACAAATGACTAATCAACCTCTTCTTATCATGCCTCAAAATAACCAAAATTTTATTCCTCCTCTTAGAGATGCCAATGGGACTATCATTCCTCAAACTATTATGTATAAAAATATACTTCAAAATCATGAAAATTAACCATTAGCTCATTTCATATTGTCTGTTGATATTTGAAATATATCTCCAACCATTAAATATGATGTAACTAAAGACCCTGCTTCCTTCTTTAAATCATTTGGTAATCTATACAAGGAATGGGTCTAAACTAATAATTTCAATACTACCAAAATTTTAGTCAAAACATTTATAGGAGATGTTTTGGAACCATATAATCAACTCCCTCAATATTATATATCATAATTAGAGGATTTGATTAATGCCTTAGTTAAGGAATTTTAATACAATGATCTCCCAAAAAATTGTCTTAGTCATTTTATCAATGTTAGGCAATTACCCTCAAAATCAACCCATTATTTCATCAAAATATGGAGATCACTAGCTCATAAAGTATATCATAACATGATCGATGATAACCTTTTTAATTATTTATCACTTCTTTAACACCTCTTCAATATAAGGTTTGAAATTTTTGCTCCACAAACTCTAAATGAAGCATGTGATCGATCTAAAAGATAATATTTTCTTATGAAACAATTTGAACCAACCCATAACTCAATCAAGGACTATTTCCAAACTTCAACTAATGCAATTATGAGTGTTAATTCACAATCTAAATTTCCTCCAACAAAAATGGGAGTATTCAAAACATATAAACAAAATATTTTCTACTCACCATTAATGATATCTAAACCCTTCACCTATAACAATAGTGCACCCCTATCATGGTATGATCCTAATAAATTCTATTGGTTCTATGCTGATATTGGTCATTCTCATGAAACATGTTATGGGCTTATCAAATTTGTGGTTTTGTTCATGTTAGGTGACACATTTGACCATGATGCTATGATGAAATTATGTCATCATGACTATCTTAAAGCTTCTCAAAAGAAACAGGTTACTAAACCCATATCCTCAAAACCTCAAAAATCCTCTTTTACTTCCAATACATAACATATGAATGATAATATTTCTGTAATTGATGTTGATTATGATCAATACTACACCAACTCTCATTATGTGAACGTAACTAAAGTTAACTATAGATGTAAACCTGATCAAAAGGATCATGTCACTAAATTACTTAAAGATACTACAACTATACCCACAACTTCCAAACCTAAGGATGAACCACTTCCATAACCATAACTCCAACCTAGTTCACTTATACCTATGAAAAATGTCATTTCTCACAAACCACTTGTTGGTTCTTGATCCTCTAAATCACACTAGAATTTTTTTTAACTTAACTCAATGCCTTGTAGAATTCCCCTTATATAATTATTTCAAACTTCTATTTATCATCATAAATTCCTTATTCAATAATTAAAAAACATTGAATAACATAGTCTCATGATTCAAAAGTCCCTTATAATGATCTTCCACTTATAGAAGTTTGTACAATCAAAATAGTTTCCTCATCCAATAAATCTTCCATAGAATTTGTTGAATAACATATGATTAATGATGATATTATATTTTGAATAGATGATCTACCTCCCTTTATTAAAATTGGGATAAATAATATCCTCATTCAAAAATTTCTAATAGACAAAGGATCAACTATTAATGTCACCTCTCATTGGTTAATTCAACAAATTGGATACACCAAAGAAACTCTCAAACAAACATACCTCACATGTAGAGGATTCAACAAAACCAATCAAAAACCACTTGGTTGTATTTGGCTCCCACTTACCATCAGACCCAAGACAATCCACACTAAGATTATAGTTCTTTATCTCCTATTATCTTACAACATGCTCCTTGGTCGCCCATGGACACATTGTATGGTGCCATTATTTTTTTAGGTAGCCAATGTATCAAATTTATGCATAATGACAAATTCTATAAACAAGAAGCTAATCCCAATCCATAGATTACTCAACTACCAAATCTTAAATCCCAATATTGTATTCATAGTATTTCTCACATTAACAGTCCACCTCTCACTAAATTTGTTAACATGCATTTTGATTTACATGTTACTCTCCCTGATTTAGATGATGATGAACCAAATGATCTATAAAATACTTGTAATACCAATTGATTACCTATTTATATATTAGAATGGTTCCCTCTTTTTGTACTCCCCTATGATTGTATCATTCCTTTAATCAATAATACTAATGATACTCCACCTGCAACATATATGATGCCTCTTATATAAAGGATGATTTCACTTGTAATGAATATGGAATAGCAAAAAAATTTCAAGATCCTTTACAAATTTATCAACATAGGTGTTTCCACCACTGAATCTCCTATGGAAATTAATGCATGCTCTATATCTAACACCTATGATGATAATTACATCATGACCCAAGCCCAATCATGATATTTAGATATATAACATTATCAAAATACATTAGAAAAAATACATGCCTTCAACCATGATGTCCATGTCATTTGTATCTCATCAGATATTGTTTCATATCCATAAGGTTATGTACCCTATATTAATCCATGATTATTAAACACCCCATGGGTAATTTAATAAATCTTGGCTATGACATCTTTTGAGCCTTCTATGTAACTTAATTCAACACAACCCATTTTACCAACAATAAATATTATCTCCCCTTCTTACAATGTTACTAATTAATATAAACTATCACCATCTAAATCTATACAACTAAAATTCGATCAATACAACTTTTCCTCAATCATCACCTAAAATCACATCTATTGAATAAACTAGTATAATTAATGTGGACTTGGTTGCTTTAGATTAACCTAATCTCATTAATACATAATATTTATCTGATATTTTACCTAAAATTACCTTAGATGCTAAATTAATAGATGTTAGTCAAATACATTTTGAATATGATATCAAAGGTAATAAAATCATTAATCTTGAAGTATATGTCAAATATTATGAAACTTTACCCATGCTTCTTAATGATGAAGTTATACTATAACTCTTCCATGCTAGAGAACCTCAACTTCCACACCAAGATCATAAGCTTGGAAACTTTTAGCAAAAAATTCCTTGTTTAAAAAATACCATTTCTAGTTTGGACCCCAAAATAATCCTATTGCTTTCCTTATTCTAACTCCATATCATTTCCAAGATGAAAATGCTATGGTTATCAAAAAAACTTCAAAAATTGAATATGGTACACCTACATATCTTCAACCTATTACCATATCTAAACAGCTCACCCTTGAAGAGCATGATAATTTTAGTCTCTTCTTTGAAAAATATCATGAAACCTTCACTTGTTCATATAAAGACATGCCTAGAATTGATCTTAGCATCATTGTCCATAATATCATCACCTACCCATATGTCAAACTTATATGATAAAAGCAACAAAAATTCCCTCCTAGTATTTATATATTGTATCATAAAGAAATCATCAAAATTTTGGATGCTAAGTTCATTAAACATGAGGACTACTTAGAATAAGTCTTAAAAATTGTCCCTATTTGAAAAAAAACAATCTTGGTCATTCGCATATGCATCAACTTTCACAACCTAAATTTAGTATGTCCAAAAGATAATTTTCCCTTACTATTAATTGATTACATTGTGAATTTTGATATTGGTTATGAAATGTTATCACTCATGGATAGTTTTTTGGGATATAACCAAATTCACATATCTCCTAAGGATTAACATAAAACAACATTTACCATAGAATGGGGAACCTATTGTTATGTTAAAATGCCTTTTGATCTCAAAACTTACTAGAGCTACCTATCAACATGTAATGACTCATATTTTTCATGATCTTATTCACAAAATCATCAAAACATATGTAGATGATATTATTTACAAATCTAAATATTGAAATACTCATCTTTATTATTTATCTATCATCTTTGATTGACTCATTAAATACAAATTTAGACTCAACGCCTTCAAATGTGTGTTTGGTGTTACTCCTGGTAAATTATTAGGTTTTCTAGTCTCCCTTTGGGGCATTGATGTCTATCCAACTAAAATAAAATCTATTATCAATATGTCAATACCTCACCCTATTTCATACATATGTACATACCTTAAAAAACTTGGGGCAATTTGCTACTTTGTTCCAGAAGTGGCTTACCATATCTACTCCATTGGTTCTCTTCTCAAAAGGGTAATGCTTTAGAATGGATAGATTCATGCCAAAAATCATTTGATAAAATTAAAAAATCCTTGTTTCATCCTCCTACTCTTATCTAACCTTCAAATGATCATCCATTAATCATATATACATCATCCACCACCATATCGATTGGGGTAATGCTCACATAATAAGATGATAATGGTAGAGAAAATCTCATATATCATATTAGTCATATCTAATAAATTATGATAAATGCTATACAAAATTAGAGTGTGATTATTTAGCTATCTATTTTTTAGCTAAAATGCTCTATGATTACATGATCCATCAAACTACTTATATCATTGTCCATTCTGATCCACTTCATCATTTCTTCTCCAAAGCTTTCCTAATTAGATATAGAATCATAAAATGGATGGTCCTATTGATGGAGTTTGACCTCTAAATTATTACACAAAAATATATCAAAGGTCAAGTCATGACAAATCTTACCACCTAATAATCACCTTTAAGATACTCTCCCTAATGAAGAGATTATTTATAGTTATGGTCTTAACCAAGAAATCTCACTCAAAGATTATTTACAAAAATTTACCACTAATCTAGAAGAATATAACCATGATGAAACTAACCCTTAACCTGTTACTATTAAATCTAAAGCAGTCATTGAAGAATTACAATAAGTTACAATTGACTTGCATGAATACACTTGAACACTTCACTTTAATGGTGTAAAATGCTTTCAAGGAGTTTGGGTAGGCTATGTTTTAATAAACCCACATGGTAAAATCTTACCTCTATAATTTTTATTAACCTTTGATATCACCAATAATATAGCTGAATATGAAGCTCTTATACTAGGTATGCAAGCTACAGTCAATTTAGACATTTTATATTTACATGATTTAAGTGATTCTCAACTCATATGTCATCAAGTTAATGGATATTATCAGTGAAAATTGAAAACCTTATCACATACCATCAAATTACCACTATGTTTGCCAAAGAATTCAGTTCCTTTACCATTAAACCAATCCCATGAGATAAAAAAATATATAGCTGATTTTCTCGCTTCATCAACATTCTTATTTTAACCTCATCAAATCCTTCATGATTTCCAATTCCTTATCTAAATGAAGAATTCATATTATTCTAAATAAAATAAAAATTATTCTCTAATTTGTCACATATAAGCTATCATTATTCAAAAAATATCATGGCAAAAAAATATTATCCAATTCATCAAACATCATATTTACCCTCCAAAATCATATTCTCTTGAAAAGACACAAATTTACAAACAAGCATACAAATACAGACTTTAATACAACACCCTCTATTATCATAATGCATAGATTACCCTAATCTATTATGTAGTGAAAAAAGAAGTTACACCTCTTCTTGAACATACACATGGGGCCATTTGTAAAGGTCACTGTAGAAGTCACAACATAGCCCACTAATTTATGTGCTTGGGTTGATTTTCACTGACTCTTGAAAAATATGCCATTGATTTTGCTAAAAAGTGTAATCCTTGTCAACTTCATAATTATCTCATTCACTCTCCTCTGGCTAAACTCCAAACCTTAGAGTATCTTTGGCCATTCTCTATGTGTGGATTACATCTCATTGATAAATTACCTAGATCATAAGATGGTCATGTATTCATTGTCATTGCCACTGAATACTTCAGTAAGTGGGTAGAATCCATGCATCTTGTTAACATTATTGGTATTACCATTTCTAAATTTATTTTGAATCAAATCATCTATCATTTTGTATTTATTCATACCATCATTTCTGATAATGGTGGAAATTTTAAAAACAAAGACATGAAATAAATATGTGCAAAATTCAAAATTATGCGCAAGTTCTCAAAACCTTATCATCCTCAATGTAATGGCCAAGTAGAAGCCACCAACAAAATTTTGACCAAAATATTGTAAAATACTATTAGAAAATATTGTACTAATTGGCATTTACAACTATATCCCACACTCTGGGCTTATCACACTAGTATACATATTAACACTGGGGCAACACCATTTTCATTAATATATGGCTTTTAATTAATATTATGTATAGAATTTGAGATACCATCCTTATTCATTTCTCTTCATGGTATTATTTCTGACTAACAATTACATGAAACATGCCTCCATGCTTTAGATTTCCTAAATGAGTTATGTATGGCTACCTTACAACATAACCGCCAATACAAATATCCTATTGTTAAACAACATAACAAAAAATTCAAAGTACGTACTTTTAATATTGATGACCTAGTGCTTAAAATATATTATATACATGACAAATAAGGCAAGAACACCCAAAAATTATGGGCTCCTTACCTTGTCAAAGACATCCTTGGTCCTTATACTTATAGAATATAAACTAATGAAGGACATATTTTCAAGGAACCCACTAATACTCAATTTTTAAAGAAATATTTTGCTTAAATATTTAATATTCTACATGTTTTTTTACATACTTCCATTTATTTTACATACTAATGATTTTTGCAAGCTTCTACCAAGATACCCAAGGTGTATAAATACTTTATTTTCAGTAGCCTTATTTCCTATCATCATTCATTAGGTCTATCTACATTTATTTTTCTTTATGAGTTATAATGTAAGGCCTTGAATAAGACCTGACCATCCTCATAAATATCTCTTAATTCTTAGTCGCATCTTGATGTCTCCTTTTTATCATTGATTTGTCATTTTACAAGCTTATTTTCACTTATTTAGTTTATATTTTGAGTTACAGTATAAGACCTCAAATAGGACCAAGCCTTCCTCGCAAATATTTCAAATTCAATAAAATATCTTTAATTAAGTGTTTTTACTAAATAATTAAGGTAATGGTCTATAGATTATGACTTTATACTCTCCAAATTAGTTATTCTCTTTTATGGTAACAACTTTAAACAAAATTATTTGTGCATGTCTCCCTACACTTACATTACTTCTTTTGATATGGAATCATGCTTACATGTCATTGTATCATTTTCAAATTTCATATTTTTTATGATTTGAAGTAATTAAATCATTTCATGTTCAATTTTATCTTCTCCCATATTTTCATTCCACTTTGGGCACACCAAGATCAGTTCCAAGATAAAATTCTTATTTAACATGCAAACATAAGATTCTTAATCACCATGATCTCTAAGTTATTTTCCTTATCTATCAAGTCTAAGTTTTATATTTATAGGCATTCTTGACACCCATTTTTGGTTTTAGGAATCTGTATGGAGGAGGAATAAAAAACCATCAAAAATTTAAAAGCCAAAACATTTAAAACAAAAGGCAATGATAAAAAGGTATTTATGAAATCAAGTTTAAATTCACATAAAAAAATGTGATTATCAAGCACATCTCCTATTATAATCAAAGTTAAAAAATTCATAGTTGACTTCATGATAGAGTCAAGGTCCCTTAAGGTGTGGTAAGCCATTAGATTGGGATGTAAGATCTCAAAATTATCTATAATGTTACCTACTTTCTCATGCAAGTACCCAATCTTCACAATAAACTAACAGATTTGCAAGGGGTCCTGAAGAAGGGGAAATAGATTGTGGGAAGGTAGGTCCATTTTACTTTTCATACATATATCCTTCATGGGATGATATTTATACTCCACTACATAACCCAACTTTGTTTATCTAAGGCAAGTTCTCTATAGTCCTTAATGTCAAAAATCTTCTTGTTTTGCTAACTTGATTTGAATGTCTTGTTTCATATAAACATTTTACACCTCGGTACCATCTACATTTCCCCCATAATTCATTTCATATTCCCCCTTGAAAAGCAAGTGTGTTTCTAAATCTATTTCCTAACTTTTATATTCCTTATTCTTCATCTTTTTTTAGGCATGCTTATAATAGGTTTATTTTGGTTTAATCCATCTTAGGAACAAAATTTGTATCTTTGAGCGACTATGCATCAATTATTTAAATCATTGCCTTATATTTATTAGATTTTCTTTGGTTATATTTTAAAATTTTGAATTTTGTTTTTAAAAATAATTTCATTCCATTCACTTTTTCCATTGATGATTGAGTTTGGATTATTACTTCTCATTCATCAATGTTGTTTTATTTTACGTTCTTTTTTCATTTTTGTTTAAGTATGGTTTGTTAATTATTTTACATTGATGTTGGATCTTTTATTTCAATTTTCACATGTACTTGGTTCGATCTAGTTTTTTACTTTTCTTACTTGAGGTACATTTGTTTGGTTTTTTCAGTTATTTAGTAGCCTTGGTTTTTTAGTTAACCGATTTACTTTCATTTTATCCTTTTTTCCTTGATATTTTAGTTATTACTTAGCATTTATCATCCAAACTTACCAAGTTTCCACATAACTTATTTATTTATGTAAAATTAATTTATTTTATATTTCCCTATGATTTTTTATTTTTGCTCTTTAATTTTTTATCCTTAGGTTTTATCCAAAGCAATTAATGCGCCCTCCATGATTGAGACTACAAATACTACAGATAACCATTCAATGATAATAGTAAATCATGTATATGATACTTTTATTTATTTTTATAAAATACTTATATTCATTTTAATTTCAATATTTAAATTTATGCTTAGCTCAGATTTGTGTGTTGTTATGTTCTTTCTTGAAGCACCATCTTATGTTATAACTATGTGACACATGATGAGCTTTGAGTGGGGCATATGTATACACACAATATTTTTAAAATTTATCATATACTAATACTTTCTCACTTGAAATAACCTATCGATTTTTAATCTCTTTAAGTGCATACCTTAAACGGTGCACCAGGAAAGGGGTGGGCAAATCTTTGGTACTTTGTAAGATTGTTGGTCCCTATATCATTACCTAAAACCACTACAAGTTACTTTTATATAACTATCTAAACAATTACAACCCACTTATACACTCCTCTAAGAAATCACCTTTCAAAATAGCCCCTAACTAAACATACACCTCTTTTTCTTCATTTTGAAACTATGTTAGCTTGATCAATCTTGTAAGGAATTCAATGCATGTTACAGAACTTTGTCGGCCTAGTTGACCTAGTTCAAGGCCTAATGGCTATTTTTGTTTCCAAACAAGATCTACTAGTTGACCTTATTAGCTAAATTTTTGGGATGGTTTAAGGTCAATCCTTAGTTATAAATAGCCCTTTCACTTCATTTTTTAATAGGAACATTAATTTTCATATTACTATAGTACAATTCTACATTTCTACATTGGAGGAGTCATTGCTTAGGGTTTTACCTTAGAGGGAAAGAATATTATCTTTAGGGAAAGTCTTGGATTCAAAGTAGGAGTCTTTTAACTTGGAATTTATTTCTATAGCATGATACTTATAAAACCAAAATAACCTATTGTAAAGCACCATTGGCCAAGGGAGAGATTGAGGCATGAAAGGTTCAATTCAATGTAAGTATTCCTAATTTTTACTCTTTCATTTAGTATATTAGATATTACACAAAGTATTAGAATGAATGTTGTACTCTTTACTTAGTTTACCTCTACATTTACTTGAGTAGATTTCTCTTTGCATGTTTTTTAATTTGTTATTAAGTATCCCCCTTTATGCCACAAGCTTTAGTGACCACTAGATTAGATTTATTTTTATGTATTTTAGGTCTAGCTAAGGTTATTACATAATTTCATTTTCCTAGAGTATTTATAACCCTCTCCTTTGGTATTGTATGGTAATAGATCCTTTAGTTAGGTTTTAACATATCCAAATTGGTCATGTCTTGATATAAATAGCTATGCAATGATTTGTTTTGGTAATATTACCTTCTTCGAGCTTGGAATCCATTAAGTAGAAAAAAATGTAGATCCATCCTAATTCATCACATACACTATTCTCAAAACCCTTATTTTCCTAAGTGCTACATATATAGCCCAAATGATAGGGACCTCGGGCTGATGTAGTTCTCCCTTAGGGGGTAGATTCAAGATAATTGGGGACAAAAGGGGGGACTAAAGTGATACTTTTTTTTTAAATAACAATGGTTGGACTTGGAGAGAAAGTTAGAGACACTCAAAAAAATAATTTGACAATGATGTAATAATATGAATTATGTCATTTTGAATTTAGTTTTTAAATATATTAAAGTATGCAAAATATATGCATTTATAATTATGACTTTATCCTTTTTTTAAAAGATAAGGAGGTTGCATGAGTATGAACACACATTTTTTGAGTGAATGAATTAATTGTTGTATGAAATTTCATATGTGGATAAATGAAATGTCAAAGATTATTGATAATATTTTTAATTATTTTTTTAATATATATATTAAATAATTTTACAAGTCAAGACAACTATAATATTTAAACTACTAGTATACGAACATAATTTTTTTACCTTAACTTCTTCAAAATCATTTTTTTAACATAGTTAATGATGTGTATATTATTGAGATATAAGTTTTATAAAATTTTGATAAATAGTCAAACAGATATAAAGGTATTTTTAAAGATATGTATATATTCCATAATGAGTTTAGTGTATAAATTAAGTAACAATTACAAATTATAGTTTAACATTGAAAAAAATTATATATTTAAGAACTTTGTTTCCCCTTTACAAATCCATATAATTTTTTTAAATAATAAAATATAACTGATTGAATGTGTCGACAAAGATGGAAAAGACATAAATTTCTAAAAAAATCAATTGGATTATTCATGACAAGGTTCAAAATAGGTTTGGACCCCCCCAAGCCTAAAATTGAGCCTATTTTGGAGGGAAAGTGATAAAGTAAAAATTTGTAAATCTACAAAGGGCGTACACCCTTTTTGAGTCTACAAAAAATTTATTTATGTTTTTTTCCTATTTATATCTACCACAAAGGGTGTGCATAGTTTTTAAAAACACACGTGCCCTTTATGGTTCACAAATTTTCTTTATTTGTCTATGGAATTGACTCATTCATTTTGTATTTTACAAACTTCAAACTCATTTTTACTACTTAAACTATGTAAATTCTACAAATTCTCCTTTCACTTTATCTCGATCACTATAAATTCTTCAAATTTTATTCTGCACTTAGATTTGTTTTAGTAAAGATAAGTAATGGGGTTGGGTAGTCATCGTAAAAGATGAATTTAGGAGCTCAAAAATGAATAAATTGAAGTGAAGAGAGAAAAAGAAATAAAAATATAATCAGATAAGAGATCATCCATAAGAGCTTATGGTTAAGCTATAGGTACTTCTTCCACACTAGGAAATATTTCAAATTAAAATAACATACCCAATTCGATGGAATTTTATTTAGATATGTTTTCAAATGAGATAAGAGAACTTAATCGATCTTCATTGAATGCTGAAATTCAAAATGTAGAACTTGTAAATAATGAAGTTGCATTGATTGATGAAACATCCATCCATAATGAATTTTTTGAGCATGATGATAATCAACATTAACTAATAGTACCAATTTATCTCTTTCCTAATTAAGAGTAATTCACTTCACCTTTAGGGTCTAATGTACCTAGCCAATACTATAATATATCTTCTATGGTTAAAGTGGTAACACCATACAATTTAATACAAAATATTTCTCCTAGACTCACACCTCCAAGGATAATGTGGCAAACACCAATATATTTACTTGAAATAGATGAGAAAATACTAGAACCTATGGAAGGTAAAATGTCAAAAAGATAAATTCAATGTTATGCTCAACATCTATAGGAATATGTATTTGAGAAGAAAAGCCATAGAAAATGATGTCAATTATTTGTTCAATTAATGAATATATAAAAAATGTGTCCTATGATGCATAAGTTAGGGTTAAGAATAAGAAATATGGAGGCAATAAATAATGATATAGTAAATAATCTATTTAATTTAATAGGCAATAGAACTCAAAGAAAATATAGTAATGTAGCAATATGAGTAATAACATAATCTATAGTGAGTAAGTTAACATCTCAATCTTGATTTATTATTCAAATAAGTACATCCTTAAACTTGAATAGGAAAAATCTAAGGAATTACATAAAAATAAGAACAAGGTTGGATGACCCTTCACACATAGATTATTGGGCATTTAGTGGTAGACTCCCATGAATAGATAAGTTATTAATTGAAAGAACAAGACATTTGATTGAATTTTTTTAGCACAATAACACAAGAGTCTCATTTAATGTAAAAGATGTTATTAAAAGAAGAAAAGATTCAAAAACCATTATCCACATACAAAACATTTCTTGGACATGACCTAAACAGAATTTTATAAAAAAATTATTGAAAAAAATAATGGGTAATCGATATTTAACCAAAGGTCATTTGAGATGTGTAAGCCTTTCTATGTTAAAATCAATTAAGCATGCACGACATGTTATTATAGGATCCGTGTTGAATTTTCTATTCATTTTTATATTTTTTGTCATATATATTTTACTTTACATACTAATGGTATTATGTAGGAATGTATGGTGGCTTCCCCACCTAAAACATCAAGAGAGTCAATCCCAAGTCTTTTATGTCAAAGACCTGAGGAACAATTTTTTTTGACAAAAATTGTTTAAATGGAATATGGAACACTTTTGGTAGTTTATCAAATTTGATCAGTTATAGAAATGAAGAAATTTCACATGAATTTGGAAAGTAACTAATTGATTTTAAGAAGTACAAAGTTTTAAAGTATCTTTTAAAAGATGGAAAAGAATCATCAAGATGTGAGTTAGTTATGACTCAAATGTATGTATATGATTTTAATACAATTTTCCCCAATTTATAGAATTTTAACACATAAAATAAACTCACACTATATTTTATTTAATGATCATATATTAAACCACATATTATATACTTATATAGGAAGACACTTCTTATACATGGGTACACTCCAATACTTGCAAAATATCACCTACTAACCTCTTAACCCAAATAGGTAATATATTATTCACAAAAATATATTAATTTAACTTAATAACCAATAATAACTATATTAACCATTGTTGGAAGAAAAATTACTGGGGGGCAGGGTGAATCGGTCTTCAAATTTTTCTTATCAATTCCACTTAACTAATCATATAGATCAAACAATACATAAGCAATCAACTATGCAAGCATGAAACAAGATTGCACAAGTCAACACACCATATATGTGGTAAATACTCAAGGGAAAGAAAACTTATTGATATATACAAATATACTATATTAATATAATAAAAACATCAAATTTAGTGAATCACCCACTTCACATGGAGCACCAACCCCAACTAGCTAAGCACCAACTCAGCTAAGTTTTAGCAAGCACCCATTTGCAAGGAGGCACCAACCCCCTAGATGAATCAGCACAACCTCAACCACCTGATATATTTTATCACATTTAATAAATGATTTTTCTCAACCAATTGGTGATGATTACTTCTCCAGTTCTTCACACTCTTAGCCCTCTCAAACTGCCTTCTAGCCTTCTTCGCTCAACTAGCCCTCTTCTTGACTTAATTACGTCATATGACCTTGAATTTCATATAAAAAATCTCTATAAAAAAATTCATAATAATTATTCTAAACACCTATGATGGTATATAATACCTTCTTCTACTTACCAATATTCTATTTCATTCACATGTTCTCTACACTCTCAAATAGGCCTAAAAATGCCTAGTATCTATACAAGTCACTTGTTCATATCCTTATTAGTCAACCAAACATCCTTACCATCTTAATTAAGCCATAAAATGTGTCTTAATACATATCACAGACATGGATTAAAAAAACTTAGAGTCCCTTTAGGTCTGACTTATCTCAATTATGCCTTATCTCACCCTTAGGTCTCATGGAGATCTAATCCCATTAGGTTTATTCTAAGACATGTTACACTTTGTCCTCCTTGGAACACTTAAAAATTAAAAAAATATAAGTAAAACATGATAAAACACTTAAATATATATCTTTTAATCTCATCTATGATTTATAACACTTTATATCTCAAGCCACTAGTTGGATCACGCCATTAGTAATGTTCATAGTAGGCTTGGGCATACTCAGAAAGTCTATTTTAAAAAACTAAAGTATAAATATAATTTTTACAAATACACATGAAAAAAAATAACACATAAAAAATATATATTACCTTATTTAATTCATTATATTCTTTATACTTCACATCTAAGGTCAAAACTACTCAAACCCTTCTCTACAAGTAGCCCACTCAGAACTGCCAACTAGTTTCAAAGCACAGTCATGGAAACTTGATCTTAAACACATAAAATAATAATTCCTATGACCTATGGAGTATTAAATTGATACTTTTACATATATATATCACTCTAAATTATAAATATCACAAGTTATAATACCAAATATTGGTCTTGTAGACCAATTTGTTGACCTTCTCTATAACAGTCCTTACTCAGCCAGACAAGCCATTTTAGATTCAATGTTATAACCTATTATATTAACTTTAAAGATTATAAAAATAATGTATAGGTAATTTAATTCCCAAATAATAAAACCATTTTCATTACATACTTTTTCTTAAGGCAAAGATCTTCTAATTCATCACTGCAACTTAGTTACCTAGATATGCCAATTTACCTTCAAACATAGTCATGGTGATAATGGCCTATAACACTTGTATGATCAATTTTAGAGTATTAAAATTAATTTTTATGATTTTATGATACCATTAGACAATTATAATATATAAATATTTTATGTTTAAATGACAATATTGCTCTTGCAAACCAATTTCATGAACTTGCACCTTCACTATCTCATCTGCACTAGATGAGTCAACTTATGAGCAACATTTTCATCATATCCACTGAACTCCAAAAAATATAACCAAAATTAACATTTATTAAAGTTATTTAAAAATTTATCCATGCATTTTTATTCATCCCTAATCTATGATAGCACATCCCTAATCAAACTCTCACTTATGTCTAATTTTCTCACTATTTACACCATTACGCTTTTTAGTGATAGGTCAACTTGTATGACCAGTTTAGCACACTTGAAGGATAGAGAATGATCATAAACCACTATTTTAATTAAATAAAAGTCTAAATAGTAAACCTTCATCTATTGATCAACATTGACTTGGTCAACTTTGATTGCTACAATAAATCTTAGAGAAATAAGGCCTTTCTTGTAGGATCTACTCACTCACCTAACAAACCAATCACACCTAGAGGTGCCTATGAGAGTTTAATATAACATAAATTCACTTAAATGGATATTAAAATCCATTTTTATCACTTTCTAATAATATCTTTCACATCATATCATTATTAGGGTTCTTTGAGGGTTTAAACCATCTTCAGTCTTAATGATCATTCATTAAGCTTAGCCTCTCATTCTAAAAACCAATGCTTATAAATTTTAAAAAGGACCCTTACCATCTACCATTAATATATTATTTTCTCATGTAGATTTTAAACATTCTAATGAACACTTGAGACCTCTTCTCAGGTTGGGAACCCTTCATTTTATGCACACAAGAGACCTCAAAACACTTTTTCTTGCCTTAACCTTCAAATTTTGACCTAATAATTAATTAAAATTCTTAAAACAACTTTAATAACCTTTTTAAATTCTCACATAATTATATATTCCTTTTAAACTGATCTTGATACCCCATCTAGCCATGTTCTCCCTCTTTGCTCTCTAGGCCTTGACCTGCAAGTCACATTAGAGTTTGAAACTGACCTTTTATCCACTATCCAAGCTGTCATAACCTCATATAAATGTTTTAAAACATATTAACATGATAAATAACTACCAAAAATTCTTAATATGCCTTGAAAATACCTCATTAGGTCAGGCAGGGTCTAGAACTAGTCTTGTTGCATGCTAGGTCTATAGATCCTACCCCTATAAGCTCACTCTAAGATTTTCATGAGTGATATAATGCCTCATATTCATGTTAAAACAACCTCATATATCCTCTTATTCCTATATGCATCTATCTCACTAGGCCACCATGCTCAAACCTTCTTACTAAGACTCTTCATGCTATGACCAGTGTCATGACTAGATTTCTCAAGCACTTGAAGCTTGAAAACTAACCTTAAAACACTAATTAATTATTCTATACCTTGATAATATTCCTTTCAGAATCATTAGACAATATCATACCTCTTCATGTTCATCATTCACATGCTTATGATATGATTATGCTTGTTATGACTTGGCTTCTCAAGACACCTTGTACATAAGGACTAGTACATGCTTACCTTGACTTGAATCTTGAAATCAACCTAATAATAATCATTAGATTTCCTTAAATTTTTATCTCAATAGAGAGACATTAGGTTGCTTTCAAATTCTCTCTTTTCACATGGCATCTCTTTCATGTTAGGCACACAAGCTTATGTCTCATAGAAAAATCACTATGCATCTTCACTAGATGCATCTTGACATCAATGGCATTAACCTTGACATTAAATTACATCAATATTTACATAAATTACAACATCTCTCAACAAAATCCCCCTTTGTCATTAATGGCAAAACAATCTTCAAACTGATTACTCTCATCTCCCCTAGTTTAGTCAATCTCCTTCCTTGGACTTTCTCCCCCTTTGACATTAATGATAAATGGTCTTCAACACACTACCATCTAGAGCCATATATTCTTGAAACATATGTTATGAATCATTTAATTCAACATTTTCCCCCTTAATCCATGCACGCCTCCTTAAAAAAGAACTCGGATTACCAAACCACATCAACACAGATCAAGCTTAGTCAACAAACTAAATAACTTCCCCTCAAACCAAGCATTCATCATGGTTTTACTAACTAAAGAGTGTCTTCATGAATCCTAATGAAGTCACCCCTTTCCATCAAGTACTAAAACAAAACTAATTTAAGATATTCTCAAATCTCCATTTTCTCACAAGACTAAATGTCTTTTAATACCCTTTTAGGCTTGATATGTATTATAGGCTTGATCTCTTCATCATCCATTTTATTAATACTATGAGATAAAAATAGACATTCCTAACCATATTTCACATCTAAATTATGTTATATCACAACAAATAGTCCACTTGAGCTTGTAGACTGATTATGACTCATATTTGTTATCTTTAGTTTTGATACATTCATTTGCCTTCTTGCTTGCACTCTAGGAGCTTCAAACCTCCTATTTTGACTTGATGACCTTATACTTCTATTAGGAGAGAATATTTTAATATGTCTTATAGTAGGAAAATTTTATCAAACCATATTATATATATCATTTGACTAATGTGAACTATGACTCCTTCCATAGTCCCATGAATTCTCATTCTTGGAAGATCTTCTACATTCTTTTGCTCTATGACCAAACTAACTACATAAAAAATAGTAATAATTGAATTAATTAACATAGCTCATAGCATTATGTTGTTTTATATTTCTTTTCATTTTGACCTTCTTGTCTTCAATATGCTTTCCCTTGACTTGATCAACTTCTTTTTGGTCTTCTTTGAAACCAAGCCCTGTCTTGTCACTTGCAGACTTTTGACTACTCAAGATATCATCAAGATCCTTAGTGATCTTTTCAAACTTTAAAAAGTTCTTCATCTTACTAGATGATTGATTCAACTCAGACTTCAAAGATTCTAATTTAGTTTCATACTTGGTGCATTCTTCCTCTTTAGCCTTTAGGTTTGTATTCACAATCTCCATCTGTGCTTCAATCTAATTCATGATCTCATCATACTCCTTGAAAGTGTTACTAAATTTATCCTCAAACAAGCCAATATACTCATCATAGTCCTTAACTAATGATCTTACCTTGTGATTATTTTTCCTTTGAAACTTCAAATCCTCTAGGGAACTTACCAACTCTGCCTCAAGGTTCACTTTAGCTTCCTCTTCATCTGATTCTACATCAACCATAAGGACTTTCCCATTTGAGTAACCCTCATATATGGCTATTAACAATATTTCATTATTTTCATGTTTAGGTTCATTAATTCCATCATTACTATTATATTCACTTGAGTCACTTATATCAAAAGAGTTATCTTCTTTAGTATAGAAGCTCCTCTTATTCTTGAAAGCTACTTTCTTACCTTCATACTTCCTGAACTCCTTGTTTTTGTTAGGCTTATAGGTCTTCTTGTCATCTCCATGATTTTCATCATGTTCTTCATGCTCGATATTATCCTTATTAGGATACTTAGATGCAAACTGACCAATCTTACCATAGTTGAAACATTTGAAAGGCAACTTACCCTTGTACTTACCAAATCCAAACCTCAACTTTCTTGTAAACATGGCTATGAGTTGATCATCATCAACATCTAAACATTTTTCATCCTTAACCTTATTTACTTTTGACTTATTTTCAACTTTAAAAGTTTCTTCCTTCTTAGGAGGTCTTCCTTCATTTTTTCTCATCTCATAGGCAGTCAAGATGATATGAAGCCCATCTCTATCTTGTTTAAATCTTGCATCTCTTCTATTGCAAATACCTTAGAGTCAAACTTAGGACTTAGTGATCTCAACATATTTTTAACCATTGTATATTATTTCACCTTTTCTTGTAATCCTCTAAGTACATTAATAACTTCATCAACCTTCAATAGGTAAGATGCAATTGTTTCATATTCATTCATCTTCAGACTTTCAAACTATCTTCTATGGGTCTATATCTTGGCCATCTTCACCTTGGTGTCTCCTTCATTGATGGTATTTAATTTGTCCCATATCTATTTTACTGATACATAGTGCATTATATTTATAATCTCTACCTCTAATAGGCCATTAAGAATGGCATTCATTACCTTGGAGTTGTTTTCACTAGCCTTCTTACCTATTATATCAGTTGGTAGAATAAGAAGAGGACTTTAACCATCAACAACTGACTACAAAATATCATGACCTTGAGACATTGAATATATCTTCATCTTGACATTCCAAAAAGCATAATTTTATCCATTTAATAATGGAGTCTTACTAGTAGAGAAACCACCTTGAGCTTGCTAACTAGCCATCCTTACTTCTAGGATATCCTTTAGGATTTTAGACCTAATTTAAAGGACTAGGATCTGATACCAAAAAGTGGAATAAAAATTAATGGGGGGTGAATTATTCTTCAAAACATTCTTATCAATTTCACTTAAGCAATCATATAGATCAAGCAATGCATAATTAATCAACTATACAAGCATGAAATAATATTACATAAGTCAACACACCATCTATGTGGAAAACCCTCAAGGAAAATAAAACTCACTAATATATTAAAATTTAATATATTATTATAATACAAACATCAAATTTATTGAATAACCCACTTCACATGGAACACCAACCCCAACTAGCTAAGCTCCAACTCAACTAGGCTTTAGCAAGCACCCACTTGCAAGGAGGTACCAATGCCCTAGATGACTGATCATAAAATCATCTACATAATAAATTTTATTACCTTTATGAAACCGTATTTCTCAACTAATTTATGATGATCACTTGTCCATCTCTTCACACTCTTATCCCTCTCAAACTGCCTTCTAGCCTTCTTCACTCAACTATCCCTCTTCTTAATTTGATCAAGTCATATGACCTTGATTTTCATATATATAATATTTGTCAAAACTTCATGACAATTCCTATACACACTTATGATTATCTATAATACTTTTTTCTAATTACCGATATTCTATTTCATTCACATGTTCTCTACACTCGCAAATAGGCCTAAAAATGCTTAGTATTTATACAAGTCACTTGTTCATATCTTTCTTCGTCAGCCAAACATCCTTACCATCTTAGGTCAGCCATGAAATGGGTATTATGACATATCATATACATGTATAAAATGTTATTTGGGTCCCTTTATGTCTGACTTACTTCAATTAGGCCTTATCTCACCTTTAGGTCTCATGGAGATCTAATCCCATTAGGTTTGTTCTAGGACACATTACACTTTATCTTCCTTAAAACACTTAAAAACTCCAAAAAAATAAGGAATATATCATAAAACTCTAAAAAAATTCCTTAGTCTCATCTTTTTTTCATGAATTTTTTATCTCAAACCACTACTTAGAGCACACCATTAGTATTGTTCATATTAGGCATGTGCATACTCAGAAAGTCTATTTTAAACAACTGAAGTATAAAAATAATTTTCCCAAAAAACATGGAAAAAAATAAATTATAAAAAATATATATGACCTCAAGGAAATAATTATATTATTTATACTTCACATATCATGACAAAAGTAATCAAACCCTTATCTACAAGTAGTCCACTCAAAATTTCCAACTAGCCTCAAAACATAGTCATGAAAACTTAATCTTCAACACCTAAAATAATACTTCATATGACCTCTAACATCTTAAATGGATTATTTTCAATCTCTATATCAATCTCAAGTACAAATATCATAATTTATAATACAAATAATGGTCTTATAGATCAATTTGTTGACCCTCTCTCTCACAATCCTTACTCAACCAAATAAGCCATTTTGGCTTCAATGTTTCAACCTCTTATACTAAATTTTAAGATTTTTAAAAGAATTTATAGGTCATTAAATTCCCATATAACAACACCATGTGTATTACATACTTCATCTTATGTAAAAGATCTTCCAACTCATCACTACAACCTACTTACCCAAATCTACCAATTTACCTTCAAACACAGTCATGGTGATAATGACCTATAACACTTGTATGATCACTTTCAAAGTATTAAAATAAATTTGTATGATATTATAATAAAATTATAACATTATAATATATCTATATTATGGTCAAATGATAATATTTGTCTTACATACTATTCTCATGAACTTGCACCTTCACTATCTCATTTACATTAGACATGTCAACTTATGAGCAACATTTTCATCATATCCACTAACCTAAAAAATATTTTAAAAAAAAAATGAACATATCTTAAAGTTATTTAAAAACTTCTCCATGCATTTGGATTCATCCCTAATCTTTGATAACACATCCCTAATCAACTTCTCACTTATCTTGGTTTTTTCACTATTTGTACCATTAGGCTTTTTAGTGATAGGTCAACTTGTATAATTGGTTTACCACACCTAAGGGATATAAACTAATCAAAAACCACCATGGTTACTAAATAAAATTCTCAATCTTAAACCTCATCCATTTTTTAACTTTGACTTGGTCAACTCTAATTACTACATCAAATATCTGAGAAATAAGGCCTTTATTATAGGATCTACTCACTAACCTAACAAACCAATCATACTAATAAGTGTCTAAGAGAGTTTAATATAACCTCAAATCACTTAACTAGACTATAAAATCCATTTTTAGCACTTTAAAATAAGATCTTTCACATTGAGTCATGATTAGGGTTGTTTGAGGGTTTAAACCATCTTTCAGTCTTAACGATCATTCATAAAGCTTAGACCCTCATTCTAGAAACCAATGCTTGGAAATTTGAGATAGGAACCTTCCCCATCTACCATGAATATATTAGGTTCTCATTTAGAGTTTACACATGGTAATGAATGCTTGATAGTTCTTATCAGGTTGAGAACCCTTCATTCTATGCACATGAGAGACCTTAAAACACTTTTTCTTGCTTTAACCTTTAAATTTTGACCTAATAATTCATTAAAATGATTAAAAAAAATTGAATCACCTTATTCAATTCTCACCTACTCACATATTTCTTGGAAACTGATCCTGATACCCCATCTGGCCATGTTCTCTCTCTTTGCTCTCTAGTCCTTGACCTACAAGTCACATTAGGCCTTAAAACTAACCTCTAGACATTGTTCAATTTATAAACACCTCATATACATGTCATAAAACATTTTACCATGATCAATCACTACCATACACTCTTCATATGCCTTGAAAATACCTCATTAGGTTAAGCAGGGTTTAGAACTAGTCTAGTTGCATGCTAGGTCTATAGATATTACCCATGTAGTCTCACTCTAATATTATCATGAGTGATTTAATGCATAATATTCATGCTCAAACAACCTCATATTTCCTCTTATTCCTATTTTCATCCATCTCACTAGACCACCATGATCAAACCTTCTTACTAGGATTCTTCATGATATGACTAGTGTCATGACTAGACTTCTCAAGTATTCAAAAACTGACCTTAAAAAACTCCTTGATGCTTATACACCTTACTCATATTCATTTCATTCTCCTTATATAATATCATACCTCTACACATACATTTTCATGCTCATGATATGACTATGTTTGTTATGACTTAGCTTTTCAAGACACCTTATACTCAAGGATTAGTACATGCTTACCTTGACCTGAATATTGACATCAACCTTAGAATAATCTGACTTAAAACTCTCTATTAATATAGATACATTAGGCTAACTTCAAATTCTCTCTTGTCACATGGCATCCCTTTCACATCAGGCACACAAGTTTATGTCTCATAGACAACTCACTTGCATCCTCACTAGATGTATCTTGACATCAATTACATCAAATGACATCAATGACAACACTTATAAATAATCATATGGTAAATAAAAAAATATTAAATTGTAATTTACCCAATTTAAATAATAGTTTCCAACTTTATTCCCCTTAGTTTTTACATGGTAAAACATATCTCATTCTTACACTACAACATGTCACCAACAGACCTGACCACAACTAGAGTGCACCTCATGGGCTTGCACATACAATCATGTTATATGAGATTGCATGAAATCCATGAGTGTTATATTACATTTTGAGCAACATTCTACAATGCTTCCATAATAAGGGTTACATAGGGAATACTCATAAGTGAACAGGAATTTACTACATATATTTTTATTTTACACACCACACTGTAAAACTAAAAACTAAAATCCACATTGCATAACTAAAAAAAAAATCACCAAATCATAGTGGCCTCATTGTTGGTGACTAATGAGACGCTTTAAAAACAACCTTCCTTTGTTGTCTTTGACCTCCTTCTACATGCTACTTAAAAAAATAGGACTTTAAATTCCATTTGATAAAATACCTATCCCACCCACCACAATTTGGACATATTCCTTATAAATTAGATGTTAGGGTCGCCTAAAACTACATCTATTACAATGAAGGGTATGAATTTGATTTTGATGACACGTGACTAATCTCTCACCAAAAATACTTTGACATTCTAATAAACATTAAACTATGACTCTAATAACTTAATATCAATTTTTAAATAGAAAAATGCTATTATTAAAAAATTGACAAATTTAAGACTAACTTAATAATATAAATAAAAAATAACCTTAATCATCGATTAACTATATAAAACTTAATAACAAATAGTCATATAACTCAAAACATATGTATAGAATAAATATCACGTAATAAAATTATTAAATGTTAAAGTGACCTAGTAGGGCATGAGACTGATGAAGAATTGAGATGTGGAAATTTTCAAGGCATGGATGAAGGCATGAAAGAATCCAAGTTGGGATCTAAGAAATTTAATGCACTAAAATCTAAAATTTTGAGGTGGTTTTCTTGAATTTATATATTAACACATGTCCAAGAGAAGAAGAGTGAATTAATATACACATTGGATAGATGGATCGGTTTTATAATTCTAAAGTCATAAACATACAGTGAATAGAAAAATAAAGTGATCAATAAAACACCTAAATAATACAAACATGGAGAGATATGAGTGGATAGTTAAATGCTACCAAAAGACAATAAATATATTAAGCCACACTCATAGAAGAATGAATAAGATCTAACTATCTGCATAATGCCAAATAGAATATGCCATATTATTCGTAAAGCATAAAAATTTGTCCTTAAGTTGCATGCCAAATGTTGCACACTCTCCTCTAGATCTACCATAAACTCCTTTATCTTCTCCTTCAAAAATATTATTATTCTTTAATGTTTTCTATGCCACTATCACACCTTTTCTTTCTATAATTTTTACGAACTATTTTAAAATACAAACTAGTTTTCACTTACATAAATACCATTCATAGGGGCAATAGAGAAGAATAGTTTCCCCTCAACTATTCTCAAAATTCCATTTATAAGTATAAGACTAATATGGCTCTGATACTAGATAATAAAATTTTCCCTAATTTATAGAATTTTAACACACAAAATAAACTTGAACACCCTAAATTTTATTTCATACTCATTTATTAAATTATATATTACATACTTATATAGAAAGATATTTCTTATACACATAGATACTATGATCCCTACAAAATCTCACATACTAACCACTTAACCCAAATATGTAATATATTGTTTACAATAATATATTTATTAAAAAAAAAATCTAGGAGAAACTATGTTCAATTTTTAGCATCGATGCGTTTTGGATCGAAGACTATGATCCTTCATCATGAAATAAAACATATGTGATAACAGGAGAGTTTTACACTTTAAAAATTGAAGCAAACTACCTATTACATAAAAAATTGCCTAAATAGAATAAGTTAGCCGTTAAAATTAGTTTCTAAAACGAAACCAAAGAAAAAAGAAAAAGAAAGTTGTTATTTCTTAATTATTGTCAAAATTTAATAACAACTTTATTTTTCTTTTTTATTTGGTTTTGGTTTTAGAAATTAATTTTAATGGCTAACTTGTTCTGTTTAGGCAACTTTTTATGTAACTACTAGTTTCCTTCAATTTTTAATGTGCAAAACTCTATTGTTCTCACATATGTGTTATTTCCTGATGAAGGATCATAATAGTTGATCTGAAACGTGTTGATGTTAAAAATTAAAAATAGTTTATCCCAAAAAAATTGTTAATACTTTATGGACTTTGGAAACATTAATTTTTTAACAATATATTTGTTTATTCTACTAACCAATAATAATTGTATTAACCATATGGTAAATAACAAATAGTAAATAGTAATTTACCCAATGTAAATATAAATCTGTAAAGTATGTTTTAAAATATGGAAAAGAGTCATCAAGATGTGAGTTAGTTAAGAACCAAGTACATGTATATGATTTCATGTCTTAATTAAAGAACCATAGTATCTACTAATATCTAAGACACACACATAAATTAAATGGGTTAGATAATCAATTCAAGGTATGCAAGGATAACTTCCCAGTTGGTACCAATGTTATAGTTGTAGACTTTGTTAAAAACTACACACTATAACCATATATTGAGGTTCAATCACAGTACTATAATTCAATTCAAGTTGGAATTTATATACATATTATATTCAAACATGTACCTAATAACACATACAACAACAAAAATATTTTGAGGGAGTACCACTTTTATATGAGTGATGGTATATCACATTCTCTAGAGTTTTTCTAAGGTTGTTTTGAATTATTTTATGTAAATATGAATGCAAGATAAATCATGTTTGATACACACTTCATTTGTTCATATAATTATGTAGGATAGTTTAACAATTCTCAAGTATTTTATTGGTTAAGCAGGATGCATAAGAAGAACCTGATTCAATATTTTTGGTTTTTTTTAAGTTGAGCATGAAAAAGGGAAACATGATGGTGCAAGTACATGTGTAAAAATATCCCTTAAAAAATAATGGGGAAATAAAAATGATGGTACTAATTTGATTGATGTTGCAAATATTATGACTTGGTGCAATAAAAATATTTATCATAGATTAGATAAATATTCTCATGTGTAAAGGTTCTTTTAGTTAATGGAGTAAAAATCTAAGATAATGTATAAATATTACAATACATTACCTGGATCGAGTGTTTTCCATTCAAATCTCAATTTCTAGTTCATGGACTCTTTATACTACAGATATAGCATACTTTTGTTTAGACTGTATGGAATTTAGTTGGAATGAATCTAAGTGAAAATAATGGGTTGAAGAATGGTATTGTAGATCCATAACATGTATGGATACAACTGATTCATTTTAACCACTAAGGAATCATGAAATGATATCATTAGTTGAGTTTAACCACATCCTAGATCTTGTGCAACTAGGTAAAATTTAGTTATAATTTAAACGTAACCTTAGTTATATTAATGATATCTTACTTTTTTCCTACATGCCCTTACAAATTTATTATATTTTAAATGTATGGAAAGTTTTTGTAGTAATTGCACCTGAGGACAATGATGAGGGAATAGACTACTACTTACCTTGTTATGTAAAGGCAAAAAAAATTAACCATGACTATCATGGATGGAGAAGACCTAATTTATCCCACTAGATCTATGGTGGTTATTAAAACTTGGCTTCATATATACTATCATAAAAAATAAGACAATGGTTATTTGATGACTTTGAAATGTATAGGGCGGTGCTTCATTATTCAAATGATCTAATATTGTGTAAATCTTCTAAATAAACTTTGTGGAAAGTTTTTGAATTCAAGCATGAAGTGATTCTTGAAACATTTAAAATTAGAATTGATCTTGAAGGTACATTAGATTTACTCGGTATAAATTTAATATTCAATGTGTCTGACATTTAAAATTACTAAATTTAACTTTTTTGATTTACTCTATTTTCATTTTGAATTATTTTGTCATTATGTGTTTATTTTTGTTTGAATTTTTTACTAACAATTTTAATGTAGGTTAGTGGTACCAAATGAGCTTCTACCTTCACGCGATTGGTGTTGTGAGTAGAGAAGATTATCTTCTTGAAATAAAGAGAAGCATAAAAAATAATACTTTTAATCCCATGGCTTGATGAAGAGTCAAGTGGGGCCATTCCAATGTTAAAATGCCCATCTAGATAAATCTACAAAGATGGTTCATCAATTGGGCTAATGAATCATAAGATACACCTCCTACTTACCAAATTTTGATCCCTTCAAAGAGATTTTGAAATGAGAGAAAAATCATTTCCGTGTCTTGTTCATTTTGATATGGTGGTAATCCTATGGGGGTGCTTAGAGGACTCGACTATGTAACTATAGGAGTCGAGGGTTTGTCTCTACCCCTCACGGTTATCCTACAACTCATGATGTAAGTTTGGTCTATTTACACCCTAAGGGATGAGAATATTCTCTTAAGAGATGTGTCCAACTGACTATAAATTTTAGTATTAAAGAATAATAGAGAGTGTAAAGTGGCTATTCTAACATTAAAACATCTATCTAGATGTGTTTATGAATACGGTTCATCAATTGGGATAACAAGTCACAAGATATGCTTATCACTGACCATATTTTAGTCCCTTAAAATAGATTTAGTTGTGATAAAAAACTCATTACTATGTCTTAATCATCTTTAACTATCAGTAATCCACCATATGTCACTTATAATACTTGACCATACAACTATAGGAGATGATAGCTCAAATCTACCCCTTATGGTTCTCTTACAATGTGTGGTGAAAGTTTGCTTACTTTGCACTCCCAAGGATGAGAATATTCTCTTAAGGGATGAATTCAACTGATTGTAACTTACAGTCCTAAGGGTTGATATAAAATGGAAGGGAGATATTCTAATGTTAAAACACACATTTGGATACATCTATAAATATGGTTCATTTATTGGGCTAACGAGTCAAAAGATACGCCTCCCACTAACTAACTTTTAATCCCTTAAGGGAGATTTAGCTATAAGAAAAAACTTGTTACCGTGTCTCTCTTGTCTAGAGATGATAAAAATCCTCCTAGTGGTGCTTATAGGCCTTGATTATGCAATTATAGGAGCTGATGACTCATCTCTACCTCTCACAAGTCTCTTATAATATATAATATAAGTTCATTTATTTTGTACTCTCATCGATGATAAGATTATTTTAAGGAATATGTCTGACTGCCTATAACTTTTAGTGTTAGGGCTTAATAAAGAGAAAAGGGTTGATATTATAGTGTTAAAATTCCTATCAATTCATGTCTACAAATATGGTTCATGGATTAGGATAATTAGTCACAATATATGTCTCCCATTGACCAACTTTTATTCCCATATGAGATATTTGGCTACAAGATAAAACTCATTATTGTACCTTGCTCATCTCAAACTAGAAAGAATCCTCTTGGGGGTGATTATAGGACTTAACTATGAAAATATAAGAGTTTACAACTCATATCTACCCCTTATGGTTCTCTTATAGCATGTGACATATGTTTATTATATTTTCCCAGTCATGGATGAGAAGCTTCTCTTAAGGGATTGTCTAACCGACTACAACATTTAGTTTTAGGGCCTGATAAATATTGAATGGTGGTGATTATAATATCAAAACACCCATTCAGATGTATCTATGAATATGGTTTGGATTGGGATAATTATTTATAAGATATGCCTCCAATAGATCAACTTACAATCTCTTAAGAGACATTTGACTGTGAGAGAAAACTAACCACCATGTCTCACCCGTCCTGAGCTAGTAAGAATCCTCTAGGAAGTGGTTAGAGGACTTGACTATGCAACTATAAGATTTTATGACTCATATCTATCCCTCATAGTTATCCTAATATGTGCAAAGAAAGTTTTTTTAGTTTTCCCAATAAGGGATGAGAAGCTTCTCTTAAAGGATGCATCCAGCTAATTACAACTTTTGGTCTCAAAGCTTGATGCAGAGTAGAAGGTGGTCATTATAGTGTCAAAACACCCATATATATTCACCTATAAATATGGTTCATTGAATTGTCTAATGATTCAAAATATATGCCTCTCATAAACCAAATTTGAGACTCTTAAGAGACATTTAGATGCAAGATAAAACTCATTGCCTTGTCTTGCTCATCTTGAGTTGGTAATAATCCTCTAGGGGTTGATTAGAGGACTTGACCATGTAATTTTAAGATCTAATGGCTCATCTCTAAACCTCGTGATTCTCCTGCACTACACAATATAATTTTGTTAGTTTACACTCTTAAAGACTAAAATCTTCCTTTAATGGATGCATCTGACTAACTACAAATTTTGGTCCTAGGGCCTAACAAATAGTAGAGGGTGGCCATTATAGTATTAAAACATCTATTTAGATGTTTCTATGAGTACGGTTCATTGATTGGTCTAATGAGTCATAATATGTCTACCATAAACCAACTTTTAGTCTCTTAAGATATATTTGTCTATGAGATAAAAATCATTTCCATGTCTCACTCTCTCAAGCTAAAAACAATCCTCTAAGGGTGATTAAATGACTCGACTATGTAATAGTATGATTTGATGACTCATTTATAACCCTCACTAGTATCTTACACCACATGATAGAAGTTGGGCTAATTTGAATTCTTAAGAGAAGCTTCTCTTAAAGGATGTATCCAGCCAACTATAAATTTCATTCATGGGGCCTCATAGAGAGCATATCATGGCCATTCTAGCATTAAATCATTAATATAGATGTATTCATTTAGATGATTCATTGATTGGGATAATGAGTCAAAATATATTCTTCCCACAGACCAATTATTAATCTCTTAAGAGACATTTAGTTGTGAGAGAAAAATCATTACCATTTCTCACTCATTTGAATCTATCAAAATACTCTAATTGGTGCTCAGAGGAATTAACTATGCAATTGTAGGTTCTAATAACTCATATCTAACCTTCATGGTTCTCCTACACTATGTGGTATAAGTTTGGTCAGTTTGTACTCTTAGGGTCAAGAATCTTCTCTTAAGGGATGTATTTGCCCAAATATAACTTTCAACCTTGAGGCTTGACGGAGAGTGGAGGGTGGACACTATAGAATTAAAACACTCATCTAGATGCAAACATATTGATGATTCATTAATTGGGCTAAAGATTCATAAGATATACCTCCCATAGACCAACTTTTATTCTCTTAAGAGACATTTGACTATGAGAGAAAACTTGTTGTTTTGTCTCACTCATCTCAATCTAGAATAAATCCTCTGAGGATGTTTAGAGGACTTGACCATGTAACAGTATGAGCTAAAAACTTATTTATAACCCTCATGGTTCTCGTGCACTGCATGATGTAAGTTCAAATAATTTACATTCTCAGGGATGAGAAGATTCTCTTAAGGGATGTGTCTGACTAAGTGTAACTTTTGGACTCAGGCCTAATAAAGAGTGAAGGATGGCCATTATATCATTAAAATACCCATCCAAATGTGTCTGTGTATATGGGTTGTTGATTGGGATAATGATTCAAAATATATACATCTCACAAACCAACTTTTAGTCTCTTAAGATACATTTAACTACGAGAGAAAACTCATTGTTGTGTCTTACTCATCCTAAGATAGAAATAATCCTCTAGGAAGTGCTTAGAATACTTGGTTGTGCAATTATAATAGTTGATTTATCATCTCTAACCCTCACGGTTATCATGCACCATACAATAGAAGTTCAATTAGTTTGTACTCTCAGGGATGAAAGTCTTCTCTTAAGGTATGTGTCTGGCCAACTATAAATTTTGGTCCTAGATCATGATAGAGTGGGGAGTGGTCATTATAGCATTAAAACATCCATCTTGACATATTCACAAAGACAATTCATTGATTGGGCTAATGAGATAGAAGATACATCTCTCACAGACCAACATTAGTCTCTTAAAATACATTTGGATAAAAAAGGAAAAAAAATTATCATGTTTCTCTCATCCCAAGTAGGCAATAATCCTTTGGGGGTGATTAGATGACTCGACTATGTAACTATAGGAGCTGATGGCTCATCTATATCCCTCATGTTTCTCCTATACTATGTAGTGGAAGTTTGATGGAGAATTGAGGTTCATCATTCTATCCTTAAAATTCTCATCTAGATACATTTGTGAACATGATCCATCTATTGGACTAACGAGTCAAAATATATGCCTCCCATAGACCAGATTTTAGTATTTTAAGAGACATTTGGTTACGATATAAAACTCATTATCATGTCTTGCTCATCTCTAGATGGTAAGAATCCTATGGAAGGTGCTTATAGGATTTGATCATGTAATTATAGGAGCTCATGACTCATCTCTAACACTCACAATTTTCTTACATTGTGTGGTAAAAATTCAACCAATTTTCACTCTCAAAGATGAGAATATTATCTTAAGGGATGTGTAAGGCTTGTAGTGTAGGATTACAAAGCAGGTTAGTTTATTCATTATTAAGGAAAACTAATAATAATCATAAATAACCTAACATTCTAAGCCCACTCCTTCGAGGGGCAGTGTCAGTGAAATCAAGAAACTAATGAGGAAATCAAGATAAGCAATACCCTCCTATAGTGGCTCTCCTTCAAAGATGATCCATAAACATGTGTGTTCCCAAGTTTGGTGCTCTAAGTCTTTATCAATGAAGTTGGGTGAACAGCTCCATCATATTTTCTAGTACTAATTGTTGTCTCCTTGATTGATCAATTTGGGGAATTAGTGAAGCTTTTCTAGTAATATTTTTGCATAGGTTGTTTGTACTAAAAAGCTTGTTTTTCCTATTTATGATGGATCATGTATTTATATTTTTATAGAAATGTCAAGAATCAATCATCACCATCCATATTAATATCAATATGTGTGGCCAAGGATTAATTCAATTTTAAAGGACACATCAATTAATATTTTGGAATAAGGGATCATTAATGAGGCATGGGTGGCCTTAAACTTGATATTTATGTCCATTAATCCCTGGAGCTTGAAACCCTTTTGATGATGTCATGGGTGATTTCATGGCCCAAATATTTTGAATTATGAATTTTCAATAATAGATATTCAATAAATTTTCATGTATTTTCTACTTAAGCTCTTAATCTAATTTGATTTGCTTAATGACTTTACTTAGTATTTTATAATTTTTGGAAATTGGTCACATGTTTAATCAAAATGGTCAAAATTTTCAATTTACTTGGTCATAATTTGATAGGACTTAAATCAGAGAAAGATAATAGTTGTGAATAGTGCATTGCCCTGTTCAAAGATACATAGGCACAAATCAACACTTACATATTATGTGTGCAAATGAATTAGAGTGTTTAAATGGTCTAGAATGATAATTTACTTGGACACAAACTTGATGTGAAGTGAATTGGAAGAAGATAATAATTGCATAAAATGAATTACCACGTTTAGGAATACATGAGCGTAAATTGACACCTACACATGATATGTGTAAATAAATCAGAGCATTTTAGTGATTTTGGTCTAGATTGTGCATTGTTACAGAATGTCATTCATATTTACAATTTTAGCACAACATTGATAAGAATTGGATGTCTACACTTTACCCCTATTTGAGGAGTGGTGAGATATTTGGTCAAAAAAATAGCTTTTCAAAGAATAAAAAAATTGTTGAAAAGAAGTTGGAAGGTAATGATTGAATAAACAAATAACGACCTATGATTCCCCCTTGAGAGGGAATTTGAGGATGAAAGAGAGGGATGGACTCTTGAGAAAAAGAGAAAAAGTGAAATTAACCCATGGATGAGATTAAATTCATATGGGTTAATGCTTACATGCATTGATTCCCAATTATAAATATAATAAAATATAATGGTCCCCAAGATAGGGGGAAGTGGGAAGAATGCATCTCAAAATATAAGTGGCACACTTTGACATACCTAAAATAGGGTAAAATTTATAGGCTTGGGCAGTGATCAATCCCGAAATAAGTTGCATACTTTGATTTTCCAAAATGAGGACAAAATTTTAAAATCTTGGAATTAGAATAAAAACAGAATGAGATAATTACTCTAGATAAAGAAGTTCAATGAATTAATAATTTTCCCTAACAAAGTGGATTTGATTAGTCGATAAAGTGATTTTACTCTAGGAGGGCTGATTTGACCACTAATAATTGATTTTGCCCTAGTAGGGCTGATTAGATCAATGATTGGTCTAAATTTTGTGCCCTGGTATGGAAAATTAGCAAGCATACCTCAAGGATATAACCCATTTCATAAAAAAGAGCAAGCACAAATGTAGATGCAATAGTATAATGACTTTCAAAGAAAGAAGAAGCCACAAAAATGAGGATGCATAGAGAGGTGAAAGAGAAGGCATATGAGGATGGAATAAGGATTGAATAATGTTTAGATTATATTGGAAGAATATGGATGTGAATAAGAATGAAACAAGGATCGATAAGGATAGCTGAGCTGACCTGAGATATCTCATGTATCCAAGCACTACCTACATAGTTTAGATGGACCTCAAGCTAATGTAGTTCTCCCAAGAGTGAGAGAAAATGGAATGAGGAATGAAGAATAAAAGAAATATGTACCAATATTTAATTATGTTTATAATATCCTATTTAGGTAGTGGATATGTAGAGTAGTTCTTTCATAGATGTTTGGTGCCACATTGACTTTTAGACTTGGGTCACTTGGTGTTTATTTTAGAAAATAAAATTATGGATCATAGGTATGAATAACCTATAATAAATTGTATTTAGATTGAAAATAGACCAGTTCAAAGGTGAATATTTTTAGCTAAAGATAATGACAAAAAAACCAAAACCAAATTTGTAAGTATTTACATTTGAACAAAAAACAAAGTAAAGAAAAAGAAAAATAGGTTTCAAATACATAATGTAATCAATATATAAATTATCAAGACTTAAATAAGAATAAGAATGTACTGAAACATAAATAAGCTATAAAATAATTCAAATACAAACATAAACAATTCAATCCTAATTTAATGTCAGACTCAAAAGGTTTACAAAATATATTCAAATACAACACTCAAAACAAACTAATAACCTAAACAGCAAAACACACAAAAACACAAAATAGTAAGATAAAACAATCAATAAATCAGTATGCATGGATACAAAGTTAAACAAATATCAATACAAAAATAATGGTTAATCATAATGTTAGTACAAATAGAAAACAAATTATTCATTTATATGTAATAGAGGTGTTATTCTTCATGACAGGGTGACCCCTAAGCTAGGTAACAATGACACTAGTACAACAACACAAGGATGATAGGTACAAGGTTTCCCATAGATGATAGGGAAATAATGACACAAACTAAACAATAATGGGGGAATAAAATAAAATGAAAGGGTAGATGATCTAACTCTAGATGCACTAAGAAAGTGGATGTTGAATACATAGTGTCATGGACACAACATCCAACATGAACTTTAGGCCAAATGTAGTTCTAGGATATGAGATAAAAGAAAATTGATGATAAGTAAACATGATTTATTAATATATAAATATGGGAATTGTCTCACAAAATGGTGAGAGCATAAATAACTCATAAAATGGTGAGAGTGTTGGAAATTGTTACTTGCAAAATGGCAAGGGCATGGCTTAAACCAAGGGTGCAATAATGCATCTATTTCAAATAAACAATGCACATAATGGTGACTCACAAAATGGTTAGAACATTGGATAAAGCCAATAAGGATGTGGAAACTAAATGACAAGTGGTTACTCATGATATAGTTAGGAGTCCCAGGATCCTTAAGGCAAAGAAGTGATCCAAAAAGAAAGAAAGGTGTGACTGAGCTAACCTGAGATACCCTAGGTATCTAAGTGTTCCCTACTTAGATACCAAGATACCAAGATGTTCTATAAAAAAATTGAATAGAATAATATGGCCCATCCCAAAAAATTAGATGACTTTATATCTCTCATGGAAATTCTAAGCCAATTTTCATGATTTTGTGATTTTTAGGGTTTTCTAGATCTTTTCAAATGTTTTTGGAATTTTTTAAGCATCTCAACTCAATCAAGAATGATGAGATACCAAATGGTCCTACTTTAAAAATGGTGAGAGTGTATGAATTTTGTTGATCATAAAATAGCAAGAGCATTCAAATAGAAATGGCTCGTAATGAATGAACATAATCGATGATCATAATAAAAATGAAACCCACCTCAAAGATGACATGACTTTAAAACTCCCATGGAGATTTTAAACTTATGTTTACTAGCTGGTAATGTTTTTGGTCTTTTATTTTGTCATTTTCTAATGTTTTTGGTGTTTTTGGGATAAGAAATAAAAACATGATATGACAAAGGTACAGGGAACCACTTAGCTAAGGAGATGCACATCCACAGGTAAGAGTTTAAATGATAGTTAAACCGGTTGCAATGGGTGGTAATGACCATATTAGGGTAGTGGTAAATACCAAATAGTAGAAAAATAAGAATAAAATAATACACAATGAAAAAGAAGTCCTAAGGAACCATCAAGTAGGTCAAAAATCATGACTTGACATACCCTAATACACTTGTCTACAAAATAAGCTATGGATATAGATCAAGAAAACCTACCTCGTAGAACTGTCTTTGAATGTGTATAGAATATCGATGAATTATAATCAGGATCATAATTGGTAAGGGACACAAAATTAAAATAGTTCAAGTGAAAGTAAGATTGATCTAAGTATAGTGGAATAGAAACAATCTAGGTTACAACACTCAAAATTATAATGGTCTAGGATATAACAGTCCAGGTTACAATGGTGTAGGGTGCAATAGTCTAGGATATAATCTTTTAGGTGACAAGTATGATGTAAAAATAAGCAATTTTGGCACAGGGTGCCCCAAGTAAGGCATTTTATAATCAATGGTTCAAAAAGTTTTTGAGCATATAAATGTTTGAGATTTATAATGTTCATTGGTTCCAGGAGTTCTTCACCTTCTAGAGTAACTAATCAGTATGCCCTTGAACCATAGTTTGTTGTAACTACATATGGGTCTAGCCAATTAGGCTAAAACCTACCCTTTTTCTTGCATTCAGCATTGGTATTATTTTGATTTTATTTTAGGACCAAGTTTCCAAATTCAAACTCCTAAGGGAGAATGTGTTTGTTATAGTTGCATAACAATCTATTATGATATGTGCTTAAATTGTCCAGGGTAACTAAACACTTACCATAAAGAAGTTATAGCTCTTGTAACCTATAAATTCTATATCCTTCATCATCAATAATGTGCTATAAAGATACCCATAATGAGGTTAGCTCGATATCAATTGGGACAATAGTGTTTGTACCAAAAACCAAGAAATATGGGGTGACTCTTATAGGGGTACAATGACTAGTATGGTAGGCCCAAAGGGTGGGAAATATTTACAAGTGCCAATTATGGCCAACATTATTGACAATCTTCTTAAGGATTTTGATAATGGTTTTGTTGGACACCTCATCTTGATCGTTTCCTTATAGGTTGTATTGTGTGGATTTCTTGTGTTTGATTTTGAATTAGGTATAGAGTGTTTTAAAATCTTTGTTAATAAATGAACTGACATTATCATATTTGATTTAGGTGGAGATACCATAATGACAAATGATATGATAATGGATGAACTTGGTAATTTACTTCCCAATTATATAAATTAGAGGAATGACCTTGATCCACTTCGTAAAATACTTTGTAGTAGTAATAATTTGTTTATGACCATCAGAAGATGTTGGGTTTATTTTCTCGATGAGATCAATATTCCACATAGAAAATGGCCATGGTATAATAATCAGTTGTAGAAGTAATGAAGGTACATCTATCAAATTACCATGTTGTTGGTAGGCAACATGATTTCTAACATATTTACAAGCATTTGTCTCCATCTTGGGCTAGTAGTATCCTATTATTAGGAGTTTCTTGATAAGGACTACACCACTAGTGTGGGCCCCACACATTCCTTCATGAACCTCCTTAAGCCCTAATGTGGATTCTCCTAAAGATAAATAAAAAAGAAGCATTCCATCATAGCCCCTATGATAAAGCATGTTTCAAAGGATGGTATAACGGGCTAGGTGACGAAGGAAACTTTTCTAAAAAAATTTGAAAGGTCGATAGGAAGAACTTGGTCATGAAAATAGTTATAAATATATTGATACCAAAGAGGTTTGGTGGGGAGATTAGGACCAAAAATAGTACAAACCCTCTATAAATATGGTAATATATGATCATGTTCTAAAAGGTTCTTAATGAGAAATTGATACTCTTTAACATTACTGATGACATGTACCATGGACTCAATTATTTCCATTACATTGGTTGATCAATTATTGACCTGTGGTACCTATTCAAATTGTAGTGACCTAAAACATGACTTTATATTGTCCACAATATGGTTTTAGGGTACAATCTTTTCATCCCTAGTTTGATACTAGTTTTTAGTCTAACTAATGATTAACTGGGAGTCCCCATAAACCATTAACTACTAGATATCCCATTATATTTCAAGATGAAGTCCTACAATAAAGGCTTCATATTCAGCCATGTTATTGGTGTAGTTGAAGCTGATATGAAATGTTTTGGGGATGAGGTCCCATTATGGTGTAACTGGTAAAATGTCAAGTCTAGATCCATGAGATGTGAATGAGCCATCAAAATATAATTTTTATTGTTCAGATTCATGAGCCATTTCCTTTATCGTCATGATAGAGTCATCTAAAAAATCAAAAGTAAATGGTGTAGTATCTATGATAGTAGCTTCAACAAGTTGATCTATGATGACTTTCCCATTTCTATCTTTTTTATTTTGGTACTCAACTTCAAATTCAATCAATAACATAACCCATTTAGCCATGCGGCATGTAAGAGTTACTTTAGACAATAATTTTTTGAGAGGGTCCACCTTATCAATGATAATAGTCTTATTGTTAAATGTGTAGTGACGTAACTTTTGGGAAGTGAACACGATTTCCAAATAAGCATTTTCATTAGGTGAATATTTATGCTCATATGTTACGAGTGTTCAACTCAGATAGTAAATTGCATGTTTTTTACCTTGTTCAGCATGTTCGGTCAAAAGTGCCCCCAGTGCATTTTTTTTATTTATATATAAAGAAATAATGGCTTGTTAGGTGCTAGCAGTCTCAATAATTATGAGTTATCCAAGTATGTATTTAGTTTTTCAAGTTCTTGATGACATTTAATAGCCCACTAAAATGTGACACCTTTCTTAAATATGTGTGTAAAAGGATGTCACTTGTCTGCTAGTTGTGATATAAACCTATGAATAGATTGGATTTTTCCCTATAGGTTGTGGAGCTATTTTAGATTGGAAGGTGGAGGCATTTCCATGATTTCCTTGACCTTAGTGGGATCCACTTCAATCCCTCTATGTGATATAATGAATCCTATCACTTTTCCCAAAGTAACTTCAAAGTCACATTTCCTAGGATTGAGACAAACCTTATATTCATGAAGTCTTTCAAAGATGGAAGTGAATGCAATTGTATATGTGAAGAGGTGTGTCAAGCTTCAGAATCATGCCAATCTAATTCACACTCCATCAAAGACACTCAAACCATTGATATTACCATGGTTGTTCTCAATGTGAGGACTTGACCTTGTTGATAAGATCAATATAACCTCTTCAAATGGCCATAAACAAGTCCTAACTACTACTGAATACTTTACTAAGTAGGTGGAATGCATTCCCCTCATTTACATCATTGGTAAGTAGATCTTCAAGTTCATATTCAACAATCTCATTTACCATTATGGCATCCCCTCCAATATTATATATAATAATGGCATATCATTCAAGAATAAATGTGTGAAATCACTTTGTTCTTAATACCAAATTAAACAACATTTCTCTACCACTTATTATCCATAAGGTAATGGCCAAGCTAAGGCTTTTAATAAACCCATTATTAATATTCCAAAAAATATTATCAATGACATTGGTTTTAATTGGCACTTGTATCTCTTTAATGCCCTTTGGGAATTCCATACCACATTTTATACTCTAATAGGAGCTACACCCTATTCAATTATTTATGGAACTGAATCTATTCTTCCCATTGAGGTCGACATACCACTTTCACCACCTTTTGAGTACGCAAAACTATAATGATTTGAGGTCCTAATGGGACTATGTATGCAACACTCAATTCACATTAAGGTCAACTCATTCACCCCTTTTTCCCTGCTCTCAACATTTTGTGAGCTTGGACCATGTTGTATCTCATAGTTATTGATGGATTTGAGATACATAAAACACCAAAATCATTAGAAGTAACTTACCACTTTCACCACTTTTGAGTAGGCAAAACTAAATTTATTTGAGGTCCTAATGGGAATATGTAGGAAGCACTCAATTCATGTTGAGGTTAGTTCATTCACCCCTTTTGCCATACTCTCAACATTTTATGAGCTTAGACCATGTTGTATCTCATAATTTTTGATGGAGTTGAGATACCAAAATCAGTGGAAGCAACTTACCACTTTTACCATCTTTTGAGTACATGGAACTACAATGACTTGAGGTCCCATCAAGACTATGTGAGAAGCACTTGATTCAAGTTGAGATCAGCTCAGTCACCCCTTTGCCACATTATCACCACTTTGTGAGTTGGGATATTATGTGTCTCATAATTATTGATTGAGTTGAGATTCCTTGAAAATTCTAAAAACATTTGAAACATTTTCAAAACCCCTAAACATTTGTAAAAGAGTTTAGAAAATCCTATAAATCACAAAATCATGAAAATCAGTATAGAATTTCCATGTGAGATATAAAGCCATCAAAAAAATTTGGGATGGGCCATCTTATCTATTCATTTTATTTACATACAACCTTGGTAATTTTCCTCTCATTTTTGGGAGAATTACATCGACTTAAGGTCCACCAAGAATATGTAGGCAACACTTGGATACATGGGGTATCTCAAGTTATCTCAACATTTCTTTTTTGACCACTTTTTTGCCTTAAGGATCCTTGGACTCCTAACTACATCATGAGTAACCACTTGTCATTTAGTTTCCCCATCCTTATTCTCCTTAAGTTGTATGCTCTCATCATTTTACAAGTTCATATTATGAGCATTTTGTATTTGAGTTTAATACACTAATGACCACTTGGATTCATCTTATGTTCTTGTTATTTTTCTAGTATTCTCTATTTTAATGCTCTCACCATTTTACAAGCTCGTTATCCTTCAAATCCATAGATGTAGTATACTCTTTGAATTATTACTTCAATTCATTTGTGGATACTCATTTCTTGACTTTAGTGTGGTTTTAGCCTAAACCATATTCCATCACATTTGCTCAATTTATTTGTGTTGATGCTTTCATAATTATGGAACGTCATCCCCTTTTCTCTCATGCACTCATCATTTTGTGAGATCATTCCCATATTCCTCTGCATGTCAATCGTGTTTTTTATCATACATTTTCTTCTATCCCATATCTTGGGAGAATTACATTTAGCCTAAAGTTCATGTTGCATCTTATGTCCATGGAACTATGTAGGTAGCGTTTACTTGCCCAGTGCATTTGGATTCAACTTAACTGCCCCTTTCTTTTCTTCTATTACCCCTAATTTTTTTTGTTTTTATGTGTCATTGTCTCCTATAGCCTAGGGGCAATGTTTATCATCTTGTTTGTGGTGTTACTTCCTTATAACCTAGGGGAAACCTTAAGCCAATTGTTCTTGTGTTGTACCTAAGTCATTGCTTCCTAGCTCACCCTATCGCTAAGAATAACACCTCTATTACACATACATGAACAATTTGTTTTTTGTTTGCACTAACATTGTGATTAATCATTATTTGTGTATTTTTGTTTTTTTAGTGTCGTTTGTTTATTTTTGTGTGTTTAGAGTAGTTTATTTACTAGATTTTAATTTGCTTTGCATTGTTTAGTTATTTTTTATTATTTTTTTCACTTTTTTAATTTATTTGGTGTTTTGTTGTGTTTTTGTTTGTTTATATTTTGTTTGTTTTTATCTTTTTATTGTTTGTTTTGCCTTTTTATTCCTCGATTATGATAATATTATTACATGTTATTTGTTCTTAAGTATTGATCATGTAATTCAGTTGTGAATTTTTGTATTTAGTCTTACACTTGATTTATTTGTTCTATTTACACTTGGGATTCAAATATTCACATCATATTCTTAAGTTGTTTATATTTATATTTAAATTAAGTTTTCCCATTCTTAAGATATGAATTATCATTTTAGTTATCCATAACTATCGTGCATAATATCAAAATCTAAATCAAAACCGTGTTCACAAAGTCTTCTATCAAAGGAAGCATCTCTTTAATAGTCACAAACCCAACCAGCTACCCAAACACATGTCTCAATCCATGAGTAATAAAAAAGTACAAAAAATGATTTATTATATGCTTATATAGACAAACATCTCTGAATAAACATCCATATGAGTCATAAAACATAAAAAGATGATAATCCCATATGAACATCTCCTATCCTTGACCATCCTTTTGGGCCTCCTTCTAAGACCCATTTAACAACACAATTTTTCCACCTATATCTAATTTTTATTCAAACATTCATATTCAAACTCACATTTAGGTTGGAAATGTGTTGTTATCATTTTCTAGCACCATATTTTTGGGCCTCCCCTTTGAGACCTGTTTAATAACATGATTTCTTATCCTATATACCATGTTTATTTCATCGTGCATCTTCAAACTCATATTTAGGCTATAAATGTGTTGTTATCTTTTGCCATCACCATATTTTTAGGCCTCCACTTAATACTTATTTAGAAACATGATTTATTAACCTATATCCCATGTTTGTTCTAACCTGCATCTTAAAACTCACATTTAGTCTATAAATGTGTTGTTATCCTTTGTTAGCACCATCCTTTTGGGCCTCCTCTCGAGACCCATTTCACAACATGATTTCTTAGCCTATATACCATGTTTGTTCAAACATGCATGTTCAAACTCACATTTAGGCTAATAAATGTGTTTTTATCCTTTTCTAATGTATGTGTTACTAATTATAACTATCATTTGGATAAATTTGTGTGTTTCCCTTTCTGTTGTTGATTATAACCACCTTTGGGCAAATCAATCTCTTTTTCCTATTTTTGCTTTCTTGATTACAATCTCATTTGGACAAATCATTTTTTTCCATTTGGTTAATGATTATAACCACCTTTGGTCAAATTAATATCCATCCCGCTACCCTACTAGGGCAATCCATTTGTGATATTGCTCATAACCACCTTTAAGAAAATAAGTGTCACACATTTTATTATTGACTATAACCACCTTTAGGAAACTCAGTGAGTCCAATTTTCACTAATGTCTATAACTACCTTTTTAAAATTTAGTAATCTTACCCTGGTTACCATCTAGATCATGTCATTTTCTTCATTTTAATGGAATGTTTGGCTATTCTATTTTTGTTGCCTAATCCCTCAAGGGGGCATCAAGGGTTTATCACCTTCTCTTTGGGGAATGAACCATTTGGATTAATGACTTTTTTATTTTTTGAAAAGATGTTACTATGCCCATGTCTTGCAATGCCTTCTTAAACATGGGAAAACTTTAGACAATTACTTTTGGCCACTTTTGTGCCTAAAGTGACATTCAACACAATTTCTAGAAAATGACTTATTTTAAGCCTAGAAATCACCTAAATTACTCAAATTCATTCACTTAAGGGATTTAATTACCCAAAAATGTGATGAGCTAGCTTATTTGGTGTATAATCCTATATGCATCACTAACCTGGTTCAATTCTAACCCTAGTCAGATTATGACCTAGTAATGTAACACTTTTGGCATGTTAATCTATTAATTCATGACATTTAAATCAATTTCCAAAAGCTAAAAAACATTAGTCAAGACTAATTATATTTCAAATCCTAAATTAACTTGTTTAAACAAAAATTCCAAATGAAATTAGTGAATTTCATTTACTAAAAAGGAATTTTTGCCAAAAATGAAGTCAAAGAGTCAAATAAGATAATAAAGTGATTTATTATCTCATAAATATTCAAAAATATAACTCACACTTCAAAAATATCTAAAGTGACTTGTCATGCCTCAAAAATATCAAAAACTGAGGTGTTAATATTTTATGAGTGCCTTAAACCTTCCTAGATTAGACTGACCTAACCAGGGTTAATTTAGACTCAACCCAAGTTAGAATTTAACCTAACCTACCCATGGTTAGAGTTATTTATTTGAGATATAAATAAAAGTTCCCACACCATTGATAAAAATATTTTATGTTTAAGGTTATTATGCTTGAATACCTTCTTGAAGCCCTTCAAGAGTAATGTTATTATGCCAAAATTATGCCAAGATTCAACACCAAGCCACAAGTGACCATTAGAGAGATGCTACCACCTTGTAAGAGCATTTATAAGAGACTAAAATCATCATAGTCCAAGCATAAACATTCTTATGCCAAAAATCAAGCATCATATATGACAAGGGAGGTAAGAACTTTATATTATCTTCATCTCTTTTTTGTGCTCTTGCTTATTATGTTATGATCCCCCTAGTTCTTTGATAAGAGGGTTTAGTCTTAGTGCATTGTTAATTTTGATGTTTTCTCATTTTTACTAAAAAGATACTAATCTATATTTTTTTTCCTTTTCATACTCCTAAGCTACATAATGGCATGCTCGATGGGACCAAACATCCTGTATGGCCAAGGAGATTAATATGCTAGTCTTAGTTTTTAAAATAGATGCATCTAACTATTCAAGTTTAGAGTTTTAACTTAGTTTTAAATGTATTTTTTTAACAATCTTAAATGGATTGACATTGATTTATAGATTAACATTAACTGCAAGAATTAACCATAATCTCTTTGTGGAAATAGAGAAAGTTAGGAAATATGGCTAATAATGATTTTGCTTGCCTTCATTTTGTGTCTGATGATCTATATATTGTATATATAACCCTTTTATTGAATAATCCATGAGATATTTAGATTTTAAGCTCATTTATTAACCATTTTTCCTTCAAAACAAACTATGTTTTTTGTGTTTTTTAGGAAATATCAATGATCTACCTTAATCGACTTTGATTTTATAATTGACATTGATCTCTATGGATCAGTGATAATTGGTTTCTGAGACAAAAAAATACAAACCTGAGACCTAATTTTAAATTTTTATTTGCTCACTTACCTTTAGGCTTATAATTAGGCAAACCCTCTAACAATTTGTAGGTCTTGAGGTGGAAAGAGCAAAGTTTAAGCATGGTTAAATCTTGCACACATTGTATTTGGTGCTTAAAACCCATTTAGTTATTTTCATCTCTTAGTTATTTTTAAAGTTCTTTGCAACTATCAACAACAAATCCAAGGGGCCAAATTTCATTTCACATTTCACATAGTGCTTTAGAAAGAACACAAAACTTAGACCAAGTGTTCCTCAAAACTTTATTTTTGTTTATTATTTTTTTTTGTTTTATTTCTTGCAAATCAAACTTTGCACATATGCTCTCCCCCTATCCCATTTATGGAATATAGATGACCAAAATAACTTCATTAATTTCCTTATTTCTTAGTCCAATCCTAGAAGGAACGTCATCTATGCTCTCTCTAAATTTGAATAACTTAGATTATTCAAAAAAGGACCTTTAAAGTCCTAGTTTCATTTATTTCTTTTATGCATTTGGCTTGTGGGTGGGAGTCCATTGCCTCCCCATAAGTTCTTTAGGGAAGTGTTGACCTAGGAATTCATCTCCCAGCATCATTTCAACCCCACTCCATGGTGGGGTATACAAATTTAGGGTGACTCATTGGGACATTAGTTTGAATAGTTAAACTAACTCCGTTAGTGATATTTACCTCATAATAATGGCCTAATATAGACATCACACTATATTGAGCAATCTGATGGATGTACTGGTTGTTAAAAGGATAAGAACTTTTTACAACAGTTTAATTACCTTGGATCCAAATGATGTAATTTCATCTCTAGTGTTAACCATACTTGGGACCATCTAGAATGCATGAAACTTATATTTTTTAGACAAACCCCACCTATCATGAAAATATTGTCAATATAGGGTGAATATCTTGAAGTTCCATGTCACTGTATCAATTCTTGAGAGAAGAAGGGACCTAAAAAACCTTACTTTTCATGCAGATCTAAATTTAATAAATTAATAAATTATTTCCTCTCAAGGAGTATATTAATGGAATTTAACAATACAAAGCAACCTTGTCAATTTTTAAGGATAGGATGATACAATTAGGTATTTTTTTGTCTATTTATTTTACTTGCATTACTTTGAGTCTACAACTATTGTTTGTCAAAAGCATGTCAAAACAAGTCTAAAACATTCACATTAATTTTACATCTCTTTAGCCAAATAGGTGTTTACTATGTTCATTTGGGTCATATTTTTGCCTTAAAATTTGTTCTAAAACCATTGGTGTCTCTCTTGTTTAAACAAGGCATTGTTAAGCTGCCCATTTCATCTCATAATTTTGCCTTGGATATTCTAGTCTAAACCATTTATCATGTCGTTTGTTTGAAGGAGCATTATCACATTGTCAATTTGTTCCAACCTCTTATTGCCTTTGAAACCAAGTCCTAAGCTATTATTTTACCTCTCTTGTTTCAAATACATGGTTATGCCACCTATTTTAGTGTAGTATTTTGCCTTATAACATCCAAATCTTTTCACATTAAAGCTGAAGCTCAACCATTTGAAGTGAAAATATTAATTTAATTAGGTTCACACTGAATCCTTGACTAATTTGGGCTTAGGATATCCACCTTTTATGTTTGTATTATGTTACTTGGGTTGGTTTCATATTTGATCTAAAATACCCCTTGCCTAGACCTAGTGATTGTTGTTTGTTTTGAACCTTATTTAAAGTGTCCTTTTTATCCAAGTTATTGCCATGTACTTTGTTTGAAGTTTTTGTGTCAAATATTTTGAAGTGTCCTAGTTCCTTTGTTCCAATATTTTTCATGAGTCAAACTTTGAGTCTTAGGTGAGCTAATTACTGAGTGTCATCTGAGCCAATTAACTTAGTTTAGTTTGTTATATTTATACTCTTATTTTTTTTGTGTTTTTATTTTAGCACAATTAAAACCACCTTTGGTAAAATCATTGCTATCCCTTGATCATAGTTCACAATTATTTTACTTTGTTTAGAAATACTTATGATTGATTATAACCACTTGTGGGTAAATTATTACTTTAGCCATAAACAAGTTTGAGCCTTTGTGTTATTTTTGGTGCTAATTATAACTGCCTTTGGGTAAATTAGTATCATTTTGTTAGATCGGTTTCACTTTTTTTTGTCCCACATTTTCCTAGTTTAGTTGTTTTTCCCTTTGTGTCTCTTTTATAAAGCTAAAGGCCCTTTTTATATCTTATTTGTTCATTACCTTTAGACCCTTTGTTTGTCATGTGACCTATCCATGGATCTAAATTTTCCTTCTTACACACATATCAGGACCATGTATAATCCTAGATATAGGAAATTTATGAATAATGACCCTTTTATTCAAGAGTCATATGATGATGTTGCTTATGATACAAATCCTTATCCATCTTATAACATCCCATATGTTTAATAGAGTCATGACCCTTTAGCAAAGTATTTGGTAATTGTGCCTCCATATCTAGGATAAAAACTAGATCAAACACAATAATACCTCACTCAAATGATGCCTAACATGGAAAAAAACCAATAATAAGAGCCTTATTATGTTACTAAACTAGCACAAAATAGTTATGATCCTACTTATTTGAACGTCATTTGTTATAAAACAAAGACAAAGTGCTATTTCGAGCTATCAAAGTAGGTGCTAGGTTTACACTAGACTTTCCACAAGAAAGTCTGAGTAGTTTGATCAAAATGCCTAGTAATGTGCTATGAATTCAATTATTCAAACATGTATCTACAATTTATAGCCAATATTTGGTCCAAATGCCACAACAAGACCAAAATTCACTTGACATAGGAAAATGCATTATGGACAAATAAATGGAATAGGTACAAAAAACATACCAAAACTATCTCAATTTAGCTCATAACCTCAATGAAAGGGTTATTTCTAACATGTCACTTATTGAGATAGATCCATCAATAGGTCAATAAATAGATGCTTTAGGCTATACAAGTCAAAATATAGACCTCTTTAGCTAAAGCACATTGGTTAGTGATAGTATAATGTCCACATTTCAATGGAAGATAATATTGCTCAAACAAAAGATACCACTCAAAATGTTATTGATAACACACAAGTGCAATCAATTATAAACTAAAGTGGGTATAATTTATAACCAAGAAATATGCTTACAAATCCTATAAATAATGTCATAATTAGATTGTAACAAAAGGGAATAGGTGCACCTATTTCCTAGAATCAACAAATAAACTTCACTCCCTAATTAGCTGCTTCTTTGAATGTGCAACAGGGGGAAATGATCCAAAAACAAACCAACTTACCATCATAATAAGTGTAGGACACTATGACACCTCAACAAGTGATAATGAATGTTCTACCAAAATAAGCATAAACTAATGTACCTTCTCAATTATAAATATTGCCTAATCAACAACGTATTCTTATTAGTCAAAAAGTGCTAGTCGGTCAACAATAATATTTTTCAAACCAACAAATGTCAAACCATCAAGTGTTGTTTCAACAAGTACCAATCTAATAATAGGTGTTTATCTAATAATAAGGTACTTATGCACAATAGGTACCGGGTGATAATAAATAATTGCCTTTCACCCAATGGGTATTGCAGTGCAATAATGATCCAATTACCAATACCCTCAACATCTGGTAGTTAGTTAGTAGTGTGTTCTTTATATCCAATAAGGTTTAACAAGTAGATAGTAGGTTCCCTCTCAAGAACACCAATACCAACACATTTCACAAAGCCAAATGCCATTTCCATAGCCATAACTCCCTATCTAGGGCTATGTATCCAACCCTGCCCAAAATGTGCTTTAACAATAGTTTATTTTATACCCATAGTATAATCATAATGTATGGATAGACATACCTATTCATCCATCCAATTTAACTAGCATCCCATAATATGCCTACCCTAGTCAAATTAATCCACCTTTGACCATGCAACCTCCCCAAAAATAGGCCTCTCCTAATTTCTTAGCCCAAGAGTTACAATAGATGAAGGATGTAATTCAAGTGATATAAGTTAGAAAACAAATGAAGAAATTCAAACTAGAAGATATCTGTTCTTACCCATTTAACATGGAGTATTTTCAAATACCATTTCCACCAGGTTATGAGCCACCTAAATTTGACAACTACAAAGGCAAAGGTGATCCTAGAGAGCATTTAAAGGAATTATTTATTGCCTATCAACTGGTGGCCTATAGTGATATATATTTACTTCTACTCTTATTGAGGAGTCTAGTTGGATAAGCTTTGGAATGGTGGCTTAAATTGATAAAGAACTCTATACCTGACTTTGATGATCTCTCAAAAAAGTTTGTACAACACTTTTCATACAATATCGAACACAAGATTATTATTATGAATCTAAGACAAGCTAAAAAAAAACTTGGTGAGAATTTTTTTGCATATTAACAATGTTAGAAATCCATAGCAAGCTATTTTACACATAATCTGATGGAAAAATTGTTGGTTGTGATATGTAATAAGATTTTGCATGATGAGATATATATCATCTTGAGTTGCAATGTGCTTATACATTCAAAGAGGTCATAGCAAAGGGAATCTAGATTGAGAAATCCCTTGTTAACAGGGGAATAATAAAACTATCCTCTTTCAATCAGAAGTAAAACTAGAATCAAGGCCAAAACTATAATTAAACCCAAACTCAAGTACCAGCTTCAATGCCACCTCAAGCCAACAAAAATTAAATACCTAAACCTTACAACCATAATAAAAATGTTGTTGGCAATGGGGTTATTGAATAACATCATGTTCAAATGGTGAAAACATTGGTTGTCTATATACCTTCACCCACTCAACAAGCACTTCCTTCATACATTTAACTAGGACCTCCACAAAACCAACTACCAAAAAATCAAAACCAATTACAAACCCCTCCTCCAAGGAAAAGGCCACCCATTACCCATAATTCAACCTTAGTGATCCCATTGAGTTTGTGTTTTAAAGACTGGTTCAAGTAAATATGATTAATTGGCCTATACCAAAGTCATTTCTTAATGATATTCCTATCCTGATTGGTACAAATAAAATGAATTTTGTGAGTACTATCATGTTATGGGGCATTCTGAAATATGGTGTATACAACTCAAACATCTAATTGAGAACATGTTGGAGAATGAAGAGATATAAATAAATTCCCATACTCCTATAAACAACCATAACTTGGTTATATACTATAATTTGTTCCCACAACATAACAATAAAAACAACTAGCAATAGTACCAATAACAACAATTGAAGTGACAAATAACTCCACCAAATAATCAACAAAAGTAATGTTAGCCATTACAATAGTAGGAAAATGGTCAAAACAAATGTTAAAATGATCAAAAAAACTAAAGAATTCATCATGTCATTGTGTAGACCTATAATAATGTTGTAGGACATGTTTTAGGTGGTCATGTTGCAACCATCACCTATTAAGCCTATACTAACTACCAATCAACCTGGACCTTCACATAATTATACCTATTTTCCAATTGATACCTACCAAGCTCCTTATGATAGTGATTATTCTATGAGTTATGTCAATAATCAAGCACCATATTGTCTAAAAAACATCATTATAAGCCTCCCTACATACCCAACCAACTATAAAATCCATGTTCTAGATCTAGATTACACAATTTTGACTTGAAGAGTCAGTCACTATTAGAGAACCATAACCAAATACTCCAAATGAGCCTAATCAACCTTTTGTGCCTATCAAAAATAAATCAATTGATAAAATTGAGGGGGAAATCTATGATATTATGGAAATTTTGAAGAAAACACCTGCACATATCTCCATCATGGATTTTGTGCACACATATATCATCCATAAAGACATCTTGAATGAGTATTTGAACCAATCCCTAGTGCCATATGATATCACTCTAAACAAATTATAAGCCATGGTAGGACACTTGGTCCCTAGACAATGTCTCACCTTTGACCAAAGTGACAATCCTTCTCTAGGCCCTTTATATAATAACCCATTTTACATTGAAGTTGGTATAATGAACCATAGATTTAAATGTGTCCTTGTATATAATGGTTTGGGTCTCAACATTATGTCTCTGAAGTTAGTCAAACATCTCAGATATATAATAGCTGACTTACAGCTAGATACCATCATTATAAAGGCATATGATAACAAATAATGGGAATCTCAAGGTAGTATCATCATGCCAATAGGCATTGGACCATTAACCCATGATACTTTGTGCCTTGGTTTAGAATTATAACTATTTTACAATCTATTATTGGGTTGACCCTAGATCCATGAAATCAACTACATTTCATCAGTATATAAAGTTTTCACATTTAGGGATAGAAGTGACTATACATGTTGATCTTTATCCGTACCAGTATTTTAAATGCCTTGAAGTTGATTATAAAATCTATAACTACCATTTTGGTAGGAATCATATGCCCAAAATAGAAGGAGAAAAGGTCAATAAACTAAAATTCATTGAATTAGGCCGAGAAGCTAATTACATTGACCCCAACATCTTAGCCTCTACCTCAGCCATGTCTCCACCAGACATTTCCAATCATTTCTATGTCATTGATAAAGGTATTGGATAATATAGCACCTGTAATGAATTCCATATTTCCAAATTGCCTAAAAATCTTAAAGCTTATGGGAGACCTATAGCCAAGACTACTAGTATGGCATGGGACACCAAAGGAAAATCTCAGCTAAACAAGCCCATCATCTTCAAACTATCCTCTAGCCTAGAATAGGACCCATTGGTAGAAGATGATTCGTCTCTATAAACTTATGAGTTGGTTGATTATTACCAAAGTGTGAAGTATCCTATTCCCAACCAAATTATCGATCACCTAGTTTATGAAGTCCAAGGCCTTAGGTTACATCAACAAGGCACTATTAAACTAGTTTTAATGACTAAATATAAGGGAACTCATGGTATTAGATTTAAACTTCTTGAGGGTGACCTCACATACCTAATTCAAGTTCTAACACCAATGACTAGTGATGACAATATCGGTAGTGACACAGGGTTTAATTATAGCATCTATGATGACCTTGACACTACAAACTTATTTGATTACCATGTCAATATGCACCATTATCCATATTTATAAACCTACGCATTTAACCCTTTACCATCCATAATTGATAGACTGGAACCAAAAAGAGTTAACAATACCATTAGACAAGTTGAAAAGTGATGATGTCATCTATGACTTTTTAGGATTAAGGAGTCACATACCCTTTAGAGACCACAAGTACGGATTCTCTCTACCTACTTTGGAGAGTGGGTGAACTTCCCTAGCCAAAAATAAAAATAAAATCAAACATTAAGTTATAAAAGTGAAAACCTCTTTGGGGTGATTAATGAATAGGGAAAAAGTAAAGAGAAAGGCAAGTCTCTTAGTGAAAACTAGTTTTTAGCACCATTGGATGGGGTTGTTCACCCCTCTTCCTATGAAGCATAGGAGACCTATAGCCCATAGCCTAATTATGGATTAGATGTCAATACTAAGGAGTGTTAATATTTCACACAAATTGTTCAAGAGTGCCTTGAGGTATTTGTATCATGGTCAATGCCACCATTAGGATATTCTAATTCATCCTGCTCAGGAGAATTAGAGGAGCCAGTCCATCTAGAAGAATTTGTTGTTGTTAATCAATTCAAATCCTTACCAACTATTCTATATTATAGTTCTACAATTCTCATGAAGGACACTTTAGAGGTAAATATTGGGACACTAGAGGACCCAAAGTGGATTAATCTAGGTGCATCCCTCACTGAGGAGGAACATGAAGCCTTTATATCTATTTTGAGGAAATGTGTTGACATATTTGCATGGGCTTATTTAGACGTACTAGGTTTAGACCCTACCATGGTTGTACACCATATCATTGTACATCATAATGCAAATCCCATTAAACAAAAGTTGTGTAAGATGAATCCTTGTATTGTTGTGTTAGTAAATAAAGAGCTAGAAAAACTCCTAGACATAAAATGCATCAGGTTGATTGACTAATTAGAGTGGATTTCAAATACTGTACCAATAATTAAAAATATAGAAGGGATCCAAATTTGCACTGATTTTAGAGACATCAAGAAATCTTACCTGAAAGACTTTCCTCTACCTAACATTGACATGATAGTCAACTCAATGGTTGGTTATGAAATTCTCTCTCTAATGGATGGATTTTTAAGTTATAATCAGATTAGGATAGTACTAGAAGACCATCAAAAAATAGTGTTCACCACTCTATGGTTAACATTTTGTTATCATGTAATGTCATTTGGACTTAAGAATGTTGAATCCACTTACCAAAGAGCTATGATAATGATTTTTCATGACTGATGCATGACATTGTTGAGGACTATGTCAATGATATTTTGGGTAAATCAAAGACCCATGATAATCACCCAATCATGCTACAAAGAATGTTTGAGAGAATTTATTAGTTTAATGTCAGGTTTAATCTAAAAAAATGTATATTTGGCATCACTTATGGCAATCTACTAGGTTTTATTATCTCTCATATGGGCATTGAAGTCGACCTAGATAAAGTCCATGTAATTACACAAATTCTACCACCATCTGCCTTGAATTAGATCCATTGTTTACAGGTCAAGATCCAATCAATCAAACACTTCATCTCATAATTATCTAATAAATGCCATCCATTTATGTACTTGTTGAATAAAGGTGTCACATTCTCTTAGAATGAAGATTGTCAAAATGCATTTGATCAACTTAAATAATATCTTGCCAATGCACCTATTTTGTATCTGCCAACACCAAGTAAGCCATTACTTCTTTACCTATCAGCAACTACGAATGCCTTGGGGGAACTCTTAGCTGAGTATGATGAATAGATAAAGGAGCATGTTGTGTATTATTTGATTAGAACATTGGTCACGTATGAACATAACTATACACCGATTAAAAAATCCTATTTATAATTGGTGTTCACATCCCAAAAATTGCATCATTATATGTTAAACAATAAGACCATTGTTATCATCAAAGTAGATACTCTTAAATATATACTTTTACAAATCAGCTCTAGAGGGTCATATGGCAAAATGGATCATGTTATTGAGTGAGTTTTAAATAGATTATTCCAACTAGAAATCCATAAAGGGGAAAGTACTTGCAAATAATCTTGTTGAAAATCCTCTTTAAGATACTCAACCTATTACATTTAGATTTCTAAATGAGGCCATTATGACCATTATCAAAGCAGATGCACCTCTTGAGCCTGAATGATGAAATATGTACTTTGTTGGATCATTCACAACTCTTAGATCAAAGGGTTAATGATACACATGGGAATTTCATTCCCAAATCCTTTTACATTGGATTTCCATGTACTAATAACATGTCCAAGTACAAATCACTCATTACAAGGCTTTGTTAAGTAGTACAATGAAACATTCAACATTTATTGGTGTATGGTGATTCTCAATTAATTATCAATTAGACCAAAAATCAATACTAAACAAAGGATGAGAAGTTGGTACATTACAAATTAATGGTTGATACTCTCAAGAAATAGATTACCAATATCCAATTTGAAAGAATACCTTAGGCCATTAATATAACAATAGATGTTATGGCCACTATTAGCTCCATGTTCTAGATCATTGACAGAGCTAGGGATTATCAATTTCTTATTTAACATCTCTTAGCCATAAAACTATTTTGTGACATTACTAGTCCCACTTCTCCATGGTACTCAGATATATTTTCCTATCTTTAAAACCAAACCATGCCTCCTAATTTATCATGTAAAAAACAAAAATCCTTTACCCACAAAGCCTCTCATTATACCTTACTTGGACCAACCTTGTATCATAGAATCTATGATGGAATTTTGCTTCATTGTTCACTTTGGTATAATCCAAACTAGTATTGATGGAAGTCTATGAAGGTGTATGTGGATCCCATACTGTCAAGGCAATATTAGCCAAAAAGTTATTGTGTATCAATTATTACTGGACAACAATGGAAGTAGATGCAGATGCATATGTTAAGAGGTGTGTCAAGTGTCATAAGCATGCCAATATAATTCATACTCCATCCAATACACTCAAACAATTGACAACACCACGGCCATTCTCAATGTGGGGACTCAACCTTATCAGGAAGATCAATCTAACCTCTTAAAATTCCAATAAACACATCCTAACTACTATAATACTTCACTAAGTAGGTAGAATTTATTCCCCTCACTTACATCACTAGTAACCATATCTCCAAATTCATATTCAACCATCTCATTTACTATTATGGCATCCCCTTTGACATAATATATAATAATGGTGGATCATTCAAGAATAAATATGTGAAATCACTTTGTTCTTAATACCACATCAAACAATATTTATCTACCACTTATTATCCACAAGGCAATGGCCAAGTTGAGTCTTATAATAAAAACATTATTAATATTTTGAAGATTTTAATGGTGTTGGTAATAATTGGCACTTGCAAATATTTAATGTCCTTTAGGCATACCATACCACATTTTATAATCTAACAAGAGCTACACCCTATTCACTTATTTATGGAGCTAAATACATTCTTCCCATTGAGGTCAAGTTACCTTCTCTCTGAATTTCATTATAGCACATCATCAATGAAGTAGACTATAGAGTGGCTTGCTTACCATAGCTAGATCTACTTGATGGTAAACATTTGGTCACCTTGAATAATCTTTAAGCTTATCAAAACTAAGTCAAAGGCCAATATAATTGGTGTATTAAGCATCATGAATTCAAACTTGGTGGCCTATTACTAAAATAAAATCATAAGAATGTCAATGATGAGTTCAAAAAAAAGGTTAAGTTCTAACCAAACTAGGTAGGGCCCTATGTGGTTATTATCAACTACGGTTCTGGAGTATACAAGCTCACTACACTAGAGGGAGATAAGATTTATGAACCTATGAACATAATGCACTTCAAATGTTTATATGCTTGAGGGATTTAGATTATTATCTACAAGGATCATCTAAGTTATGACACATTATACCTATCCTTTGGAATATACCCCTTACCATTCTACCATGCCCTTAACCCTTCTCTAACAAGTTCTTTTTACCTATTACCTTGCCTATCATGTATGGCCTTGGTTCTGATTCATTTATTCTTCAAGCATGTTCATTGGTTGATGAAAAATTTGGTTCTAACAACCATTTCAAAATTACATGTTTGAATGATGATATATAAAAGTAGTATGATAGTGGATCTGGCAATTGTATCCTTAATTTTCTATTACATTTGATCGGTGCCATTGATTATAATTGTTTTTGGGTAAATTAGTGTCCCACCTTGTGCTACTAATTATAACCATCTATGGGTAAACTAGTACCACTAACCCTTTATCATTATTTCCTAATTATAACTATCTATGGGAAAATTAGGAGTAACACCTTTTACCATGTATTATCACATCACTTGGCCATTCATTTTTTCATTTTCCTTGCCATTTTCCTTTTACCTAAACTTATTGGTACTTAATTGGATTCCCTTTGAGTATGTATAACTATAGTGACTTGAGGTCCTAATGGGATTATGTAAGCAGTGCTCAATTCATATTGAGACCAGCTCAGTCACCCCTTTTTCTATGATCTCACCATTTTGTGAGCTTGGACTATGTTGTATATCATAATTCTTGATGGATTTGAGATACCAAAAACATCAAAAGCATTGGAAGTAACTTACCACTTTCACCACCTTCTGAGTAGGTGGAACTACAGTGACTTGAGGTTCTAATAGGACTATGTAGGTAGTTCTTAATTCACATTGAGGTTAGCTTAGTCACCCCTTTTACCATGCTCTCTCCATTTTGTGAGCTTGGACCGTGTTGTATCTCATAATTCTTGATGGAGTTGAGATACTAAAAATACCAAAAGCATTGGAAACAACTTAACTCTTTTATCACCTTTTAAGTAGGCATAACTATAGTGACTTGAGGTCTTAATGAGACTATGTAGGTAGTGCTCAATTCACATTGAGTTTAGCTCATTCACCCCTTTTACCATTCTCTCACCATTTTGTGATCTTGGACCATATTGTATCTTATAATTCTTGATGGATTTGACATATCAAAAACACCAAAAGCATTGGAATCAACTTACCACTTTCATCACCTTTTGAGTAGGTTAAATTATAGTGACTTAAGGTCCCATCAAGACTCTATAGGCAGAGTTCAATTCAAATTGAGGTTAGCTCAGTCATCCTTTTTCCATGTTCCCACCATTTTTTGAGAAAACTAATCCACACTCTCACCATTTTATGATTTCGATAATTCTATTTATCATAATTCTTTATTAATTTGAGATGATTCAAAAATTCTAAAAATATTTGAAACAATTCAAAACCTCTAAACATTTGATAGAGTTTATGAAATCTTAAAAATCACAAAATCATGAAAATTAGCTTAAAATTTCCATGTGAGATATAAATCCATTAAAATTTTATAGGATGGGCCATCTTATCTATTCATTTTATTTCTAAACCACATTTATATTTTTCCTCCCATTTTTGAGTGAACTACATCAACTTGAGGTCAGCACGAACTATGTAGACAGCACCTAGATACATGGGGTATATCAAGTTAGTTGGACCACACCCTCCTTTCTTTTTCAACCATTTCTTTGCCTTAAGGATATTGGGACTCCCAAATACTTCACTAGTAACCACTTATCATTTAGTTTCCCCATCCTTATTCTCCTTAAGTTGTATGCTCTTGATATTCTATGAGTTAAAATTATGAGCATTATGTATTCGACTTTAATATACTAATAATCACTTAAATTCATCTTAAACTCTCTCCATTTTGTGATTATTCTCTATTTTGATGCTCTCATCATTTTGTGAGATCTTTCTCCTTCTAAGCCATAGACATAGTAGAAACTATGAATTACTACTTCAGTTCATTTGTGGATACTCATCTCTTGACTTTTAGTGTGGTTTTATCCTAAACCATACTCCCTCATGCTTGCATAATTTGTTTGTGTTGATGATTTCATAATTTTGGACTGTCATCCCCTTTTCTCTAGTGCTCTCATTATTTTATGAGATCATTCCCATATTCATCTACATGTCAATCATGTTTTCTTATCATCCATTTTCTTATATCCCATATCTTGGGACAACTAAATTTATCCTAAATTTCACAGTAGATCTTGTGTCTATGGAACTATGTAGGTAGCATTCACTTGCCTAGTGCATCTGAAGTCAACTCGGATACCCCTTCCTTTTATTCTAATCCCCCTAATTTTGTTTGTTTTTGTGTGTCATTGTCTCCTATAACCTAGGGGAAATGTTTATCATCTTGATTGTGTTATTGCTTCCCTATAGCCTAGGGAAACCTTGCACCAATTATTCTTATGTCGTACCTAAGTTTTTGCTACCTAACTTAAGGTTCACCCTATCCCTAAGAGTAACAACTCTATTACCATGCATGAACAATTTGTTTTATATTTGCACTAACATTGTGATTAACCATTGTTTATGTCTTTTTATTTGTTTAGTGTCGTTTATTTATTTTTATATGTTCAAAGTAGTTTGTTTAATTTATTTTTATTTTATTTTAATTATTTAGTTATTTTTTATTATTTTGTTCACCTTGTTTGTTTATTAGTGTTTTGATGTGTTTTTGTTTGTTTTTATCTTTTTATTGTTTATTTTGCCTTTTTGTTCCTCAATTGTCATAATATTATTACATTTCTTTTTTATTGAGTCTTGATTATCTGTATCATGTACTTCAGTTGTGAATTTTTGTATTTATTCTTACACTATTTATTTGTTTTATTTACACTTGGGATTCAAGTATTCATATCATATTCCTAAGTTGTTTATATTTACATTTAAAAAAAGTTTTTCCATTATTAAGATATGAATTTATATTTTATTTATCCATAAATATCATGTATAATATCAAAATCTAAATCAAAACCATGCTCACAAAGTCTCATATCAATGGAAACATCTCTTCAATAGTCACAAACCCAGCTAGCTATCCAAACACACGCCTCAATTCATGAGTAATAAATAAGTACAACAAATGATTTATTATGTGTTTATATAGATGAGAATCTCTAAATAAAAATCCATATGAGTCATACAACATAATAATATGATAATCCCAAATGAACATCTCCTAACCTTAACCATCCTTTTGGGCCTCCTCTTAAGACCCATTTTACAACATGATTTTTCAAACTATATCCCATGTTTGTTTGATCATACATCTTTGAACTCATATTTACATTTAAAATGTGTTATTATCCTTTGCCAGCACCATCTTTTTAGGCCTCCCCCTTGAGACCTATTTAACAACATGATTTCTTAGCCTATATCCCATGTTTTTTCAAACGTGCATCTTTGAACTCACATTTAGGCTATAAATGTGTTGGTATCCTTTACCATTACCATATTTTTGGGCCTCCCCTTGAGACCTATTTAAAAACATTATTCTTAGCCTACATCCCATGTTTGTTCTAGCGTGCATATTCAAACTCATATTTAGGCTAGATATGTCTTGTTATCCTTTACCAGCACCATCCTTTTGGGCCACCTCCTAAGACCCATTTCATAACATGATTTCTCAGCCTATATCCCTTGTTTGTTTAAACATGCATCTTTGAACTCACATTTAGGCTAATAAATGTGTCATTATCTTTTTCCAATGTATGTGTTGTTAATTATAACCACCTTTGGGTAAATCAGTATGTTTCCCCTTTTTGTTGTTGATTATAACTACCTTACAAATCAATCTCTGTTTCCTATTTTTATTTTCCTGATTATAATTGCCTTTCATCAAATCAATGTTTTCCATTTAGCTATATATTATAAGCACCTTTGGGTAAATTAGTGTATGTCCCACCACTCTATTGGGGCAATCTATTTGTGCCATTGCTTATAACCACCTTTAGGAAAACCAATGTCACACTTTTTTTACTGACTATAATTACTTTTGGGCAACTGGTGAGTTTAATTTTCATTACTATCTATAACTACTTTAAGAAAATTTAGTAATCTCAGCCCCATTACCATCTATATTGTGTCATTTTCTTCATTTTGAGGAAATGCTTGATGATTCTATTTTTTATGCCCACTTCCTCAAGGGGGTATCAAAGGTTTATCTCCTGCTCTTTAGGGCATGAACCATTCATATTAACAGCTTTTTCATTCTTTGAAAATATGTTATTGTGCTTGTGTCTTACAATGCCTTCTCAAACATGGGCAAACTACAGACACTTAATTTTGGCCACTTTCATACCTAAATCAACGTTTAGTTTAATTTCTAGCAAATGACTTATTTTGAGCCTAGAAATCACCTGAATTGATTAAATTCCTTGGCATAAGGCATTTAATTACCTAGACACATGATGAAACTAGCTTATTTTGTGTATTATCTTGTATGCATCATTAACCTGGTTTAGTTCTAACCCTAGTCAATTTATGAGCTATTAATTTGACACTTTTGGCATGTTAATTTATTAATTCATGACATTTATATTAATTGTCAAAATCTAAAAAGCACTAAGCAAGACTAATTATATTGCAAATCCTAATTAACTTGCCTAAACAAAAACTCCAAATCAAATTAATAAATTTCATTGACTAAAAAGGAATTTTTACCAAAAATGAAGTTATAGAGTCAAATGAGCTAATAAAGTGATTTATTATCACATAAATATTCAAAAATATGACACACACCTCATAAATATCTAAAGTGAGTTGTCATGCCTCACAAATATCATAAATTGAGGTGTCAATATTTCATGAGTGCCTTAAAACTTCTTAGAGTTAGACTGACCTAATGAGGGTTAATTTAGACTCAACCCAAGTTAGAATTTAACCTAACCTACCTATGGTTAGAGTTCGTTATTTGAGCTATAAATACAAGTGCCCACACCATTGATAAAAAAGATTTTGTGTGTAAGTTTATTTTGTTGGAATACCTTCTTGAATCCCTTGTAGAGTATTGTTATTATGCCAAAAGTATGCCAATCTTCAACACTAAGCCACAAGTGACCATTGGAGAGATGATACCACCTTAGAAGATCATTTCTAAGAGACTAAAATCATCTTAGGCTGAGTACAAACATTCTTATGACAAAAAGTAAGCATCATATGTGATAAGGGAGGTAAGAAATTTGTATTGTCTTCATCTCTTTTTTGTGCTCTTGTTTATTATGTTATGTTCCCCATAGTTCTTAAGCAAGAGGGTTTATTCTTAGTGCATTGTTGATCTTGATGGTTTCTCATTTTGACTAACAAGAGACTAATCTAATTTTCATTTCCTCTTCATACTCCTAAGCTACACATCGTAGGCACTATAATGAGACATTGTGTCACTATTGGGAGTTTAATCATCAGTCAAGAAAAAGGAATTACTTTCAAAATACATGATGTCACCTTTAGGTGGTATAAATTTGAGGCCTTAGTTCTTAGGTTTGTTAATAGATAGAGTTTCAAGAATACCTTACTCTTGTGGCCCCAATCCTTTACCTGCATAGATCAATCTATATATATTTTGATTAGGGATAAGGTATTTAATATTATAAAATCAATTGGATATGCCATAAACATATGACCAATCTCCTTTAGCAATGTCCTTTTGATCATGATTTGGTGAAGTGTTTGGTATAAATACCATTGGATGATTCTGTAAAGGTGTGTTTTTCTTCTACCAAATTATGCTAAGCATGTTAAGGCTTTCAGAAGGTTTGGGTCTTCCATAAGACTTGGGAGATTTAGGAAACTTTCCTATATTAAAATAATCTTTCAGATGGTATATATAAATGTCAACATCCTCAATAATAATATAATTTCAATGGTTATAGGAAATAAATTGGTCAAAGTGGAAGCAAGATCGATATAATTGGATTTAGGTGGTTCAAAAACTATGGCTTTATTCATCTTAGCTATAAATTTAGAACTGAGGCAATAATTATAATTCCTATATTCCTCCTCTAAATGCTTATAATAATGGTATGGTTGTAGATCCACATAAATAGTGACCTTAAATCTAGAATGGGGGAACTTGAGGCATTGATGCAAGGTAGAAGGGACAACTCATACTTCATGGATCAAAGGATGACCAAGAAGTACATTATAAGGTAATTCTATGTCCCTGACATGGCACAGGGTATCATGGGTTACAGGCCCAACAATAATTGCTAAGCAAATGGTCCCTGAAGACTCTCTTTCAGCGTTGTCATATGCTTTGATCATGATTATTTTTGGATGCATGTCTTTAGCTATATATCCCAACTATTGTATCAATTTAGACAGCATTATATTTATCCTTGAACCATTATCTATAAGAACTCACTTGATCTTGTGATGTGCCATAATGACCTCAATATATAAGGGATTATTATGGCTAGGACCAAGGGAAGACATATCTCATTGATCAAAGGTAAGTTATTGGCTTGGATATAGATGTTCCACAAGTGTTTGGAATTGGCTAGGGTTAATGTCCTCAATAATAGTGGATTGTTATAAGAAGTCATTTAGTATGGTCCTATGAACTTATAATGTACACAAGAGATCTAGGATAGAAATTTGTGCAAACATTTTTCTTAGTTGTTCACAAATACTATATGGTTTCTTAACAATAGGGTGAAAAGATTTGGTATTAGCTAGTACAGGGTTTGGTTTAGGATTGAAAGGCATAGGGTTATAATTTAGCTCAGTATTAGAAGAAGGCAAAGGTACTTTAAGGGTAACTTATGAAAATTTATTTGTGACAACATTATTATGAGTCAATAAGGAGTTATCATAATTATAAGAATTGGGTGGTGGTCCAAGAATAGTAACCCATAGAAACTGAAGCACAATAGAATTTTTTGAACTTGGTGTGACCTTACTTGAGGAAGAAGGTAATGACCCTAAAATAGAGGGACCAACACTTTGAGAATATTTGGATGGTACATGGGGTTTGACTGTAATGGTGGGAATGTGGTTACTAAAAATGTGCCCCACTATATTATTATAATCATATAGCATAGTATTGTATCCCAGGTGATTGGCTTGGGTACCATGATCCTAATTATGATGATATTGATTCTATTTATGACCTTTTCTTTGTTGACATTGGCCCTATCCTTGGTTTATATTATTTCATTATTGTTATTGATTTTTTTTGGAAATGGGTCTTTGTAAATGCTCATATCCTAACTAGTGTTATGTGTTGTTTATTTTACTTTAATCTCTTCAATCTAAATCAGGGCTTCAATGAGATGCCTCAGTTGTACACATCAATAAATGACTTGGCCAATAACATGATAGAAATTGTAGAACTCATTTTCATGATACCAATTAGGTTTGGGTTGATCTTCAAGAAATGGTTTTGACATAGGCCATATGATAAAATATTCTACAAATAGCTTCTAGAATACTACCTCAACAGGTTCTCCTAGCTTGTTGAATGGTCTATATTTATTAAATCCTATACATGGAGGATCTCTCTGCAAAGTGGGTGGTGGATTAGGTTGTGAATTTTGAGCTAGTGAACTCTGCACTATCTATACATGCCATGACTATGTTACTACATTGCCCACCATTTTATTGTTTTTATAAAAAGCTTTAGGTTTCTCTATAATATTAGCTTGAGTAAGTGTTTGATTCTAATTGGATGTTTGAGCCTATGAATATATTTTTCACTAAATCCTTTAGGTAGTTTTAGGATCCATTCTAATGCTTGTCCATCTAAGTTACGTGGAAACAAGTGTATTAGATAGATGTTATTATAAGATACCTCCTGGTATACCATGAAGAAAGATTGAATATGTTCTCTAAGGTTACCCTTCCATTAACATTTATTAAATTTTGGTAGCTCAAAATGAGGTAGAAAAGGTACATAAAGAATTCTCAAGTCAAATAGATAAGGACATAGCTCATCGAACTTGTATTTTTTGATCCAATTGCTTGTTTCAAGCCTCGTGACTATCTCTTTCATTGAATTCCATTATTGCATATTTGGTGCATTTTTTGGTATAAGGTAGTTTTATTGGGGAGGAATGTACCCCCTTGTGTATTCTTATTAGGTATATGGACCCTTTTCCCAAAATTTTGATTTTGGAACATCCTTGGATGTGAATAAGTCTAGCATTATTGGTTCAAAGGATTTTGTTTCTGATTCCTAAATACTTGATACTAATTCCTAAGAATCTATTGTTATGAATTATACTAAATCTGAGGGTTGTGTGGTATCTCTTTTTAGTTTATCAAAGGGCATTATTGTTGCTTGTTTGTAATGGGAACTTGTTTTGGTTGAGAATAACTCAGTAAAATGTTGTGTAAAATACCCACAACTTGTGATGAGTTTTTAGAAACATATTGTTGTGATTGGGCTAGGGTCTCCTAATGGTTAAATAAAGTGTGATTTATACCAAGTGGAACCTATTGTGAAGTATCTATGGGTTTATTTTGTTTAGGAGAAGCCACAAGTTCTACATCAAATGTAAGATTGGATAGCTCTTGTTACATTTGTTCTAATGGTTGTTCTTACTCTATAAAATTAGTATTATCAACTGAAGTTGTAGCCAAAGAAGATATTAAGTCTATGATGAGTTGACTAACATACTATTGACTATTTTTTTTGTATTTTGGTCGTAAGATCTTGATTAGTTGGAGAGGTATTCTCAAGTGGGCCTTTCCCTTTGCTAGAAGAATCAATGTTTGGTTTTATGATAAAAGTAAGAGGTCACTACAACTATTTCTCCCCTACTCGAACAAGTGTATATAATTGCTCCATTAGGAAATTAGGTGAAAGTCTAGTACCTAATTCTATCAACCTTAGGAGAGGTTTTTCTTTATCCTCTATAAGTTAGTGTTCAAAGTAACCTTGCCCAGATCCTACCATAATTGGGATGTCCTCAAACATGATGGGTTATTCTTCCCCATCATAAAAATTCTCTTCCTTGTAAATAGGGCCATAAGAAACCCCACACTAGCATACCTTTGTATGTTTAAAAATGATTTTCTACATTTATGAAGTATTTCAAACTTTAGTTTACAAATGTCAAAAGGTGTTTTGATTCAAAGATCAAATAGATATAAGGTGGATATGGGTCTATAATTATAAATAAATGGAATGATGCTTCATAATTAGAAGAAGAGAAAGAATTCCTAGGAATACTTGACCTTGGTTAGTCAAAATTTGGTAATTTAGAGGAAGGTAGAATAACCTTGGAGCTTAAGGTGTAGGCTAGCATAAGAAAATATAAGTTAGAAGTATGTTAGTACCATAAATATCTGAGCATGAATGTGGTGGGATGTGATCTCAAGTGATCCAAGAATCTTAGGATGTAGGCTAACATAATAAATCCTAAGTCTAAAACCAAAAACAAATGGGTAGCACAATAGTGCCTAGTAGAAAATAAATTAAGATGGTTAAACAACTTAGAGCATGAGAGAATGCAAGATAACCCAATTTTAAACAAGAATAGAATGAGTAGTGTCTAGATAAAGGTTTTCAAACCAAACATAAAAATTCACCTAAGTTACACAAGCCAAGCATAAAAGGTGAACCACCCAAGCCCAAGTTGTAGGTAAGACTTCAGCATAGACCAATTATGTTTTGGTTTAGAACTTAAAAAGGTAAAAGTTTCAAATTTGAACCAAAGGACTTTATATCTCCAAGTGATGAATAGTCTAGACCTAAATCGACAATGTAATGACACTTTTTGGAAACACATGCACAAATGGTTTGATTCACTTTTGAACAAGGTAATTTGGTTTGAATTAATTTGAACATCATAACACATTCGTGTTCAAAAGGATGTGTCTAACATGTATTTTTTTATACGTTCTTTGGTTTTTGTTTTGACGTGGCACACATAAATAATGTTTAGACATAAAAATATATGCAAGTAAACAAGAACAAGAAAACACTGAAGCGTTTGTTTTGCCCTAAAAACTGATAAAGTTGCATTGTACAATTAGATTCCATCGATATACTCCTTATTGATAGTAAATAAGTTTGTTAATCCAAAAATTAAAGTCACATGAAAAGTAGGGTTTTTTAGACCCATCTTCACTCAAGAAATTACATGGTGACATTGAACGTTGGGCTACTCACATTGCACCAATAGTACTCCATGGAAAATGGGGTTTGTCTAAAAACTATAAGTTTTGATAGGTCTATATAGTCCTATATGTGTGGTTAACACTAAAGTGTAACACATCATTTGGATCCAAGCTAATCAACTTGCTATAAAAATTTCTTTTTTTTTTTACAACCACTACATCTATCAGATTGCTTTGTGTAGTGTGATGTCCAAATTAGGCCATTATTTTAAGGTAAATATTGCTAATAGAGTTAGTTTAACTACTAAAACTAACATCCCATCAAGTTACCCCTAATTTTTATTCCCCATCATAGGGTAGAAAAGATCTTAAGAGTACTTAGTCTAGGATTTGTGTTCATTTTAAAGAACTAAGTGAAGTGTTTACCTTTGTTGTTGTTGTAAGTAAACTAGCAAAATGTTTTAATCTGACAAAACAAAGCTTTTAGTAGCTAAGTAAGGGTATAGGATATCAAAAGGAAACTGAAGCTTATTGTTTTTAACTTATTATATTTGGATACAGGGTGACTTTATATTTTTATAGAGTGATCATGCCATTCCACAAAGCAATCATGTCATTCTAGAGAGTGATCCCACTATTCCATAGAAAGATAAACATAATATGTGGTGAATTTACCAATTATCAAGATGACCTCACCGATTAACAAGCTGAGTTTGTCATTTTCAATTAAATTGTAAGCATAATAATTACCTACATTTTTTGTTCAAGTTGATCTCATTGATTAGTATATGACCCCATCATTCCATAGGCTGATATCGTTAATATGCAGGTCGATCTTATCGATCTGAAAAAACACATAATGAATAAAAAATCATAATACTCAACCTCATTGTTTACGTTTGTGACCTCATTATTATTTAGGGTAACCTCATTATTTCATAGTCTAATCTCGTTGATGTTTATGATGACCTCATCATTTTTATGGAGACCTCACCATTTGGTATAAAAGATAGAAAATGTGAAAAAATAGAAGAAAAAAGATCAAAATAGTATCAAAATGGTCTGAATGCATAATTAAAAGGATAAAAAGGCCCTCAAAGGGGTTTGTGACATGCATAATCCCTCTAGGCATGCCAAAATGTAGAGTAGGATTAAAAATTTGGTTAGTTCTAAAAGATAGAAAATGTGAAAAAATAGAAGAAAAAAGATCAAAATAGTATCAAAATTGTCTGAATGCATAATTAAAAGGATAAAAAGGCCCTCAAAGGGGTTTGTGAGATGCATAATCCCACTAGGCATGCCAAAATGTAGAGTAGGATTAAAAATTTGGTTAGTTCATGCATTACTAAGGAAAACCAATAATAAGAAAAAAGAACCTAACATGTTAATCCCACTCCCTCAAGGGGTGGTTTTAGTGAAATAAGGAAACTAATAAGGAGATCAAGACAAGAAGTATCCTCCCATAGTGGTTCTCCTTCAAAGACTATTCATAAACGTGTTTGTGCCTAGATTTGGTACTCCAAGTCTTTGTCAATGTGGTTGGGTAAGTGCCTCCATCATTTCTTCTAGCACCAAGGGCTTTGGATCCTTGATTGATCAATTTGGGGGAATTAGTGAAGCTTTTATAGTAACATTTATGCATAGGTTGTTTACACTAAAAAGCTTATTTTTTATCTATGGTGGCTCATGTATTTATACTTTTCTAGAAATGTTGAGAAATAACTATGACCATCTATATTGAGATCAAGATGTGTGGCCTAGGATTAATTCAATTTTGTAGGAAAAAGAAATTAATATTTTGGAATAAATGAGCATTAATGAGGCATGGGTAGCCTTAAACCTGATATTTATATCCATTAATGTCTGGTGTTTGACACCCTTTTGATGATGTCATGGGTGATGTCATGGCCTAAATATTTTTAATTATGAATTCCCAATAATAGATATTAAATAACTTTCCATGTATTTTCCACTTAAGCTCTTAATCTAATTTGATTTTCTTAATGACTTTACTTAGTATTTTGCAATTCTTGGAAATTGGTCACATGTTTAATCAAAATGGTCAAAAATGTCAATTTATTTGGTTATAATTTGACTGGAGTTAAATTAAAGGAATATAATAGTTTTGAATGGTACATTTTCCCATTTATTGATACACAAACACAAATTATCACTTGTACGTGACGTGTGTAAATGAATTAGAGTGTTTAAATAGTCTAGAATGACAGTTTGCTTGGTCACAAACTTGATGTGAAGTGGATTGGAAGAAGATAACACTTAAATAAAATGCATTAACCCATTTAGGGATAATGAGTGAAATTTTTCACCTATACATGAATTATGTGGATAAATTAGAGCATTTTAGTGATTTTGGTCCAGATTGTGCATTATTGTAAAATAGTATTCATATTTGTAATTTTATCACAACAGTGGTAAGAATTGGATGTATACCCAACCAAATATAAATTTTAGTTCTAAGGCCTGATATAGAGTGGATGATGGCCATTACAATATTAAAACACCCATTTTATCATGCAACTATAGGTGTTGATGGATTATCTTTAACCCTCATGATTATTTTTCACTATGTAATAGAAGTTTAGCTAGTTTACACTCTCAACGATGAGAAGCTTATCTTAAGGGATGTGTATAGATAATTACAAATTTTGATCATAAGGCCTAATAGAGAGTAGAGGGTGGTCATTCTAGTATTAAAAAACCTATTTGTATGTGTTCGTTCAAATAGTTTCTTGATTGGGCTAACGAGTTATAAGATATGCCTCCTATAGACCAACTTTTAGTCTCTTAAAATACATTTAACTATGAGATAAAAATCATTATTGTGTCTCAATCATCTCAAGATGATAATAATCCTAAAGGGGTGTTTATAGGACTCAAGTATGAAACTATAATAGCTAATGGATCATCTCTAACCCTCACAATTCTCCTACAATGTGTGGTGTAATTTCATCTAGTTTTCACTCTCAAGGATGAGAAACTTCTCTTAAGGGATGCATCTAGCCAACTATAAATTTTGGTCTCAAGGCCTAATAGAGACCATATGGTGGCCATTCTAGCATTAAAACACATATATAGATGGTTCATCGATTGAGTTAATGAGTCAGAAGATTGCCTCCCATAGACCAACTTTTAGTTTCTTAAGAGACATTTGGTTATTAGAGAAAAACTTATTGTTATGTCTTATTCCATCTTAATATAGCAAGAATATTTTGGGGGTAATTTATAAGACTTAACCATGTAACAATAGGAGCTAATGGCTCATCTCTAACCTTCATGGTTCTCTTAAAACAAGAAGTGGAAGTTCTTCTAGTTTACACTCTCAAGTATGAGAAGCTTATTTTAAGGGATGTGTCTGGCCAACTACAACTTTCAATTTTAGGGCCATCTCTTAAGGGATGATGTAATGATCACACCCTAATGTTTTCTATATTTATGGGTGTGGATATGGACTATGCAATTATATATCTATCTTTGTTGTAAAATTTGAGCCTTTGACTATGTAGGGATGGGATAGGCACTTGTGTTGATCATGACCTAAGAAGGATCGCCAGTCAAATAATTTAACTTCCATACATATCATGTTGTTATTTCATGTCATGTGCTACTTTTATGGGCTCTAAATTCTTCTAGGTATGTGTGTTACTTGATTTTTTACCTATCTATACCTGTACTTCTCTTGTATATTGGGAATAAATGTATAAATTGTGTCTTATTTCATTTTTGGCCTATATTTACATCACCTCACAACAAAACATAGTTATGGGTTAGAAAACAACTATGGGATTTATTGATACATATCTCGCAAACAAGAATTAGACCTAAACTTAATTCTATGAAGTGTGAATGGAATTTTTTTGCAAGGTTTTTGTTACCTCCTCTTCATAGATGTAATATATAAATACATGAAATATGCCTAAACCTTTTTTTTAAATAATGATACACAAATATGACTTTGTCATAAGTGTAGCAAAATATATGGCAAAGGTTTATCACTAACTTAGACCTCTCCTCTCCTCTCTCTCTCTCTCTCTCCTCTCACTCTCATCTCTCTCTCATCCTCTCTCTCTCTCATCTCTCTCTCTCCTCTCTCTCCTCTCCTCTCTCACTCTCTCATCTCTCTCTCTCTCTCTCTCTCCTCTCTCTCTCTCTCTCTCTATCTAGGCCAAATAGGATGTTTTAGGACATGATTCAAACTCTAGGCCAACTAGGGAAAGAGAAATAAATGACAATTAAGGCACATAGAATGTAACCAATAAAAAAATTACCCAAAAAATGATTAAATACAATATCATTAGGCCCACCAGTCCTAACCAATGCATAATTCATGTGATGAATGATCTTGTTCTAGGTGAAATTAATGTAATTCGAGTAATAACATAGAGATGCCTGAAACTAGGCTCAAGGCTAAAAAATGAAGGATTTAGGTAACTTACTCTAAAGTTTATAACCCTTAGACATTAATATAATTTCATTATTTATTTAATTTTTTAATTAAATTTATGATAATGCTCAGAAACCATCACATAGATCAACAGTCATCACATAAACGTGCACAGTAAAATGACTTAATTGTATTCATTATAACATTGGTATAATTTCATTCAAGTTAAAAATTTTAACTATCCATGAACATGTTCAATAAATAATAATGATATATTCAATAAGTAATTATGAATACACAAATTATAACAATGTATTATTCACATGTAAATATGTCAAATAGTATATATTTGTATTTAAATTATGTCATAATTACATTAAAGATAGGACATATATCAAGATAAAATCTAGACCATAACATGTACATATACAAAATGTGTCATATAGGCATACAATTTGGGCCATATTGGCATACAAAATAGATTGTGCCTACAACTAGACCCCCAACACAACAACTAGCTCTCTTGATCATCATTACCTCCAAATAAATTATGCTTCTTCATCATAGATATAGAACCAAGAGTGTTTCATGACTCATTTTGGGGAGAAACTCTCATCTCAGCATGTGAAGTATCGAATGTCTCTTTTACAACTTTAGAAAACTGTGGCATATGAAGAACATATGAAATGTAAATTTTAATGAATTCAAATGATATACTTACCATGAATAAAAAAAATGTAACATGATGATTCTAGACTCACCATATGCCACCTAAATGGTTGTCTTGGGTTGCATGACTATGAATATATCCATGATGGAGAATCCTATGGAGCATACATATATCATTAGATCTAGATGTGAAAATAAAGATAAATATGACATAAAGCATCATTACTTGAAGCTAAAAAAATAAATGTACTATGTTCTCAACAGTCTATCTCTAAATCAGGTGTTGTGAGGGAAATGGTGGACATTATTTTGATCCATGTGGGTTAATCATAGCAGATTTAATCATCTATAAAACCAAAAAAAACATGATCATGTATTTTTTTGATACAAAAGTTCTAACAACCTCTAAGGATGTTCGGATTGTAAGATAAGTCTTCTAGTTGGTCTTACTTTTCACCAATAAGTGACCTTCTAATTGACAAACCATGCATGAATTTTTAAGATTTATAGAACTAAGTAAGTTCCTAATATTTTAATGAACCAACCAACTAGTAATAACAATTACAATAATTATTTATATGAATCCATGTGGATATCAACCATAGAGACATGGTTGGTAGCACAAGAAGCACTACAGGGAATTTGTTTGTGATCAAATTACATCAAATCAATATTGTGTTGATATTTTTTTTTCTATATTAAACTAAGCTCATATTTGTTTTGGATTAAGACAAGAATGTGAGATAGCAATGTCAATAAATAAAGCAAAATATGCACGATTATAAATGTAGATGAAATGCAACATCTTATAGAGTTACAAAATTTTAAGGAAATACTTCTTAAAAATGAAACACAAGTATGCTACACTTATAAGAGTGTTTCAACATTATCTAGGATACTATGCTTCTGGCCAATACATAGTTATGAACAATAATTAAATTCATGAACTATAACAATTGGATAAATATATATCACTAAAAAACTAAATTTTAGGCATAATACACCAAGTTGTGATTTAATATTAAATAGTAATTTTTATATAATTTATAAATTTATAAACATGAGTGTAGGGTGCCCTAGTGTTGATTGTAGCCTCAATAATAGAACCTAAGGTAGCTGAGGTACCTAAGATATCAACAATCATCTATACAAGCAACAAATGAAAATTTAAGTCAAATATTAGTCAATAAAGTAAACATATACTAAAAATAAACTTAATATTATTTTACATACATAAACAAACTTTAATTAAAATTAAACTTGTGTCTCAAATATAGACATTAAAGTAGATAAGGCTTGCATAACAGAATGATGTGTGTAGAAAGGAGGTGGTGAAGTAACTACAGATGGCATAAATTCTAGCATGCTAATGTCATGAGATTATTAAACATTTACAAGTAACATAAACTCTAGGATGTTAATCTCCTGAGCTCTTAAAGCAACTCTAGATGGAATATCCTAAGGCATGTTGGTGTCTTGAGGTACTGAAGAAACTATAGATGAAATATAATGTTTTATATTATTATCCAGAGATGTTTAAACTAATGTAAAAGGCATAGACTACTAGATACTAGTGTGATGCATAAATGTAGGTTTAGTCTTCACAGATGTATCCCATGTATGTCACACATGAATAGGAGGTCTATTACACTTCATCCCACATGATGTTTAATGATGTACAAAAACTAGAATATGACTGCTAGCAGGAGAGATACTAGCACCAATAGTAGGAGGGATACTAACACCAATACCAGTACAACCAATAATAGGAGGGATAATGCTAGATATCCCACCACATAGAGCCTATGTATAAGTTGTTAGTATGTGCATCCCATGGTCAATAATAACTTGTATAAGACTATTCATTACCTCAAGGGTGTCCATTTATGTGGTACGATATAAAATATTAAGGATGGAATCATGTGTTATTATTCTTTTATTTTTCTAAACTCAATTGCAATGCTTTTGATTTTGCCTAGCACTAGGTCTATCAAATGAGGACCCACCTCTCCTACCTTGGGAGGCCTTCATGTCAAAATAATTTTGGATTTCTTAAAAAAATAACGCACCAAAAAAATTTCTTAAAAATTATAATGGAACCTCATTATTATTTCATGGAGGTTCATTAAACACAATCCACCACCTATCATAAAAATTCTTATTTATCTGAACATGAACATACCAATCAATGTTAACATGTTTCCAACTCGTTGGTGGTGGTTGGTTAGTTTTAGGCTTAAGAAATAAAAAACATACATTTTATTTTGGTATCTTTTTTTTAACATCATCATATGTCAATTTATTAGAATGATATTATTTCAGGACCTCTATTTGATGTAACATTGCATCAAGTTACGAAGTGACATTTCTCACTTCATTAAACATGGCCTCCAATGTGCTCACAAGTGAATTACATCAACTATGACTTGAGGAGTGATATAAAATATTGATAATAATTTAGAATTATTGACATTTTACTTTATATTGTTCATACAATTTGGATTCTTCTTCTATGAAGTCAAACTATTGCGGGTTTGGATAGCAGATTTATTCTATTTTTTATCCATGCATTGGGTCCATTGAATTTTGTATTTGGATTTATAAAAATACAAATTTTATCAAGCAATTTTAGAGTTCAATACAAATTTAATTTCAAAACCCTATGCATAAAAATATATAAATTGAAACCTCAAAATAAAATTTAACAATTAACATACCTGAGATCATAATCAAAATGTTAAATCATAATAGCAGGATGTAAAGCCAAAGTATGCACATCCTCTTCAAAATTCAAGAGCTCATTCAAGGTAAAAAATGGGTTTGCATGTTTGAGTAAGGCTTGAAAAAAATATTCAAAATAAAAAAGGGTGTACACCCTTATAGGCCCATAAGGGTGTATGCCCTTTTGATTTGTTACCATGCCAAACCATTTGCAACACAAAAAATTTAAAAAATAGAGCATACTTCCTTTTGAAAAATATGTACGCTATTTTCAAAAACCAATTATCCCCATGAGTGTCACATTTTTTATCCTCTAACTTTGTGAATCTGCCCAAGGAATGTGCATAATCAACCAAGCACAATGCATATCTAAAATAATTTTCTCCCAGGCCCTCCTCTTGGTCCAAGCATACAATCTAGGTGTGGCATGTAAATGTTTCAAAAATATGTAGAGATTGAGATTGTTGTGTATTGATGTTCTTTCATTAGCTAGTGCCAAAATATAAATGCTAGATGTAAAATACCGTAAAACCCTCTTTAAATAGGTAACTCATAATTTTGAATTTGAAAAAAATATTTATGTATTAACCAATTCAAACAAAGTTAAAATAGTCATAAGAAGAGACCCAAAATAAAAAGGGACTCAAAAAACTCTATGAAATGTGTGTTGGATAATAGTGTTGGGAAGGACACTAAAGCAGTGTGCCCCTATCCAATGTAGTGCTCCTATCCAAAATCAAGAAAATAGAAGAATATCACATAAGAATGGCCAAGGACCCCTGTGACTCTATCAAGGATTGACATAGAAGAACCTAGACTATGAGAAGAGGGAGAAAAAATATATAAAAGACTAAGGCGACACGCATAAACAAGATTTTGATTCAACATTAAGAGATTATAAATAGAAAAGCTAAAAAAGACATAGTAATTGTGTTTGCTTGAACAAATTCAAGTATATACACCTTGTTTGATAATTGTTAATTCATTGAATATTTAAGAATCTATATGCCACTTTTATAATTCATTTTTTTAAATTGTTATAAATTAATACTTTATTTTATAGGAAGGAATTATTTACATTCTAGACATTGGTCTTCAACAACATCCTTTCTCATACAATGGATTCAAATACAAGAGCAAAAATTCAAATTATCCTTGTAAGTGCATCTCTTATCAACTAATTAGCATTACAAGTTGAAAACAATCTTCAAGATTCAATCTCTATGGAACACAGATCAAAGAAGTATAAGGTATGGTCAAGTAGAAAATGAATGCCTTCAAATGCTGACATGGAAGAAGATCAAACATGGAAGTCCTTACAATCATGGAAAAGGAATAAAATGTAATCATGGAAACAAATATATTCAATTTTTAGTGAGAAATAAGGATTCATGATGAGTGGTACATCAAACCACATTCATTACATCGGAATAACCACTATATTTTTTAAGTGAGATGTGATGATTAATGTTTTCATAAAAAAATTTGGTTATCGTATGTATTTTTTGCATTTTTATGTTATGTTTTTCTTGAATATTTAAGCCAATGTGACATATCATTCTAATTTTTAATAATTTTAGAGTGTTCCCAGTTGAGAATCAGGTGGCCATTTCAATTATATGCCTATCCTTCAGAATGATAATGCTCAACATAAGTGAACTTTTTAGCTGTAAGAATTTAATAGTGGTTAGAATTATACAGAAGTTCATTAATGTTATGGGAATTTTTTTCATAATTATATATAGTGGCCAATTGAACATTTAATAATGGAGTGTATAAGGGAAGGATTTCACCCAAAAAAAGGATGTCCAAATTGTCATGGAGCGATAGAAGTTACTCACATCCAGTTTCAACTTTCAACTAATGAGTGTTTAACATATTGGTTTGATCGAGATCACAATTATAACATGTAATTATAATCCATTATAAGGAGTAAAATTTTCAATTCATGGATATTTTTAGTGGATGGCCTAGGTCTGTTAATGATACCAAACTATTGCGTAATTCCTCTTTTCATAGATTGTGCAAAGGTGGGGAGACATTAAATGGTTGTCTAATTTTTATTAGCTTTACAAACATGAGAGTATATATTATTGGTGATGGTGGTTATCCATTATTACCATGGTTAATCACACCCTTATCGAGAGCTCAAAAAAATAACAAAAGGGAATTTAACTTTAAGTTATCATCAACATATATCATTGTTGAGTGTGCATTTGGGAAGTTGAAAACATATTGCAAATTCTACATTCCAAAATTTCTCATCCTAATTTTAAAATGCTACTGAAAAATATGAGGAAGATGACAATGCTTCATTTGAAAATACTAAGCAATAATATGAAATATCAACAAATGAAGATATATTATGTGATCAAACTACAACACTAGCTTGAGTGGCATTAATGGAATATCTTAATGGAAGGAGTGACATGACCCAACCAAGTGATAATGAATAATCATTAGTGCAATGATATACCCTGCTATTTATTTTTATAATTTCTCATTGCAAAATTTTTGTTCCAATTTATCACTATAAACATTTATGGAATTTGGTATTAAACCAAAGATGATGAATTACATTGAAACAATTTTTTATTTAAAGAATATGTAAAACTTTTTAACCTATTTTAGGTAGATAATAGTCTTATAAAATTTGAATTGAGTGTAATTATTGTAAAATATAATAGGATAGAACTGTAATATGAATTATTATGTACTCATTACTCATTTTATGTAGATGAACATAGATTTTTGTTGCAAGCCCGATTGACTACTACATCTTTTGAGAAATTTTAATATTTGCCAAACTCTCCACAATTAGATACAGTTTCTCTTTATACTTTAAGATTCAATGATTTCTAACTAAATTCATGAAAGATTGTTCAAAGGATGTAACCATTTGCTTATTTTGATTTCTACCACCATGTAGGGTAAAAATCATCATACAAGGAAATCAATAAACTCTGCAATATCCAAGCAGGTTACATTCTAAATGTTGATGAGAATGAAAATGATGGGCACCCATGGGCAATGTTTTTCACATTAGATTAATTTTTTTACGAGTTGAGGGATAAAATAGCATATTCCCATTATCTATCCACCAATTAACATAAATATACATTTAAATATGTAAGCCAACTTTAAGTGTTGAGTACTAGATAGTGTGTTCTAAATTACTTTCATTCGATCTGATAATCTTAAGAACATTTAGTTTGAATTTGAAATGTCAAGTTCTAAGAATTATGTATAAGTATAATCAATTGTGCTTTCAAGAATGTTAAAACACTTCTTTGATATCTACACAATTGGTGTTTCTATATTTCACCACTATTATCCTTCTGTCTGGGGAATCAACTTCAAGTGCATATCAGTTTGTTTGATATCAAAAATTTAGGTTTTCCAAAGCACTCTAGATCTGAGAAAGACACTTCATATGATTTTATAGGGTTTATAATTATTAGTAAATGAGCACGCTCTATTCTAATGCATATTATATATGTTAAAACATTTAATTCTAAGTGAGCTTAATTGAACCTTAACCTTGGTATTAATTAAATAAATAATTATTTATTATTTATTACCATGAGGTGGAAACTTCATGATAATAAATAATAGAGTTATAATTATTTAATTATTACTAAACTTTAATTAAATTATTTTATCAAGGTGGATAGACCTGTTACTTTTGCAACAGTCACCTCCCTTGGTTTTCTATTATAAATAAGGTTTTATCCTTATTGTGAAACCAGTTTTTGAATATAAATTATTAATCATATTTAGTCTCAAAGAATTTGTAAAAGTTTGTCTGAGAAGAAATGAGTGATTGAAGAACTTATATTGGGTATAGAAGAGTTTATCAATTATTGAATAATTCATCATTGTGGGTTTTTTACCTTTGAGAGGTTTTTCCATATTAAATCTTTGTGCAATGGTTCATTGATCTATGTGCTTCATTTATTATTCATCCTAGATTCTATCTATAAATTATTATTATATATACAAATTTTATCATGGTATCAGAGCCTAGTGGATGGATATGATTAGAAACTAATTCTTTTAAGAAAATTTTATTATATTTCAAGTCTATGAGGAGGTGTACGGCACTGGAATGCTATTTTTTTTGCATGTATGAACTAAAAATCAGTAAAAGATCATTTTTTTTTCAAAAAAAATTAGTTATGGTTATTTCAAAAACTAAGCTTGGTTATTTCAAGGTAGGCTGAAGCTTTACATTGCTTGATTTGGCCTCCTATAGTCTGTGGAAACTTCATTGTTTTGTTTTTAGTGTCATTCTTTTATAACATTGAAAAAATTCAAAAATCAATTTTTGACATAAAAATTTAGTTTTTAAAGTTCTATCTACTTAGTTTTGAGGATTGAAGGCTTCATACAAAGTTTCAGGGCCTGAGAAGGCCATTCCAAGCCTATGGAATTTTGATCTCTCCTTATTGGATGCCATTGTATGGCCTAAAAAAATATTGCATCAATTTTTCAACCAAAAATTAGATTTTGAGGGTCTAATTATGTTTATCATGCAAAAACTAAAATTGCCAGTGTTTCAAGTGAAATGAAAGTCTGCATACTGAGATATGAGCCGTTGAAACTCTATAGGAGGGCCATTCTTCTCTCTAGATCATGGTACAGGTAAGGTTATGTTTTATGTAGTTGAGTGAAATATTTTAAAAATAATTTATTTATTAAAAAGAAATATTACTTTAGAGTTTATGATTTACCAAAAGTAAAAAAAAACTTTAATTTGTTTTTTACTGGTTAAAAATTATGTACACTATTTATATATTTATTTATATTTTTATTATTATTAAAAATGAGAGAAAAAAGGTTCAAATATAGATTAGTGCATGTAAACTTTCAAGAAAGTTCTTAGATGGGTTGGTGGAAGTTATTTTACTAAAAACTTGTAATAGGTAGGTTTTGTGATCAAATCTCATCGAAAATTTTATTTTATTTTATTTTGAATTTATTTTTGGGTTTGCATGTTAAGTTTCACACATTCAAAACACTAGTTGACCTGTCAACCTTACTTCAACATTTGATCTAGTCTAAACCTAGTTGAGCATAGTCATGTAACCAGACAATCTCTAGATTTTAACACCTCCTAGACACATCTACATAGTCTATTTTATGTTTTGAAACCTCATATTATTAATTATATAATTTTTTAATAATAGTGTCTAGGTGGTTGTTTTGAGTAAGACTTTTTTGACATGTAATTTAGTACAAATCTAATTCAATTTTTTACATTATTTAACATTTAAATTGTGTAATTAAGTATAGTTATATGTGTGATTCATTTTATTTTGGAAAATAGTTCAAAAACTCATTAATTTTTTTTAAACAGTTGCACTTAAATTAGTGTAGATGGATTTTGAGCACACTATGAGTTAAACAAGCTAATTCAACTCAAAACACAAACTACCTATTAGGAATGATTTATAAAACAAATCAGAATGATATAAAATCTTGTTGAATTCCTTGTTTCATTTCACCTCCTTCCAGGATGTTCTAATGGATGAATTAATTTCATGTAGACTCATATTTTTGGCATAGTGATGGCATGATGTTAGATTTTGATGATGGATTAATGGCCAATTTGACATAGATTTGAGATGAGATTGGAGATTATTTTGACATGGCTTTGATATGAGTTTTTCAAGTTAGCTTCCATGAAGGATGAACCTTGGTTATATAAATTTTTGGAGGGAATATCAAGGGTTAAAATTTGAAGTTAGAGGGATGAGATAAATGGATATGGTTTATTCAAGCAATATTAAATTCCTTAAAAATATCTAATTTAGAGACATCTAGAGACTTGGAGGAGTTTCTCCAATTCTAGAGACTTCTCCATTAGCTTATGGATAATGAAGGATTAGGTAGGAGTTAGATAGGGATTACGATTCATAGGGGTATATGAAAGGCTAGGGTGTAGGCTAGTAGGTGGTTGGGTGGGTTTAGGGAAATTTAAAATTCTCATATAATGGATAACTAGGATTAGATTAGGATATTGGGAGATTTAGAAGAATTAATAGAGTGAGATGGGATAAGGTTAGTGAATGTAAGATAATATAAGGGGGATATTAGATAAATGATTAGGATAGGGTTAAACTAGTAGATTAAAATAGGTTAAGAAAAATTAGTGTTGACTAATAGGAATATTAGTCGATGGTAATGAAATGAGTTATTTTAAGTGCATACATTTTTCTCCTCTTTGAAAGGGCATTGCAAGTGGGGAAAAGTAGAGGGAGTAATGGTCTTTCAAAGAAAAACCATGCCATGGATGAATGTTAGTAGATGATGATGTTAGTGGATAGTGGATATGATGCTTCCTCGAAGGGACATGCAAAGAATAATGAGATGGATGTCCACTCAAAAGTAAAGACCAAGGGATGGGATGTGAAAAATAGAAAAGGGGATAAGATGCTAGATGTTGAGATAGATGATGAAGAAAATGAAGGATTTGACTTGAGTAATGAGCTAAAAATTGATGATGCCCTTGGTAAGGACACATGCACAAGGAATATAGATGATGGATGTCATGGTTTTGAATAAATCCTAGGGGGAATCAACCATAAGATGATGATGATAAGATTAAAAGGGTTGTAATATTTATATGTATCCCAAACAAGGATGCATGCAAGGGAGAGCTGTAGGCTAGGATAAGATGATGATTTAATAAGATTAATGATGGGTGTAGTTCAAAGCTATACTTGATCAATATGATGAAAAGGATAAGAGCTAATAAATAATGTGATCAAGTGACCAAAACACTGGGGGATGAGGATGGATGATAGAGATAGTGGTTGAGCTATCTTTGGACATTGAAACATGGCCAAGTGTTACCTACATAGTCTAAAAAAACCTTAGGATGATGTATTTCTGACTAGGAGATGGATGATAATTGATGGTTTTAGGTGATGATTAGAGAAAAATTGATATGAGTGACCAATCAATTTTATTAATGATGAGGATAGAAGAGATAGTGGTCAAGCTATATTTGGTTACTAAAAAGTGGTCAAGTGTTACCTACATAGTCTAAAAAGACCTCAAGTTGATGTAGTTATGACTAGATGATGATGATGATGATGATGATGATGATGATGATGATGATGATGATGATGATTAGTGATTATAAAGTGATTAAGATAAGGATGATTAGACTTGTTAGTGATTGAAGGATATAATTCAAATGATGAGATGAAGATGATAACGATAAAAGATGGTATGTTAGTTAGATGAGTTGAGATGATTATATTAGTGATATAGATAAGGATGATGAAATAAATGATGAGGGTGGGTTATCAAGCCATCACAAATGTAATAAAGCTTGTCATATTCTAAGTAATCTAAAATATATGGCACTTGGTAGTATGCCCCATGATATAGATATGATCAAGAAGACATGGTGCAAAAGTGCATGGGAAAGTAGTTAACTTTGCATCCTCGAGGGCACTTGTGGTGTCTTTATATCATCCATGTTCATTGCCTAATAGACAAAAATACATGATGCAAACAAAACATAAGACAAATAAGATATATACATGATACAAAATGAACAATAAACAAGTGTCTACATGTAATGTCACAATGTCTTGTCTAAAGATGGGATGAGTAATTAGTTGATGGCAGATTGGGATGATCATGATGTGATTAAGGACATAGGATAGACTTGGATTTGGATAAGATAAATGATGAGGATTAGGAGTAAGATGAGGTATTTCCCCTACTTTAGGATGGAAGGATGAATGACATGATGGGGTATGATAAGGTCTTTGAATATTGATTTAATCTTGAAATCAAATAAAAAATTGGTCAAGGAAGGTGATTTAGAAAATTTATGACCAAGGATTACCAATAGACAAGGTCCTACAAGGATATAATCTAGTAAGGACAATAGGAGATTATGGGATCAAATACCTTTAATAGTAGCAAAGAGTAATTTGATGGGTGCTAGGTATGAAGAGGCAATGATAGGATAGTGATGGGATCAATTACCTTCTATATTATCAAAGGGTAATTGGATGGGTGATAGGTATGAAAAGGTCCTAATAGGAAGTGATGGGTGCCATATTAAAGTCTTTGATGTACATTATATAAATGGGGTTATTATTAAAGGGAATACCAAGCTTAACAATAGGATGAGGATGGATGGAATGATGGATGGTGTGACAAAAAGATGAGGATGGTGCAAAAAAGGGGATGAAGACTAGGAAGAATGGACTAGGGATTACCAAGGACCACATCATGAAGGAACCAGATGCTTAGTTGCCTAAGTGTCTATTAGAGGATATGACAAGATGGATTTTGGATAATATGCAAGACACCTTCCACTTACTTACAAAGGGTCAAGATAGGAAGGAATGGTAGACAAGATGGAAGATATTATGGCAAATGAATAGACTAAGAGATAAGATCGATGGGTGATATAGATAAGGTTGACAAGGGATGGATGAAATGGAGGATTTTTTCCCCAAGTGTTGAGGTACAATGTGGATAATAGATTATTTTACCATGACACTAGGGATTGGTTTTCATCATGGTACTTACCTAAGGTGATAGAAGACTAGCTTTCACCATTGGACAGATGTGTTTTTTTTAGACTTATTGATGACATCTTGATTTATTAAAGGTGGGTGAGATGCAAGATGTTGGCATTATTATGATCTTTAACCGACACTTGTTCTAAGAATGTGTGATGTTAGGATAATGTTTATACTATTGGATGTATTGGTGTCCTTGTGATCATTGATAACTCTTGATGGTAATCACTTCAGATATCTAGACCATGTGTCTTTATTACCCCTAGGAGAGACAATGTTGCCCAGGAAGGTGATGTGAGTTATGGATTTGATTAGAGATTAATTTTGATGGATGATAGGATCAGGAGAGGATTGTATGATGGATGATGGAGGATAATAAATGATAGGATCATGAAAGGATGGGGTGATGGGTGATGGAGGATTAGAACTAGAAATCACATACATCATTAGAGATGTGGGACATGCTTCATTTGATTGGTGCCAATTGACAAAAGACTTCATGAGATCCAAGACAATTTGACTTTATGGTTCATCTCTAATCCAATTATTGGATAGATGATCAACTGTATTAATAATGATTTTGATATCATTTTTTATTTTTAACTGGATTTGACTTTGGTTGCCCCCTACTGCCTGATTTTGGGCTTCACTAAGGGAGATTGATTTTTGACTTGAAAGTTTTTTTTGACTTTGATAGTCCCCTAGTGCCTGATTTTGGGCTTTACTAGGGGAAGATGCTTTTGGATTAGGCTGATGGTTTGACTCTTCTTGATTTTGACTTATGGGATCAAAGATGACTTGATTAAGATTTATAACCTTTAGAATATAGACTTGGACCTTGGTATTTGTGGCACACATTATATTGCTCAAGGAAGTGTCCAATGTTGTATGTTTATGTTCATCCCCATGGAGGGAGGTAATTAAATGATCATTAATGGGAAGAAATGGGTCTATGATGGATGAATATGGTTGTGAGGGCATGATGAGGTTAATGAGTGGTGATGGGGAAGCATAATATTCATTGAGGTTCCTAGGAGACCTGGTTTCAACATCAAAGAAAATCTCCTCAAGATTAGCAAAAGGATCACTAGAACTATCTAGAGTAGATACATCCAAAGGAGGATTAGATTCACTCTGACAATCTTTAACAGTTAAATATTTTAAGAATATTTTTATAACTACATCATCCTAATTAGGATCCAAAGATATGTCTGGTGATGGATTGGAGGTATCTGGATTAGAGGTATCCTCAGGAAAATAGGCATTATCAGTATCAATGAGGGATGACATTTTGTATGAGGAATCTAATTTGGATACGGGTGTTAAACATGATCCTATAGAAGATAAGACCTTAGATACTGAATTTGAAGCTAACTCTAATGCATAAGATATAATCTTGTTATTTTTAGATGCATTATCCGCTATTGACCTTTCAACATGGGGTTTTTGATGTGATGGGTGAGAGCGAGATTGGAGGATTGGCCTTATGGGGGACAGACTTAATTTTGATGAAGGACTTAATTATGGGTGAATCATGGAGGATGGGTGTAACATCTCAACATTGGATTAGAAGAGGAAGGGATTGACCAAGATTAGGAAGGGAATCTTGGTATTCTTCTTCTTATTCACCCAAGAATTGAGATACATCTGGTTCATCCTCAATTACTAAGTCACCATAGTTTATGAGGTCTTAGACATAGTCTTGTAAAAGTTGACATTGATTAATGGTATGCCCCAAGGTTTGGTGATATGCACAATATTGATTAGCTTTATACTAGGAGGTTGTAGGCTTAGTAGGATCAAGATGTTAGATGAGTGGATAGACCATCATGTTGGTAGTGACTAGTTATTTAAAAAGAGCTTCCAAAGACATGAAAAGGGGAGTATAAGGACCCACTTCTCTTTAATATTTATATGTGGTAGCATTAGAATTTTGATCAAATGGTTATTGACATGGTGGGGTGGATGGACTATTAGTGACCAAGATGGATTCCCTTTACTAGTATGGGAATGGGCAATGGATGGTTTATGACTAGTGGATGGAGGATTTTTATGGGACTCACATGAAGGGACTTGGATGGGATGTGCAATGAGTTAAAGGGGATCAACACCTTTAGGGAGTGGAACACCCATCAGAATAAGCCATAGGAGGATCTCATCCTTGTTGGTAGCTATGTATTAGTCTATGAAAGCGGGGTCTAGCTCCATGGTGATGGTTGAATAATGATGGATGATGAAGGTGGGATAAAGATTAGGGATGGTGTCTTGAACAAATTAGGTCAAAGGGGCCAAGATATTATGATATATAGTGATTCATGAATGTATTAAATACTAGGATCAGACTTTAGACTAATAGTTCAATAGGTGTGAATAACCTATCAGTGATGTCTAGTTTTCAAGCTAGCAAAAGGATTCGGGATGTGATGGGTGCCCAGATTCAAAACTAGTAAGAGGATGATATGATGGGTGATAATTATGATTAAGTCAAGATGATTGGACTAAATATAATTTATTATTGATGGGTTTGCTAGATTGAAATTGATAAAGTAACAAGATGCTAATAGGATATTTACTAGGTATGAGATCTAACCAAGGAATGAGTGATAGTGGATTAGAATGATAGGATGATATGGATGATAAAAGGACTATCTCAACCCTTAAAACTGATTTGTCCAAGATGGATATTGGATGGGATTATGTGATGAAGTTGATTAGGATAATAGGATAAACACAAGTATGATAATAGGTGATGATAGAAGGGTAAGATGGATGAGGTGGGGATGGTTTATACCCATATGTGACCTAAAATCCAACAAAGATAAAATAAGATGAGGTTATATTAGATGGGTGATGGAGACAAGGTTAAGACAAATGATGATGATGGATAGAGCGAACTTAAGATATGATGTGGATGATGAGACAAGATGTGATTAGGATAGGAAGGGGTGTATGACTAATGATGAGTGAGACTAGGATAGGATGTGACTAGAAGGATGTACAATATAATGATGGATGTATATGAGAGTGATGATCTGATGACCAATGATGGGATAGGATATGGTTGGACTAGGTAGGTATTAAAAGAAGATGGTTATGGGAGATAGGTATGACAAATTATAAGTGGGACTAGGATATGATATGACTAGTAAGATGCATAAGAAAATAAAAATATATATAAGGGGGTAAGACTAAAATATTCAATATAATGATTAGGATATGAGTGATTGGGATGATGACTAAATGATGAGTGGTTTGAGATAGGAGAGAACTAGAAGGATAGTTGTCCCTAATTTTTATACTCCATCATAACATAGAGTTTGGTTAGTACGTGGTGATGAAATCTATGAAACTAAACCCTATATACTAATCCCATGTGTGGGTGTCAATTTCACATCACATGTTATTCTATAGGGGAGAGGTTAATAAATAAGAAAAACATACGATACGATGAATTAACTAATTTAATTACCTATGTGTGAGGAGCATGATACAATGATCATTTACAAGTTCACACACACACACACACAAGAAATTGTATACAAAGAATATTTTTTACAAAAATATATACACACAACAAGGTGATTAAAAATGATATATAAGATAATAATGACCAAAAATGATTTTAAGAGTGTCAAAATAGATTTTTTATGGGTGACCCATAAGTACACAAGTTAGTAGTTTGATTAGCACTTAAGAGAGATAGGTCCTACAAAAAAAATTAGTAGTTTAGATAATTTTTTCAAAACCCTGACTCTCTAAAAACCCATAAATACATAGGGCAATCTCGCAACCAAAGACTACAAAATCACAACTAGGATGTCAAACTTACTATTTATGAGTTATGATATTATAGCTAATAGATAACCATGATGGTTTCCTATAACACAATGGTTAGGCTAAAAAAATTGTGACTAGGATCAACCATACTGATAATGACTAAAAAATAGATAATCACATTTTTGTCATAAACCACAAAACTGCAACTGAGAACTATAAAACTGTGACTGTCAAAAATTTGATAGTTACAATATTATAAGAAATGACAAAATTTCTAGATTTGATTATAGAGATAAAAGGTATACTATGATAGATTGCCCTGAATACCTCAAAATACCTATTTGTAGATGATTAATGTCACATTGACTATGATATATCAAAGTTTGATTAATATGAGATGATTAGCAAAAATAGACATAAAACTTAGAACAAATTTATAGAATGCAGAGATTTCCTCAGTTGAACCTTGTTATGAATTTGCCCTATATGATTTGGAAACAAAAAATAAACATAATAGGAATCAGAATGATAAGATTTGTAAAATCATGACTAGGACTACAATACCACCATTTACCAGGACAATATCATGACTCTGAAAAGATCAAGACTTGTAGTTTTATCAAAGAGAATAAAAGGGGTAAAGTTTGTGTTTGTTTTGTCTTCAATTGATTCTTCTTACTCTTGGCCTCCTTCCCTATTGATCCTATAACACATAGACCAAACAAGAAAACCATATAGAATTCTAATACAAAATTGGGGTTAGGTGATAGATATGAGTATAAATCAAAAACCCCTGAAATATTGAACATATGATTATTTTATAATAGAACCCCTTATAAAAACACAAAATGTCAAAACAAAATTTGAAAATCAAAGGACAAAGATCAAATTTTTTAATGATTTTGTGAAAATTGATAATACTACTATTCTCAATCACAATCCCATGATTACCAAGATGATATTGCTACTGGGAGAGTCGCGATATTATGGATTAAATTTTTCCTGACAAACTTGTTTCCAACTCCCTTCTTATTTTTAGTTCTTGCACACAGAGGGTAAGGATTTGACAAAATACACGAGAATCTACACAATAATCACACAGGGGGTCAGATAGAATGATAATCAACCAATGAAGCAAATATCCCTATGCCTACATTTAGAATCGATAATATTGTGACTATCATCGATGATATCATGACTTGCAGATAAAGTCATGACTAGGAGAGCTACGATATTGTCAAAAAGAGGGACCTATAGTACAAAACCATTAGTGGTTTACAAAATCATAACTTGGTTATGAAAAATTGTAACTAGCCTATCAATATCACTACTATCAAGTCATGGTATTATCAAAGGGATAAAAAACTTGCACATTTAAGTAGATGATTAGTGATTAATCAGGTGGTTAGCATAATATTGTAGGTCTCAATGTCAATAACATGACTACATAGTACAATCTCGCTAATACTAGTGCAATGTCATGACTACAATCTACGCATACAAATTTTCAAAAATTACAAGATTTTTTTTGTTCTAATTGACCTGCAAGTTTACACAAACAACACTGACAAGCCAAAATTATTAAATTTGGAAGGGAGGTCCCACCATGGTCGCTAGAATGTAGATGGATTTTGAGCACACTATGAATTAAATAAGCTAAATCAACTCAAAATACAAACTACCTATTAGAAAGGATTTATAAAACAAATCAGAATGATATAAAAGCTTACCGAATTCTTTGTTTCATTTCACCTCCTTCCAAGATGTTCTAATGGATGAGTTGATTGCATGTAGACTCAGATTTTTAGCATAGTGATGGCATGATGTTGGATTTTGATAATGGATTTAATGGCTAATTTGACATGGATTTGATATGAGATTGGAGATTATTTTGACATGGATTTGATATGAGCTTTTCAAGTTAGCTTCCATGGAGGAAGAGCCTTGGTTATAAAGATTTTGGGAGGGAAGATCAAGGGTTGAAATTTGAAGTTAGAGGGATGAGATCAATGGCTATGGATTATTCAAGAAATATTAAATTCTTTAAAAGTCTCTAGTTTAGATACTTATAGAGACTTGGAGGAACTTCTCCAATTCTAGAGACTTCTCTATTAGCTTATAGATAATGGAGGATTAGGTAGGAGTTAGATAGGGATTAGGATTTATAGGGCTGTAGGAAAGGCTAGGGTGTAGGCTACTAGGTGGGTAGGTGGCATTATGGAAATTTTAAAAATTTATATAATGGATAACTATGATTATATTAGGATAATGAGATATTTATAAAAATTAACAAAAGAATAGGATGGGATAAGGTTAGTAAATGTAGGATAATAGAAGGGGGATATTAGATAAATGGCTAGGATGGGGTTAAATTAGCAGAATAAAATAGGTTAAATGAAACTAGTGTCGACTAATAAAAATATTAGTCAATAGTAATGAAGTGAATGATTTTAGGTGCATATAATTAGTATTTTTTTATGACACATGTAAAACCTTATTTTATCACAATCTTTTATAATTTTATTACTTTGTGTAGTATTAAATTAAATAATTATTGTGTGTTTACATTTATAATCTATTTTTTATTTCAAATAAAATTAAAATTTATACTAAAAAAAAATTATTTTGAACATTTATTTACTGTCTTTCTTAAATAAAAGTTATGGCTTCACCTAAATTTATTTAGATAAATTATAAATGTTTAATGGAAATAATTATAAGATTTAGAAAATCTACATTAAAGCAGAATTCATGGCCCAAAAGTTATGGAATATTATCATTGAGACTTAAAAAGTTTTGTCTGGATTTTATGTGACCCCTGAGCTTACTAATATATTTTAACAAAAATCACAGGAAGCTATGTCCATTATTTTGTAGTGTTAAAGATGAATTCCTTCTCCACATTAGTAATCTGAAGTCTCTTAGTGATGCTTGAAAACTCCTTGAGTCCATACACGAAGGCATTTATCTGTAAAAATTTATTAAATTAATTCTTGAATTACTAGCTATACCTATGAAAGGTGATGAAAACATTGAAATTTTTTGGTTAAAATTAAGAGCATTATAGCTCAATGAGACAGTTATAACTTTAATTTGATTCAGAATCAATTGATTTATTTAATGATTTAATTAAATATTAATGAAAAAATTAAAAATTTCATTTTAATTTTGAATTCTAAGTATTAAATTAAGCAAAATATCCTTAACCTTACCACTTTGTCTACTCTTATGATTTAATAAGAATAAGTATTGATCAATTGTGAATATAAAGAGAATGTCACTTAGGCATTTCTCACCTTAAATATTATTTTTGATAATAATAAGAATAAGAAATCTAACCTTAATTCTAATTTTGGGTCAAATAAATCTAGTAACAAGAATTATAAACCTAAATTTAATAGATATTAAAAGTTATGTGGTAAGTTTAGTTATAGAAAAGAAACATATTATAAAAATAAAGACAGAGTTAATAATCAAACTTATAAAAATAACAAAGGGAAGAAATTTAATCAAAACAAACAAAAAATCATAACCTTAATTAGAATAACAATCAGGATCATAGTATTATTATTTTATATATTGTTTTAATTTCAAATAAAAATAAGTGGATTTTAGAGAGCGGTGCATCACACTATATGACTTGATTTAGTCATATAAAATGTTCAAATTGGTAGTTTAAATGTGGCTTGTGACACCCAATCCATAGTTCCTTTTTGCATGCTCTTGTGACCCATCTAGACATTTTCTTGCTTATTATCGATCATCCGTAGCCTTCCAAATGATCAGTCCACCTCAGCCAGACTCTATTTCTCAGGTCAATCATATCCTCCCAAGTCTCGATCCTATAGGACAGGAGTACCATATCTAAACTATAGCACCAGACCTTAGGGTGTTTCATTTTTAGTACTCTTATCCCTTTGTAATTTGAGCCCAAATGGTTATTTTCATCTAATTACTATCCTTCATTATGTCGATCCAGTGCAAATACATCCAACTCATGACCGATTGTTCCCTATAAAAACCCATCCAAAGTTCATTTACAAGGGAGGTGGCATATCTTACAAAACAAGCAAAAATAAAAATAAATCACTAAGGCAAATTTCTTTATTATTTGCATACAATCACCCAACATAACTGCAAACATATTCAAACCCTCATACCAGTCCCTAGCCACCTCAAGCACTCTCAATTTGGCATTTTTGTATCTGCATCACACTATTGCACAAAGCACATTAGGTGAAAGAACTACATATAGCTTGATCCCTCTTCAAAGTATTAGTATGTAGGCAGTGTGCCCACACAAAGGGTGTGGATCATACATTTAGTACATCTTACACACACTAACCCTCCTTTTTTCAAATGATTCAAATCTTGTTTATCAAACATTATGGAGGGTTAGATTTTGGAGATTAAATCATCTCTACAGCGAACTTGATCGACATTTAGCACTCAATATTTCACATGCAGGCTCACACAAGAACAGCGCAAAGAACCCAAAAATTTTAGGTCTCTATGACCAGTTTGGATAATAAAGACAGGAGTAGATTATAGTGCCACACCCTGAAGTGTCTTATTTTTGGTGCTCCTATCCTTTTTTCAAACAAAAACTAGATATTAATTTATGACATTATCTCAGTCCTACACAGCTAGTTTCAAAACCTGTATCAACCATCTCAACCTATTCCTAGATAAGTTATATTTTCTTCTTATTTATTATTTTTTTTAGAAAGGTAAAAAATATGGATAAGTTATATAAATTAAAACTATAATTATCATAATATTATTTATTGATTTATTAATCCGGACCCTTAACTAAAATAAGAATAAAAATTTATTATTCTTAAAAAATTTAAATCATTTAGTGAACTCGACTTACTTCGTTTATGCATAAAAATCATAGAAACCCTAGGAAAAAAATTTACTAATTTTTCTAGTATTTTTCTTGCATATATAAATCATAATTTTCATTTAATTTTTAAAAAAATTACCATAATAATTTTTTTTTTAAATTTCAAACCCTAGTTGAATTTACTAGGTCCTTTTGCTTCTTAAATTATCACCTTACACATAAATCAAAATTTCACATTTGATTTTTAAACATTATTTCTTTCAAACCCTAGTTAAATTTACTAGGTCCATTTGCTTCTTGAGGTATTACCTTACATGTATGTGAGTTTTGTATCTTTTAAATGCATATTCCAATTTGTTGTTTTTAGGACTTTACATTTCTTTTATTCAATACTTTCCTTCAATCATATTTTGCTTATTACAACTTATCACAAAAAATTCAATCCATCTTTGATTTGTTTTCCTACTTTAACAATAGTTCAATATACTAGTTTTGATGAAACTGATAAAAGGGAACTTCAAGATATTTTAACTAAACACCCTGATATACAAGATGATATGCTTAAAATACTATAAGAAGAACAATAAAAGGTAAAAAATGGTCAATCCTTTCAAACCATACAATAACCGGTTATAAATGACACTATGGGGGCAACTATGTCTCAACAACCCCTTATAGCAAGCCAACCTTCCTATGAGGTACCACCAGTTATGAATAGTATATATTTGTCTCCTGATGTGACTAGCCTTGTATAAGAGATAAAATCTCTTCAATCCAAAGTGCTACATCTTGAGCAAGGTGCCTCTAGACCAACACAGGCTTTGGATTCTTTTATTCTAATACATACACCATTGACATGACATATTACTTCTCCACCTTTGCCACCAAGGTTTGTTTAACCCAAGCTCATTCTATATGATGGCAAGGGTGATCTAGCGACACACTTAAGATATTTTCACATAGCATGCTTGGACTATATGTCAAATGACTGGTTACTAACCAAGCTATTTCTATGGAATTTAAAGGATTATGATCTACAATGGTTCTATAGTCTACCAAATCAGTCAATCAATGTATTCAATCCTTTAGCTAACATGTTACTAACTCATTTTAGTTTAACATAGGTAAAAAGGTTTTTTATGCCCAAGTTGCATAATAGAAATAAGGGTCAAATGAGCATCTCATAAATTATGTTCTTAGATATAAAACTATCTTGGCTAAAATGACTAGCCCCATGATTGATCAAAAATTATAAGATCTTTTCAAACAAAGTCTACCAAATTTACATGAGTCAATAATGTTCAAAAGGTTCTCTTCTTTCACTGAGTTATGTCATACACTAAAGGAAAGGGAAGTCAAACTAATTTTAATGGACAAATTGTTAGGTTGTGGAGCTAAAAGCTTCACTAATGCAAACATGGAGGAGGTTGTTGAGAGGTTGCTAAGTTGCAGAGCAATCGACGTCGATCTAATCAACCGACATCGGTCATATACAGTGAGAAAAGTAATCGACATCAGTCAGGATCAGCTGATGTTGGTCATCTCCATCCAGACAGGGACCAACATCGGTCGCCTGTGCGATTCCAGAACTGCTAGTTCACAGATAGTTTGTTAATGAACTGGTTGTTTGCATATTAAAAGGATAATTTTAGTCTTGAAGTTGTGGATCTAATTATTGTAATTGGATGTCTAATTATTGTTTGCATGGGATCTATATAATAGACTCATGGGCTGTATTGTAAAGTGTGAGGGATCAAAGCAGGGATTCCCCGAGTGCTAGATAGAGAGAGCAAGCTTGGCTCCTCATAGTGCCATAGTGCCAAGTGTGTATGATCAGGTAGATCTATGGGAGAGCAAGGTCTAGTAGAAGATCCACAGGGGTGCTGATTTGGAAGATAAGGGTTCTTCATGGTATGTAAGATCAGGTTGGTCTACAGGTGTGCAAGATCAGGTAGAGATCTACATATGGTAAGTAAGGTCGGTTGATCTGAAAGTGTGTGTGTGTGCGAGATATAGGTTTGCAAGTGTGCAAAACTAGGTTGATTTGTAGGTGTGCAAGATCAGGGAGGTCAGCAACACAATAGGTAGCAAGATCAGGTGAGATCTACTTGGAGTACGTTGTGCACTTGGAGTATGTGGTGTACTCAGACCTTGAGTACATGGAGTACTCGATTGGACTGGTAGTGATTGTCACTTACTGGTGGTACTAGCAGTAGTGATGCTGACTGATTGGAGGTGAACAACAACTCTGTGTTTGAGTTGTTTGTTGTGATCATAATTGAGAGAATGAGCTCTTGAAGAGATTTACTATTTATGCCCTAGAGGTGTGGGAGCCCTAGAGGTGTGTAAGGAAGAAGACTATGGCATCTTCTTTGTTGTATTTCCTTCTAGAAGAGTATTAATATAATTGGGTATTGTCTCTCATATTCTATGTTGTTTCTAATTTCTAGTTACTTATTACTTCTAGTTAAATTTTGCATTTAGTTGCTTGGTAATCAATTGTACTCCTGGGTCCTAACAGTTGGTATCAGAGTTGTTTGTGGTTCTAGATTCCTGACAAGTGGTATCAGAGCTAAGGTTGCAGGGAGCAGGTTTGTGTTTGATTACAGGTCACTCTCAGGGGTTTTTGATTGAGTGGGAGTATATCAATGGCAGAATAAAGTACACTAAGAATGGAGAAATTCAAAGGCACGAATGGTCAATTACGGTGTTATGGAAAGAAAGAGTAGGAAAAGAAAAATTGTTGGTTGATAGCGGATCAGCATAAAGGGAATGAAGAAGCATGTGTTTCAGGTATTATTGCATGGATTGCTCTTGTATGTTCCTTGGATAAAGTAGAATCTTGGTTTATAGATTATGTTGCCTCTTTCCATGTAGCCCCAAATAGAGGGGTTGGTGAGCCTTGTCAAAGTATTGGCAAAGGGGAAGTGCGGCTGAAATTGCAGACGGCCAACACATGGGTGTTGAAGGATGTCATGCAGTCTCAGTTCTGAAAATAAGGCTAATTTCTTCAAGAAAGTTGGGTGATGAGAGATGCATAGGAACTCTCACAATAGATGCACTTGAATTAGCAGGTGGTAAGAAAGTATGTATCCTTTATCTATCTACTTATATTACTGATTCTTCTTCTATTGTGAAGACGTGGCTTTGTAGGCTTGGTCACATGAGCAAGAAGGAGATGCATGTTCTTAAGAGGAAGATAGATGTTTTTGACAAACTTAAGAACTGGAAAGCCTTGGTGTTTATGGAGGAGATGATGGACAGAGATCAGTGGATGGGACTGAATCACTCTGAGCAGGGTAGTTTGGATAGGGTTTTGATTCAAAGTAAGCTCATGGGTAAAAATTCATCACTCACAGGAGAACAAAGTTACCGGCGTCGATCAAGAGGAACCAACGTCAATCAAACAGGTACCGACATCGGTCATGTGCAGACAGGCAAAGCTGGTAATGTCAGGTAGGTGGACACCGATGTCAGTCAGGTAGACACTGGCATCGGTTAAGGAACTGACATCGACAGTCAGGGCAGTCACATGAAATTGATTTCGGTCAGGTGTAGACTGGGAGGTGACCGACATTGGTCACTGACAAAACGGATTTTGGGCGGATAGCAAGCTGTCAAGGAATCTCAAATGCCCATGTGGAGGATTGAAAGGGTAAGTAAGCCTCAAATTTGTTATTCTTCTTCTTTATACTCATTGCTCACTACAGAGCAGGAAGGATCCAGGAAATAGTGGGAGCATGGCATGAATAAGGAATTTGATTCCTAGGATGTAGAACCAAATGGGAGATTTGGTAGGGTTGCCAGCTGATATAAAAGCACTGATAGATGAATGGATTCCTTGGTTAAAGAATAGAGAGAATGGACACATGAGATGGAAGGCTAGGTCATATGGTCTTGAGCAAGCTGCAAGACAGTGGTACAGGTTTGACAGGTGGATGACAAAGCATGGCTTTAGTCAATGTCATTGTAACCATTGTGGTTTCTTTACCAGGTTGGATATTGGTCGCTACATTATCTTGTTATAGTATGTGGATGATGTGTTTGATGCAGGTGCATACATACAGGGAGTTGTTGAGCTAAAGGTAAAGTTAGTTCAGTGGTATGTCATGAAGAATTTGGGACCAGCAAAATTCTTTGGCATGAGTAATCCTAGAGACAGGGAAGATCACAAGTTAATGTTGTCATAGGATGATTGTGTGAAGGTAGTGCAGGATGCAGATATGGCAAGCACACCTATGGATGGACAGTTCACAGAATAGGGTCCCCAATCACATGATGAGGTTGAGTACATGTGTACTCCCTGATATTTCCCCAGCAGTGCGAGTTGTCAGCAGGTTTGTGGCCAATCTGGAAAGGAAGCACTGGAGAGTAGTTCAATGGGTTCTAAGGTATCTAAGAGGGACCAGCAGTAGGGATTCATGCTATGCAGGGTTAGGCACTTCTCTACATGGCTTTGTAGATGCGGATATGGCAGGTTACTTGGATGATAGGTGTTACACCACAGGATGTGTGGTGGTTGGTCTTCAGGATTGATCTTGAAGAGGGATACAAGCTAGGAAATAGATTAGATGATGTATAGGTACAGGTATAGGTGCAGTTGTTTATCTTCAAGTGGGAGATTGTTAGGTTGTGGAGCTAAAAGCTTCACTGATGCAAACATGGAGGAGGTTGTTGAGAGGTTGTTGAGTTGCAGAGCAACTGACGTCAGTCTGATCAACCAACGTCAGTCATATACAGTGAAAAAAGTAACTGACATCAGTCAGGATTGGCCGACGCCGATCATCTCAGCCAGATAGGGACCGACATCGATCACCTGTGTGATTTCAGAACTGCTAGTTCACAGATAGTTTGTTAACGAACTGGTTGTTTGCATGTTAAAAGGCTAATTTTAGTCTTGGAGCTGTGGATTTAATTATTGTAATTGGATGTCTAATTATTTTTTGAATGGGATCTATATAATAGACTCATGGGTTGTATTGTAAAGTGTGAGGGATCAAAGCAGGGATTCCCCGAGTGTTAGATAGAGAGAGCAAGCTTGGCTCCTCATAGTGCCATAGTGCCAAGTGTGTATGATTAGGTAGATATGTGGGAGAGCAAGGTCTAGTAGAAGATCCACAGGGGTGTTGATTTGGAGGACAAGGGTTCTTCATGGTATGTAAGATCAAGTTGGTCTGCAGGTGTGCAAGATCAGGTAGAGATCTACATGTGGTAAGTAAGGTCGGTTGATCTGCAGGTGTGTGTGTGTATGAGATCTAGGTTTGCAAGTGTGCAAAACTAGGTTGATTTGTAGGTGTGCAAGATCAGGGAGGTCAGCAACACAATAGGTAGCAAGATCAGGTGAGATCTACTTGGAGTACGTTGTGTACTTGGAGTACGTTGTGTACTTGGAGTACGTGGTGTACTCAGACCTTGAGTACGTGGAGTACTCGGTTGGACTGGTAGTGATTGTCACTTACTGGTGGTACTGGCAGTTGTGATACTGATTGGTTGGAGGTGAACAATAACTCTGTGTTTGAGTTGTTTGTTGTAATCGTAATTAAGAGAGTGAGCTCTTGAAGAGATTTACTATTTATGCCCTAGAGGTGTGGGAGCCCTAGAGGTGTTTAAGGAAGAATACTGTGGCATCTTCTTTGTTGTATTTCATTCTGGAACAGTATTAATATAATTGGGTATTGTCTCTCATATTCTGTGTTGTTTCTGATTTCTAGTTACTTATTACTTCTGGTTAAATTCCGTGTTTAGTTGCTTGGTAATCAATTGTGCTCTCGGGTCCTAACACAAATTTAAGTACATGAGCATATCAAAAACAACAAACAAGAGTAATAGTATAGTCCCATACAAAGTAAATATTAATGATAACAAAATTCAAAATCAACCTATAGTTAATGTGGCTTTAGAACCCCTTTAGCGAGTGGTTTTATCAGCACCTCCTTAGTGAACCTTTACCAATCTACCAGTATCTCTAGCCAGAGTCTTACAGTAAATTTTGGAATGCAATATCATATCTCTCCCTCTTATTCAATAAATTGATCCAACAAAGCCTCTTTCACATGGTTATGATCAGAATGCATTTTGTGATTTTCATAGGGTACCAGGTCAGACAATAAACAAATGCATCAGTTTGAAATACAAGATATAGGACTTGATAAATGGTAACCTTATTGATCTTAGCACTCCAATTGAGCCTCCTCAAGCAAATCAAACATAGGACAAATCTTAAAAAAATTTAATAGATCATTTCCCATAGCATTCTAAACAATAGATAGGGGACACACCAAGGGTTCACCATACAGATCATGCACATCCTCCATCAACTACATACCAAGCACCTTCAGTTGAGTCACATTCTTTGAGAAACATGATTGGTGTGTATAAGTCTAGTGTATCATTTCTCATCGATTAGTATCATTTCTGTCTAACATAATTTCTCATTATTAATTGTACATAGCTTCTTTTCAAATTATTGTACATAGTTTCCTTATGATTGATTGTACATAGCAAAATTTCAAAAATACTAAAAACATAGCAAAATTTCAAAATACAAAAACATTAAAATAATTTAAGACATCAAAAATATTTTAATTATATGCATTATCCATGCTTTACATTTCTACTACAATGATAGACTTACTTTTTGTTGTTTGATGCTATTATTTATCAATTTATCTACATCACCATGCTTTACTTGATCTTCTTTGAGTGTGGGCAATGACACCTAGATTTTTTGATTGTTTCACTCTACCCATTGAGAGGGCATCATATTTATACATTCGAGACATACATCAACATATATACCCATCGAGAGCATATTCTACATTGCTACACCATCCAGGTTATGTCATTCCTACATCACATACTTTAGTTATCATGTTGATGTATATTACTAGTTTACACAGATTATTCTTTTAACACTCATTAGTATATAACACTTGTGTATTTCTTAGCATTTACCTAGTCTTGTATTACATGTTTTGCATACTTTCACTTTTTGCTTTGATTAGTTAGATGCAATTGTATTTCCATCATTTATATGCCTTCTTTTCTTACTTTGAGCAGCTAGATGTGATTGCATTTCTCAGTTCCTATTTTTTCTTTTGTGTGTGTCTTAGGACATTTGTCAATTTCCTTTGCTTGTACTCTTTTATGTGTTTGTGACCCTCATGCCAACCTTACATGTTTTTAATTATATGTATATGTGGGCATTTGAACATGCCTTGTATGCTTTCTTTTCCAGTTTGAATGACATGTGCTCATGTCCCTTGTTTTCTTGGTCCCTTGGCCACTTGTGTATGCTTCTTACTTCTTGTCTTTTGTGCTTGTTTGCTTGTTTATTTCTTTGTTGTTTACAATGCCATGATCCACATCATGCATTATCTTGCTTTCTTGGATGTCATGATGGACATCATGCTCCATCCCTCCTTCACAACTAACAACTAACATTTCTATTTTCTATTTAGTATATTGCACAAGTTATTGCATTATTACATCTATCTAGGCATACCCCTATTGATCTAACAATATCCAATACAAACTATGTTATATCTTGAGATATATTTTTTATTATCATTTCTATATCATATATTTCATAGCATAACATACTTCCAGGGCTCTTTCTTCTGATGATAGTCATTGTAAGGTCTTCATTCCTACCTTTAGAAGAGGGGGCACTAATCAGGGGTTTTGTCATAAAGATCATATCCTTCTATCAGTCAAAAACCAATTTTTAGAACACTCAAAATAGTAGTCAAAATTCAATCCAGGCAGAACAAACCAGAAATACAATAAAAAATATAGCACAGTGATCAAAAATAATAAAAGACAAGAGCACCATACTTGGACTACAGTGCTAGATAGCAAAGTGTCTTGTTTTCAATGCTCTTGTTCAAACAGGAAAAAAACCAAATTTTCTAAAAATAGACAGAAAGGTAAGTTTAATTAAAGTTTTGTCAACTATAGTTCAGTTCAAATTCAACAGTTTTAGTATAGTTTTTCTTAGAGAATCCAGACATAAGGGGCATCATGTGCGACATGATGTCTCTCACTTCTAGATTCAGATTGGACAATTGTTATAACCTCTAGATCAGAATCCATGTTACAGACATCAATGGTTGGAGGCAATGTGCATGACACATTTGTCTTCTTATCTTTTTAGTTCATTGCATTACCCAAGTATTCTCAACACTTACATGCCTTATTTCATTTGTAGGTGCTTGACATCATTTCAGAGTGGCTTTCATATAAGCTTAGTTCTCAATTTTGAAGTGGCTTTCATACAAGCCTAATATCCACCTTTTAGAGTGGCCAAGATTGGCCTAGTTCTCAACACACATTTGGCTATCTACGTTACATTTTTAGATTACAAAGCATTCATGGGATTTAGAAAACATCTCATATGACATATTTATAATGGTATCAATTTATAATTCCACACTTTATGGGTAATTATGGAGCCAAAAGACTAGCTAACATTTGTATTCTTGAACCACCTACTCAGAGGGATTAGACACATAGTCCAAACATCGATTAACACACGCATGATCACATAGCTTCCTTAATGGGTGACGATGGAGCCAAAGGACAAGCCTTTGTATTTTTGAGTCACTCTTAAGGAATTGTTCACTCAACTCTATTTATGATATTATTTTTGGTACAACACATACCCAGTATATACTCCACACATACTCAACATCACATATTTTTATAGGCTTCACCCTTGTAAGTTTAGGTATGCTTTTTGTTTTTTATTTATCCTAATATTTTACTTTACTGCATCACTAGAATAAAGAGAAGGCAAATGTAGTCATATAAAATGTTCAAATTGACAATTTGAGTGTGGCTTGTGACACCTAATCTATAACTTTTCTTTGCATGCTCTTGTGACCTATCTAGACATCTTCTTGTTCATTATTGATCATCTGTAATCTTCCAAATAGTCATTCCACTTAGTATCATATTATTGGTAAATTATTGTATGCGCATCACATGACAGTTGGGGACGTTCATCTTATCAATATTTGAGATGTCCAATAATGAATTGCATACAATAATTTATGTTTTTCACTGACTTTGCAATCAAAGTAATGAACTTGTTTTCCTAAAATATCACTTGATTATCTTAATGTGTTTTACCATAAAAAAATATGTCATATTTTGATGTATGTGGTTATTATGATGCTAACCATACTATGCTATCATTAATCTATTTGGATGTGTTTAAGTTTTGTGTAGGTGTACATCACCAACGAACTAAATATATTGAAGTACATATGTATTTTTTTGAGATAAAGTCTTTGTTGACCATTTTTTGCCCAACAGGCCAAAAATCAGTCTCCTTTTGTCCCTGCTATTCTAGGCCATTTCATTTTTAATTTTGCATGAATCTGTCCATTTCTATGGACTCTACAAAATTTCTATGGACTCTGCAGGTCCATTTCTACGGACTCTGCAGATCCATTTCTACGGACTCTGCAGGTCCATTTCTATGGACTTCGCAGGTGAAGTTTCTACGGATTTTGCAAAGAAGTTTTTCTATGGACTCTGCAGGTTAGTCTTTTAGTGCATGGAGAATCAATTCAGAAAGTGTTGGGTTCTACAAGGTTTCTTTGGGCTCTTGTTTGAAGAAATTCACAAGAAAGGTTGGCATCTTTGAACAATTAAACCATTGAACCATTGAACTGGTTCAATGCCTTGGTTCAACGCCTTGGTTAAATCAGCAGGTTCATTGCTCAAGTTCAAAGCCTTGGTTCAATTAGCTTAGTTCAATCAATCAATTCATCAGCAAGTTCATCGACTTGGTTCAATGCATTGGTTCAATCACTTCATTTCAAATGGATGGTTCCATCACTCAGTTCATTGAACGGTTCAATGCTCAGTTCAAAGGCTCGACACGCAGTGTTGAACCATTGAACCAGTTCAACGGATTGGTTCAACGGTTGGTTCAAGCAAACAGTTCAAAGGCTTGATTCAAAGCGAATGGCATGCAGTGTTGAACTGTTAAACCATTTAACCATTTTTGGTTTAATGGGTTGGTTCAACGGCTTGGTTCAAGGGGGCATCCCAAAGCCGAAGGGCAAGTGCCCTTGTGGAGGGCAGGAAGCGCTTCAAAGGAAAAGAGCCACAAATCCTGAAGGAATTCAGAAGGGCTACTCGACGAAATCCCACAAATGACTTAAGTAATGGGATGAATTCTTTCATACTTTTTGTTCGAAGGAATTCCTTCGGACAAAAAGTCTAAAGAAATTTGGAAAAGGGCCGCGACACAAAACTTGAGAAAATATTTCAAAGGAAAGGAAGCGAGCGTGAGATCATTCTTGCAGACATTTTGTCTATGGGAAAAGAGGCTGAAAGAAAAGCCCAACCAAGGAGGACAAAATCCCGCGAAGCAGAAGAGCAGAAGTAGAAAGATTAAATCATCTTTATAGTAAGCTCCATCGACATTCAACACTCAATATTTCACAGGCAGGATCACATAGGAACAACACAAAGAACTCAAAAAATTTAGGTCTCTATGATCACTTGACCGGACCTTGAAGTGCCATGTTATTAGCATTCTTATCTTTTCACCGAATAAAATCCAGATTCTAATTTATGATATTGTCCCAAGCTTGAACAACCAGTTTCAAACCCTAGATCAATTATCTCACCCTATTTCTAGATAAGTTATATTTTCTTCTTATTTATTTCTAATTTTATAAAGGTAAAAAAGACAAATAATTATACAAATTAAACTGTAATTATCGTAATATTATTTACTAATTTATTAAACCAGACTCTTAACTAAAATAAGAATAGAACTCCATTATTCTCAAAAAAAATTAAATCACTTGATTATCTAATATTTTATGTGATTTTAGAGATATATGTGAAAAAAATTATTTATAAAACAATTCTTTCTTAGAAGCAACTAAATAAGGAAAAACTAGATTTTTAAATATTGTTATAAATGATATTTTCTATATACCTAAATTTAAAACAAAATTATTATCTTGTTCACAACTTATTAATTATAATCTTATTGTAATATTACTTAAAGATATTTCACATCCTTATATATTTCATTTGATAATAAGATATGTTATGAAATACAAAATGTAAATAGAGTTTGTATTATTGACTCTTCATCATTTATTTTACTGAGCATTATATTCATACATATCTAAATTTATTTGTTTCTGTATCATATCTATTTGATTGGATGATTGGATTTCATGTTAAAATTATTCATATTTTTTGTATGAGATGTCTCAATCTTTTGTTCAAGCATATGAAACTTGAAAAGTTTTAATAAGACTCAAATAATAAAATAAGTTTTGATAATAGGATATCTAATGTTTGGCTAAACTTAGTATCATATTATTGGTAAATTATTGTATGCGCATCACATGACAGTTGGGGACGTTCGTCTTATCAATATTTGACATGTCCAATAATGAATTGCATACAATAATTTATGTTTTTCACTAACTTTGTAATCAAAGTAATGAACTTGTTTTCCTAAAATATCACTTGATTATCTTAATGTGTTTTACCATAGAAAAATATTTCATATTTTGATGTATGTGGTTATTATGATGCTAACCATACTATGCTATCATTAATCTATTTGGATGTGTTTAAGTTTTGTGTAGGTGTACATCACCAACGAACTAAATATATTGAAGTACATATGTATTGTTTTTTGAGATAAAGTCTTTGTTGACCATTTTTTGCCCAACAGGCCAAAAATCGGTCCCCTTCTATCCCTGCTGTTCTAGGGCATTTCATTTTTAATTTTGCATGAATCTGTCCATTTCTACGGACTCTACAAAATTTCTACAGACTCTGCAGGTCCATTTCTACGGACTCTGTAGGTCCATTTCTACGGACTCCACAGGTGAAGTTTCTACAAATTTTGCAAAGAAGATTTTCTACAGACTCTGCAGGTTAGTCTTTTGGCGCATGGAGAATCAGTTCAGAAAGTGTTGGGTTCTACAAGGTTTCTTTGGGCTCTTATCTGAATAAATTCACAAGGAAGGTTGGCATCTTTGAACCATTGAACCATTGAACCGGTTCAATGCCTTGGTTCAATGCCTTGGTTAAATCAACAGGTTCATCGCTCAAGTTCAATGCCTTGGTTCAATCGGCTTAGTTCAATCAATCAGTTCATCGGCAAATTCATCAGCTCAGTTCAGCGCGTTGGTTCAATGCCTTGGTTCAATCACTTTGTTTCAAATGGATGGTTCGATCACTGAGTTCATCGAACGGTTCAACGAGCTTGGTTCAACGCTCAGTTCAAAGGCTTGATGCGTAGTGTTGAACCGTTGAACCAGTTCAATGGATTGGTTCAACGGTTGGTTCAAGCAAACAGTTCAAAGGCTTGGTTCAAATCAAATGGGGCGCAATGTTGAACCATTGAACCATTTTTGGTTCAATGGGTTGGTTCAACGGCTTGGTTCAAGGGGGCGTCCCAAAGCCGAAGGGAAAGTGCCCTTGCAGAGGGCAGGAAGTGCTTCAAAGGAAAAGAGCCGCAAAGCCCGAAGTAATTTGGAAGGGTTGCCCAATGAAATCCCGTAAAAGACATAAGCGATGGGATGAATTCTTTCGGACCTTTTGTCTGAAGGAATTCCTTCAAAAAAAAAGTCTAAAGAAATTCAGAAAAGGGCCGCGACACAAAACCTGAGAAAATACTCCAAAGGAAAGGAAGCGAGCGTGAGATCATTCTTGTGGACATTTTGTCCGCGGGAAAAGAGGCCGAAAGAAAAGCCCGACCAAGGAGGACAAAATCTCGCAAAGCAGAAGAACCGAAGCAAGAAGATTAAATCATCTTTATAGTAAGCTCCATCGACATTCAGCACTCAAGATTTCACAAGCAGGATCACATAGGAACAACACAAAGAACTCAAAAAAATTAGGTCTCTACGATCACTTGACCAGACCTTGAAGTGCCATGTTATTAGCATTCTTATCTTTTCACCGAATAAAATCCAGATTCTAATTTATGATATTGTCCCAAGCTTGAACAACTAGTTTCAAACCCTATAGCAACTATCTCACCCTATTTCTAGATAAGTTATATTTTCTTCTTATTTTTTTCTAATTTTATAAAGGTAAAAAAAACAAATAATTATACAAATTAAACTGTAATTATCATAATATTATTTACTAATTTATTAAACTAGACTCTTAACTAAAATAAGAATAGAACTCCATTATTCTCAAAAAAAATTAAATCACTTGATTATCTAATATTTTATGTGATTTTAGAGATATATGTGAAAAATTTTATTTATAAAACAATTCTTTCTTAGAAGCAACTAAATAAGAAAAAACTAGATTTTTAAATATTGTTATAAATGATATTTTCTATATACCTAAATTTAAAACAAAATTATTATCTTGTTCACAACTTATTAATTATAATTTTATTGTAATATTACTTAAAGATATTTCACATCCTTATATATTTCATTTGCTAATAAGATATGTTATGAAATACAAAATGTAAATAGATTTTGTATTATTGACTCTTCATCATTTATTTTACTGAGCATTATATTCATACATATCTGAATTTATTTGTTTCTGTAACATATCTATTTGATTGGATGATTGGATTTCATGTTAAAATTATTCATATTTGTTGTATGAGATGTCTCAATCTTTTGTTCAAGCATATGAAACTTGAAAAGTTTTAATAAGACTCAAATAATAAAATAAGTTTTGCTAATAGGATATCTAACGTTTGGCTAAACTTAGTATCATATTATTAGTAAATTATTGTATGCACATCACATGACAGTTGGGGATGTTCATCTTATCAATATTTGAGATGTCCAATAATGAATTGCATACAATAATTTATGTTTTTCACTGACTTTGTAATCAAAGTAATGAACTTGTTTTCCTAAAATATCACTTGATTATCTTAATGTGTTTTACCATAGAAAAATATTTCATATTATGATGTATGTGGTTATTATGATGCTAACCATACTATGCTATCATTAATCTATTTGGATGTGTTTAAGTTTTGTGTAGGTGTACATCACCAACAAACTAAATATATTGAAGTACATATATATATTTTTTTAAATAAAGTCTTTGTTGACCATTTTTTGCCCAACAGGGCAAAAATCGATCCCCTTCTGTCTCTGCTATTCTAGGCCATTTCTTTTTTTAATTTTGCATGAATCTGTCCATTTCTACGGACTCTGCAGGTCCATTTCTACGGACTTTGCAGGTGAAATTTCTACAGATTCTGCAAAGAAGTTTTTCTACGGACTCTACAGGTTAGTCTTTTGGCACATGGAGAATCAGTTCAGAAAGTGTTGGGTTCTACAAGGTTTCTTTGGGCTCTTATCTGAAGAAATTCACAAAGAAGGTTGGCATCTTTGAACCGTTAAACCATTGAACCAGTTCAATGCCTTGGTTCAACGCCTTGGTTAAATCAGTAGGTTCATCGCTCAAGTTCAATGCCTTGGTTCAATCGACTTAGTTCAATCAATCAGTTCATTGGCTTGGTTCAACGCCTTGATTCAATCACTTTAATTCAAATGAATGGTTCAATCACTCAGTTCATCGAATGGTTCAACGAGCTTGGTTCAACGCTCAGTTCAAAGGCTCGACGCACAGTGTTAAACCGTTGAACCAGTTCAACAGTTGGTTCAAGCGAACAGTTCAAAGGCTTGGTTCAAAGCAAATGGCACACAGTGTTGAACTGTTGAACCGTTGAACCATGTTTGGTTCAAGGGGGCATCCCAAAGCCGAAGGGCAGGAAGCACTTCAAAGGAAAAGAGCCACAAATCTTGAAGGAATTTGGAAGCGCTGCCCGATGAAATCTTGCAAAAGACTTAACCGATGGGATGAATTCTTTTGGACCTATTGTCCAAAGGAATTCCTTCAGACAAAAAGTCTGAAGAAATTCAAAAAAGGGCCGCAACACAAAACCCAAGAAAATACTCCAAAGGAAAGGAAGCTAGCGTGAAATCATTCTTGCAGACTTTTTTTTGCGGGAAAAGAGGCCAAAAGAAAACCTGACCAAGGAGGACGAAAGCCCGCGAAGCAGAAGAGCCAAAGCAGGAAGAGACCCGACGAAATTTGCCAAGGACAGTGATGTCTCAGAAGCCGTCAATTTTAAGGAGACAGACTAGCCATTGAGTATTTAATTTCAAGGTGATGGCTACGTGAACGTCCATTTTAAGATAGTGAAATAGTCCTTTGCTTTTGAATTGCCTGAGCGCCAACCATGAAAAGAGCCCAAAGAACGCAGCGACCAGCTAGAAGATCGCCCCCAAGGGCTGAAAGAGCAGAAGGAGACAAAACCAGGAAGAAGACAAGGTGTAGAATGAGACAAAGCATCCAAGTGGCAAGAGGAGATGTCAACTCAGAGATTTATTCCTACAGTTGGAACATCGCTTGCCAGGCGGTCACCAAATGGCGCAAACAGTAGACAAGCCACGTAAATGCCTTGAAGGGAGCAGTTTGTTCATAGAGAAAAAGTGTGATTCATAGTTCCTCATTAAGGTTAGGATGCAAAAGTCAAAGCAGGAGCCGACAATCAGACGGCTTCCTCTTCCCAAGGTTTAGAATGCACATGGGCCACTTGAAAAAAGAGCGCCAAAATCTTTCCCAAGAAGCACCAAGTTCTCTTCCTCTTTCTATTTATTGTAAAAAATCTCATTTGAGAAGGATCCAATCTCTCAGCCTTAAGGCGAAACTCTACCCAAAAATCTCTCAAGCTTGTAAGGCAGAACTCTGCCAGATTTTACCTTGAATCAGGACTTAGCATTTTTACCTCCATCTGGACTTGCACTCAAGCACGTGTCTATGTTTTCTTTTGTGTTAAGTCATTTCCTTTTATGCTTCTCACAGATCAATCCCAGCATGTCTAGCGCATTGTGAAGTCTCTTTTCTGCAAGTCTGCCAAAAGTGTTCCTAGGGGAGTGTAGGTGCCTGTGAATAGGCTACCATAAGTGTGTCTGAGGACGCTTCTAGTAGTTTCTTCCTCCTTGTATTTCCATAGACCCCTAGTTGACTATTGCAGAAAAGCTTCCCACTTCAGATGAAGTGTATGGGCACTTCTTTTTTGTGAAAAGTGTATGTTTCGGGCCTGAGTGGATCAAACTTTTTTGGTGTATCACTTTTTCATTTTTCCAATTAGGTTCTGTTTTTATCATTTATCTCTCCCTTTTCACCCCCCTTTTTTACATTTGTTTGTTAGCAGTAGGAGAAACCAGGGCCTAAAAGATACATCAGAGAGAGCTAGCCCTTTTCTAGAGACTCTCCCCTCCAGCTTCATCAGTCCCACAGGGGAGAGGGGAGTTTCTATTGTTGCGTGTGGAAGGGCGAGAGCTAGGCATCCTGTCCCGGGTGTAATCCACTGCATCAACAATTTTTGGCACGCCCGGTGGGACCAACTTGGACAAGTTGTGTCCACAGAGTTGAAGAATTTTTGGTGTGTTCTTCAACCAACTAGCGTTTGGAGGCTTTTGCATCAACATCAATGGCAACTCTGAGTTAAATCAATTGGTTACGCAGTTGTGGTACCGTACCACCAAGAAACAGTATTCTGGTATGTATAATCCCATCGTTCAGAGCCATGGACCCTATTTTCCTTAGCCAGCATGGCTATGATCATCACCAGCCTTATGTTGATCCTTATCAGGTCCAATATGACTGGTCCCAGCCCTATCATGAGCTATATCAGCGTTATGCCCAATCTTCTCATTGCGTCACTTCTCCTACTCAACCCAGTGTCTTTACCAATCAACCCATTTTTGCCTTCAAACGAGCACTGTTGGGATACGAAAAGTATGTAATAGATCTTGACACCAGAAGGGGAGTGTAGGTCCCTGTGAATAGGCTGCCATAAGTGTGTCTAAGAATGCCTCTGGTAGTTTCTTCCTCCCTGTATTTTCACGGACCCCTAGCTGACTGTTGCAGAAAAGCTTCCCACTTCAGATGAAGTGTATGGGCGTGTCTTTTTGGTGAAAAGTGTATGTTTCGGGCCTGAGTGGATCAAATTTTTATGGTGTATCACCTTTTCATTTTTAGGCTTAGGTTCTGTTTTCAGCATTTCTCTCTCCCTTTTCACCCGCCTTTTTTTACATTTTTTTGTTAGCAGTAGGAGAAACCAGGGCCTAAAAGATACATCAGAGGGAGCTAGCCCTTATCTAGAGACTCTCCCCTCCAGCTTCACCGGTCCCACAGGCGAGAGGGGAGTTTCTATTGTTGCGTGTGGAAGGGCGGGAGCTAGGCGTCATGTCCCAGGTGCAATCCACTGCGTCAATAGTCTTCAATGATGATATTAATCTGTATTTTATCTTCTAGAGAAATAAGTGACAGATATTTTCACAAAACAACTTGGTGCTATCAAGTTATTTCAATTTCATGCAATGTTAGACCTCTTAGAGTTGTCATTGAGAGTGTACATGACAATGCCACTTTCTAGTAGCCATATATTTATTCTTCTTCTCTATACTTCTCAATCGTAAAGTATTGTAAATTGTGTGAAAGTTATGTGATTGTAAATTTTGTGTGAAAGTTTTACTTTTGTATCCAATACAGAAAAACATACTTTGTAATGGAGGTCCTTATGTTATAAAAGGGTCCAATGTTGGATTATTTTTAATGATCCAAAGTTAGTATAGTTAATATTTAGTTAGTTTTTACTTTGTTTTTAAATAATTATTGATTCACGAAAAAAGTTAGTTGTATCTCGTAACCCATAACTACTCATGAAAAGTCTATAAAACTTTTCACGTGTTTTGTAATTATTTTGAATGAATATATTATTAATTTTTTATTAAATTATTTACTTGCAATGTAATTTGTTCATTATTACCTCCCGTTTCTAGAGCCTTCAGTGGTATTAGAGCATGGCTTTTCGAGCATGGTGAATTCAGGATGAAAAAGAAGCGGGGTGAAAGATCCATTTATGTAAAATTTCAAAAATGAAGTACAACCTCTATAACGTCCTACTTCATCAAAAATCAAATTTTTTCAGTGAAAATTTTCTCTGAAAGTCTTAAATTGATTCATAAATGCATTTGTGTGGCTCTGTATGATCTTGTACGGTCTGAGGGAGTAAACATCAAGTTCCAAAAAAATTCTCAGTAGCCATGGTGTTGGAAAGCTTCTGTATGGCGTTAGAACTCTGAGCAAAGTTTATTTTTTTCATTTGGCAAAGTTATTTTATTATAATTTGTCAAATATTATGTTTTGGATGGGTTCCACATAAAGCTTGAAAGATTTGAGTTTTTCATTTGACAAATTAATTTCACATAAAAAATTAAATTTACTCAACCAAATATTTTTTTTATTGTAATTGAGCAAAAAAATCAATTTATATAGCAATTTCTATCTTTGTAAACTTGTAAATGCTCATAGAGTACTTGGAAAGCTTAATTTTGTGAAGTAGTTTGAAAGGGGGAGGCCAAAGGTTCAAGTCTTTCTTTTTGAAAGAATATTCTCTTTTTATAATCTTTTGAAAGAATATTTTCTTTTGAGAATCTTTTCATATGAAGACATAAGGGTGTAAGTCCTAAATTTTGAAACACTAATTGTACATCTTATCTTCTGCAAAGGTGGTCGTGTGATCAGGTGATCTTCATAATTTTCAGCATTCCGTATACATTTGAATGATCAAATTTTAGTTTTGAAGTTTTTTTTCTGTGTTTTTTACAACAAATATATTCTAAATGTGTATCAAGATGCATTTTCGATTAAAATCGACACCTTCAAAATGCAAGTTCATCATAAGTCCTAAGATCATTTGTAAAATGAAAGCTATTTTGAAGGTAAAAGCAAAACCTCAATAGCATTCCTTACTTTTCATTTTTTTTGCATCATAGTTAAAAGTGTGAGCCTCATTTATGACACTAGACGCCTAATTCTTAAAAATTATAAAGAATGGTCAATGAACATAGAAAACACATTAATTTTCAATGACTTATAGGAAGTAATTGAAAAGCAACCAACATTATCGACTGAAGCCACAAAACTTGTAAAATTTCATAAACGTGACAAGTGTGTCCTTGCTTTATTGAAATCAACTTGTAGTACTCAAGTTATAATTCACATAAAAGCCATCAAATATGAAGCATGAAAAGCTCTAAAAGACTTATATGATAAACACCCTGCGTATAAAAAAATTGATCTGCAGTTACTCAACACTAAACTCTTTGATGATGAAGATGTTTCAGAGTATGTGTCACACATTAAGACCTCGAAACAAGAATATGACACTACTGACAAAAAAATTGATAATGAAATGCTCATTTCTATTATTTTAAATGGTCTTAGCCCTAGTTTTTTTTTTAAGAAATATTACAACTTAGTGATAAGCTTAACAAATCTATTTTTGATCCCATTCGTGAGTTGCTCACGCCACATGAGTGACAATTTACAAAGAAGAAATCTATTGAGGAGGCACACTATTCCAAAACAAGAAATCCATTGTATGAGCTCAATAAAAAACACAAAGAAACAAAGACACTCTCAGAGGCACACTTCCAAGCATAAGCATCATTCTAGGTCTTCAAGATATAAGCATCATTCTAGTGATATGGATCATTCAAAGTCTCCTAAGCATAAACATCATTCTGGGTCTCCAAAGCATGAGCACAAGCACAGACATTCATATGGACACAAGCACAAACATTCTTCATGTGGTTATTCTTCCTCTAATCCCAGTGGACATAAGAGAATATGCTACAATTATGGTGGCATAAAGCATCTCTCTACAAAATGCCCTTCCAAAAGGAGGTTCTCTCGACATCAACAAAAGACAAAAGCAAACATTATTGGTCACTCCAATCACTAGTCATTCTTATAGTTCTTTTGGTTATTGCTCTGTATATATTCCTCTGATGAATAGAATAACTGTAAAGTTGCTTACTCTACAATGAATGATTATATATTATGAGATGGTGACACACCCATCTTGTGCAAACTTCTAGACTCAAAATTGAGATTTGATGTAGTCGCATTTTTTGGCTCGTGTACTTTGCTTTCATAGATTTAGTGTTGATATGATCTTTAATGTGGAGCATTTCAATGATTTGTACTTGGTTTATTTGTTGCACAATGTCTCACCTCTCATCTAATAGGGGAGAAAATATTGCATATTAATTTTTGATTAGTCATCGATGATTTGCAATATGAATAAACATTGTGTTGTTAACATTGTAGTTGGATAATGCATGATCATGTTCTACTTTAATGTGGAAATGATCAAATTGTAGATAAATCCAAAATGCACAATGTACCAATTGTAGTTATAGCAAAATCTACTTGAATGACTCACAAATCTTTGCTTCAATATTTCTATACCTCTTTGGATCAAGGGGGAGTTTGTTAAATTATTTTTAATGATCCAAAATTAGTATAGTTAATATTTAATTAAAAACCTATAAAGCTTTTCACATGTTTTGTAAATTTTTTGAATGAATACGTTATTATATTTTTGTTAAATTACCTACTTGTAATGTAATTTGTTCATTATTACCTCCCATTCGTACAACCTTTATCCAAATATGCTTTAAATGATTATTTTAAAAAAATTGTGAAATGCAATCTCACAATTATGCTAACAATCATGCTACCTTAAACTTATTTTCAAGTAGTTTATGAATTATAATGATGAAGGTTTTTAAATCATTCAATTGTATACATAATATAATTCTTTTTTTAAGTGACTAACATTTATTTCCACTTACATTTTTAAAAAAAATGTTATAATATTTAATTTTAAAAAAAGCTTAATTGACCCTTAATCTTAGTATTAATTAAATAAACAATAATATATTATTGTCACAAAATAAAACCCTCATGATAATAAAGTTATAATTATTTAATTACTACCAAATTTTAATTAAATTATTTTATTGGATTGAATAATTTTTTTCAAAACAAACAAGCAATAAAGATTTACATATTTTTGTAACAATTGTCTTTTTTGTATGTGCTTCCCTCCAACATTTTCCCTACACAATTATTTTGTAAAAAAAATTTAAAAAAAATTGCATAAAACCTAAAATGAATTTAAGCCCTTATAACAAGAATTAAAAAAATTGCATAGGACCTAAAATAAATTTAAAATCCCTAAAATTTAAAAAATATTTATAAATAAAATTTGGCATGTGTGCTTCATTTTCATATACATAAATTTTATCAATATATAGAATAAAAAAGTGCAAACACATGTTTTATATCATAAAGTTTAAAGCATATCTAGCTCAGTGCAATAATATTAACCAAAATATAATATTATATAAGCCCAAAAAAAATAATATACACACATCATTTATGAGGTTGGCAGTATTAAGAATATTACTAAAATAATAAGTCGTCAAAAAAAATATGAAGATTGATCTCCATGCAGAACCAAAGAAGAATCCTGCCAAAATATCTACACTAAACCCGCCATGTAAACATGCACTTGGAGATATGACACGTATAATCAATCACTATAAAATATGTAACGTAAGCACATCTAACAGATAATACAATTCAATGATTCTTTCTTGCCATTGAAAGAGTTGACAAAAAAATTCAAGTGCTACTGAGAAAGGCAAAAATAAATTTCGCTTTATTGCTAGAAATGCCCAACACTCCACATTACATTGAAAAAGAAACAATTTCACTAATAAATCAAACATCTTTTAATATCTTTTTATTTTTTTTAATCTTTGTTATTTTTATATTTAATAAAATAATAATAATTGATTATATACTGTTCAATACTTAATATTTAATATATAGTCTAGTAATTTTACAATCATCAAGAGCTAACCCCTTATCAGGTCAAAAGCTCTAATTATTTAATTTAAAAATATTAATATAAATCTTAAATTAAATTAATTATATAAACTTTAAATCAAAATAAACTATACTATTTTTGATAAATTTTAGTTAATTAAGTAAAAAATCCGAATGAAAATGAGAATGAATGTGAATTAACATGGCTACTACATAATACACAGGCATTTGTGACACAAACTAGCACAACAAATCCTATACCAAAATAAAAAGAGACGGATTGGTCACACTCGTTAAGAAATGATGGGAAAATCATACCCCCAACAAACCCTTATTCTCAGTAAACCCCTAACTGTAATTGATGAGGGTGTACCATATTTTCGGCTGGTGCTACTAATGGACCACACCGCCTCTAAATTAAACATAAATAATGGCAGCTACCAGATATAAACAAATGCATAACAATTCGTACAATGAGCTAAAAACATAAAAGCAATGCTAAAATTCTAAATTTATATCGAACTTAATACAGAAATACATGTACTGGTACGAACCCTCAAAAAAATTACCCGGCCAAGGGTTTTCTGTTCGCATATACAATCCTATGCCTAAATCAGCTGACGAATAAGCTACAATTTCCATGGAACAGGTGGTGCTAAAAAGCACCGTCTAATATTTCCATCTTTCAAGCACTGGTATATTTGGTCACAGCCTTGGTACCCTCTGACACAGCATGTTTTGCAAGCTCCCCTGGAAGAGCCAGCCGTACAGCCGTCTGAATCTCCCGCGATGTGACTGTAGGTTTCTTATTATACCTTGCCAGCCTGGACGCCTCGCTGGCCAACTTCTCAAATATGTCATTAATGAAACTGTTCATGATCCCCATGGCCTTGCTGGATATGCCGATATCGGGGTGCACCTGCTTCAAAACCTTGAAGATGTAGATCTTGTAGGTCTCGATGTTCTTGTGCTTCTTCCTGATCCTCTTTTCCCCTACATCCTTGGGGAGCTTCTTTTCAGCTTTGCCGGCCCTCTTCTCGGCTACAGGGGATTTTTCGGCCACGGGCTTCTTGACGGCGACGGGCTTCTTCTCTGCCTTGGGAGCCATTGTTGCTCACAGGAAACAGAAAACAAATTTACTGAAAATACGGCACCACTAACGCACGCGCTACAGTAACAATCACGCTGCGACAGATGATTGTGAGAACTTTCCGTGCTACAGTTATATAGATATTCAATCTGTTTTCCTATTGGTTGGTTTCTTTTGACGCGGATCGCGAGCCTTGTTTATATCTGGACCGTCGAGGAGTCGTTGATGGTTATATGCATCTCCCGTCCATGATGCGGTTTTAAGGAAAGCATCATTAAGGAAGTGGTCCCATGGGAAGGGGCTCCTAAATTTTCACAGGGGTAATGGAAAGAAAATTTAGGAGCATACATATTGTAAAAGTAGTCTCATGGAATAAAAATTATAAGAGGATAATATTTAAAAAAATTATATTTTTATTTATAATTAAAGTTTACATTAGTAAAGGATGTCTGAAGGAAAAAAAATTATTTTTTAATTATATTTAATAAATATTTTATTTTAATATATTATATATTTTTATTTTAATATTATATTTTTTAATTGTAATATATTGTAATATATATTTTAAAATATTATATATTTCAATATATATTATATTATAATGTATGTTATATTATATATTTTAATCTTTGATATATTTTAATATAGTATATTATTTTATTTTATATATTTTAAAATATTTTTCAAATTTTATATTAATATTATAATATTTATTTATATTGTTATGGTATATTATATTATATTATATATTTTATTTTATTATTTTATATATTTTATTTTCTTATTATATTACACATTTTAATATATTAATATTAAATTTTAACTTATATTTTAATGTAATATATTATATATTTTTATAATATATTATATATTAAGATATATTTTTTCATATATATATATTAATTTTTTCAGTTATATTATATATAATATTAATTTATAATACATAATATTAGATTATATGTATAAATAAAATTATATTTAAAATATAAATATATAAATAATAATAATAATAATATATAAATATATTTAATCATATGATAATATTTTATTATATTATGATATAATTTTAATTTTTTTAAATAATAATATTAAAATTATATATATTATTATACATATTTTTATATTATCTAATATATAAATATTATTATAAAATGATAATAGTAATTTATAAATATTAATATCATATTATATATAAATTACTATTATTATTGTATATTTAGTTATAATATTATTTGCACTTCACAAGTTTTGAGGTGTAGATAATATGATATGAGAATAAAAAGTACTAGTTGTCAAACGTCCTTTTCAACGTGTCATTTAAAGTAACAAAACGTAATTATCAGTGTCAAAAAAATTAATGCACTATTTCTAAAATTTTAAGAAATTAAATAGATCTCCTCCTAACTGATAAGGAGATGGACAAGTATATATGTCCTTGTCACTCTCCTAAAACCATCTTCACAAATCATGATCTCCATTTTTTTAACTTCCACCGCTATCACAAGTTCAACATAGATGACAATGCACTGAGTACCAAAGATAACAGATATATTAAATGTTGTAAATCCCTACAACATCTCTTTGTATGCTCTGCATATTCCCCTATGTACATTTCTATTATACATCACACGTCGAAGTAGTAAAAGTAACACTCTTATTGTTTGTTAGCATTTTGCAAGAGATTAAAACTGAAAATTTAGTGTCTCAATGTTGAAATGGGGCCAAACAATACATATAAATATAAATTTCAAACTTGAATGTCTTCGTCCCATATACTATTATTATTGTAATTAATATTATTATTAAGCTCTATTATATATTCTATAATAGTATATCATATAATATATATTATATTAATTTTCATATATAAATTATAGTTATGTATATTTTATTAATATATTCTATACATTATTAATAAATATGAAATTCATTATGTATTGGGTGATTGAAACAATTTGGTGGATGTCATACATTACATTGACATATGTCATATGTCATAGAACTTTGTATGTGTATCTATTCGAGTTTATTCGAGTCCATCCCTTGAATAGCCTTGTCATTACTCTCACTATCACCACCCAATGCGCTTTGAAATTTTTTACCACTTGCATGTTTTGTACGTCCTTGTGCTTTCTTCCAAGTGTTTAAGTATGGCGTTTTCGTATATTCTTAACCCTAATGTAATTGCTCCATGCATCAATATATTGGCAACATGGATGAACAAAAGCTATAAGATAAGACTCTAGAACCTCAATGTCTTGTCTCCACATCAGCAGCATTGCAACACTAATTCTATCCACACATCAAACGTGGAGCCCTACCACAATCAAATCAGCTTTCATGATGCCCTCATTCACCCTTGACAATAGAAAACATCAGGGCGGTGTTTGGATTTACATGACCAATGCCCATTGAAAAGGGGTCCATAGCTTGTAAGGTGATAGTATTAACGTATTGATTTTTAATATTGGATAAATTAAACCATGAACAAAACATTTGAGATTTGGCAGGAATATGTATTAAAAATGTGTTTAGCAAACAATAAAAACCAACAAATTCAAAATGGTCCATTTTGTATATTCTACTATATTATATGATTGGTGGTAAGATTAAATTATATAATATTCTATCACATAATAATAATATAGTATATATGATTATAATATTAGATGGAGTTAACTATCATACCAATTTACACTCCCTCACTATACAAAGTCAAAATTTTACATTCCTTCCACTAATTTGATTCTGAGTTGTTCTTAACATTTCGTGTACAAATGGTCAAACAAGATCAACGATCATAGGTTTTGAGTCAGGGATAGTTGTGGATTTACACTTTTTCACTTTATAAAACTATGTTTTATTAAAACAGAAAATCACGTCCCTTCTAACGTAACTTGCGCTTTTGAAACAACTTCTCGTAAGATCTAAAACATGTCATTATTATTAATAAGTGAAAGAATATTAGAATCACTACAAATTCAATAATTAATGTTGAAATAATTTTATCATATAAGAATTTTTTTTTTTAACCCCTCAAAAAATAAATAAATAAAAATAATAATAATTAATAATAATAATAAATTCCAATTAATTTTGAATCTTCATAATAAAATTCCTCATGGGTGATGCTTGTATAAGTGATATGTCCTCATTTATAAAAGAAGAAAAAAAATATAACTTCAAAATCAATGTATATGGGAATCTCGTTCAGTGGGCATATGAAATAATGACAACATACCATTAAAACATAAGTGTCAACTTTTCAATTATTTCAACTCTCCAAAGAAAAAGTGTCAATGTTACATGAATAACACTAAAGCGTGGTGGTTTCCATCGTTGTCTTATGGCCATGCATGCCTTAACTATTGGATAAAACAGGGTGCCTTTTCTGCCAATTCCCACTACTAAGAATGTCAATTTGACCTCTACCCCACTCCTCATTCTCCAGTGGAGGCAATGTGTTCTTCACCAGGGCCAGGGTTTGAATCTCTTCCCACTCTTCCAACTCTCTCAGATTCTTCATTCAACAGATGCGTTCTAGTAACACAACTCTCCTCCTTCACCATGAGCAGGTAAGTAAGTTGTGACTCTTATTTTTGTAAGGAGAAGACATAGATCAGCTATTATTTTATGGGTGTCAGGTTTTTCTCCAAAATAGTTCACCAAGATGCACCACAAATGATAGAGTTTTTTATGCCAGTCATGTTTTATCACATGTCGGGGGAGGTGGGAGAGGTAGTACCTATGGGCTCTAAATGTGACAAAAATTGTAGATGAAAAGGTCGGCTGGTCATTGTCGAAGTTATACAAAGATCTTACTATATGATTGTAATGGCTACACCTCTATCTTTAAATTCCATATAAATTTTAACAAAAGGTTACAATGGTTTTGTAGTGGAGAAGTAAAACAAGGAAACCATGTAATGAAGAAATATGGCTCATATATTTCCTTATGTAGCCATTATTTGAATAGAGGATTCTATATGTTTTGTTTAATGTCTCAATAATGCATGAGCCCATGTATTTTTAACTCTCAGACATACCATCCAATGTATTGTTCCACTGCACAACCACCAATAGACATGTTTTCTACCTAGCCTTTCATTTATGAGGATTGAGAGGGCAAACACAAAGGTTAAGTTTGATCCTTTCATATTGTATAAAGATTTCAAATGTTGTCGCCTTCCATTTCTTAAATTCCTAATTTACACTTCATGGTAAGCTCCCTCTTCTTTAGTAATACAATCAATTTCGTATAATTGTGTATAATATTGTCCTGTGAATGTGTGCCAGTCTAAAATGTATGATATTGTTGTTTCTCTCATGCATTATGTAGAATTGATTATAATAAGGAGAGGATAAAATCTCCACTCAAAGGATGATTTCCTATGGCCAAAGATCTAAAAAAGGAGATCAACTCTGTTTTAAAGTAAGACTGAAGTTTATGGCCATATATGTTAAAGAAGAACAAACATATAGGATGGCTAAAATGAAGCTCGGGTAGGTGGTTTAAAAATATAAAGAAAAGCTGAATGCTCAATTTTCATTGCATTCTAAGAAGAATAGATTAAAAAAACCTTTGGGAAAGGGAAAAGATAAAAGAGAAGGAAATAATTTGTAGGATTTGTATTAATCTAGACAATAACAGTTTAAATTAACTTTCTCTCCCATCAATATGATCCAAATTTGCATCTGACCATCTTGGTTTTACCAACTCTTTGTCAATCTCCTTATGATAATTTTCAATCTCCTCCTAACAGAAATACAAACATAACAAAAACATTATCCTTTAATAGTTTTGGGGGATGCATACCAAACAACTGGACATCCAAACCAACTTCAAACCTTCTTTTGCTATTTTACAAGTTTTTGGCCTTCAAGCTCACTACATCGTTTGCTGACAGATTCAAAAGTTTTCCATAAACTCTTGACTTCCATATCATTAGACTCTTGCATAAGGTTTTTTTTTAGAATTGTTTTCTAGTGATTTTGTCAACAATATTAGTATGCTTAAATTTGTTAGAGGTACAATAATTGAGAGGGGGGTTGAATTAGTGATGCAAGATAATCCAAACTTCAATTATAATCCTTTCAAACCCTTGATTAATCACCACAAGCATTCTTAAATCATACAAGTCATTCATAACAATGAACAAGAAAGATGATGCAAGATCAAGCACACAACACACGAATTATGTGGGAAACCCTCATGGGGAATAAAACCCACTCTCAACCCTGAAAACACATGGACTACTTGTCCTATAAAATGATCACAAACATGAGACATTTTAGTGAAGCATCGACTTCACAAGGAGTACCCACCCTTGAGCATGAACAAACACCAACTTGTTCTAGACATTGAGTACCTACACAACACCTATGAAATCAATAGATTCAAAACTCTAAATAATTTTCAGACTTATGGAGAAATAATGTATAACAATTCTCTTTAACCCTTCACACTCTCTCAAACTTGCATATACAAGCAATGCATCCAAAACACCCTTTTGGATCACTCTAGACTTCTTCACTCATCCTCAATTTTCAAATCTACATGACAATTGTTATGACATCATAATTATAACCTACAGGGCATACACACAATTCTCAACCTGCTCTGCTCTTCAATCCATCCACTAGGAATATTCACTCTCCTTTTAATTTGCCTTGCTTCTCTTTTATTAGCCACCTGAAATTTAAAAATCATCACCTTTGATTTCACTCTTTATAGAACCTTCATGAATATCATCTTCTTGGTCAGCCATAAGACTTGCCTTAACCCTTAAAGCTTCTATCACACTAAGACATAACTCAATACCACCCTCATAGGTCAACCATATCATCCATGGGTCACCCTTAAGCAGCTACACCTTTCAAATAGGCCTTAGTAGCCCTTATAGGTCTCATGGAGACCTATTACCTCTTTCGCACTTCATCAATCAAATTAGGAACACAAGACCACTTCCAAATGCATAATTCTATTCTATATGACCTCTAAGACACCTTCAAGTGATTATATCCATCACTATACTCCTCTGTATATGTAGAACATGCTCAAACTTTAGTCTTGTATACAAGAACATCATGAATGAACAAACAATCAACTTATAAGCATTTGTTTCATACTGAAGATGGATCGGTCAAACCTCCAAAATCCACACATATGATCCTTATGGAGTCTATAACATTCTCCAATAGTTAATATACCTTGAAACATTCAAACACCATCAAGACAAACACAAACATCGTTCTCAAGTCACTTGCAGAAGATGGTCAAACATAGTCAAATTTAGAGCTCATTAACTATAATTGTATGGATAGTCAAACCTTCTAACCAATTTTTATAATCTCACCTTGGAGTCTTTTACAACTTTCTTTTTTACTCCATCAACAAATTCATCATACATCAAAAGTTATAGCTAGAACAATATAGATTGGTTTTGCTTTGTTAATTTGAATATTCAAATTTCAACGGTCACTGTGTAATGCAAAAACTTCAAACACATTTCTTCATCTCGTGCCCCCTAGAAATTTGATCAAATATGCTTTGTTGATCTCCTCAAGAGTCACCTGATCTTTACTTTCAATCACTGGCCATTGATCTTTGATCTGTGCTTCTGAGATTGTGACACTTGGCAGCCCCATTTGCCTTTTGTGTATCCTACCATCAGTCTCATTCTCTTTACGCCACATGGCAACCCCATGTGCAATCTAGGCATATTGACTTGTTGACTTGATTCACTCAGTCGATCTATTGCTAAATCACCATGTTTGTGACACATATCACCATCACATTCATTCTCAAGATCCTTTGACTTATTGACCTCATGCTCACCGTTAGATATTCATTTGTATAATTGAATGCTCACTGTTATATCTTTGATCTGAATGATTGATCCAATCAAGTGATATTTTGACACTTGGCAACCCTGCATAATGGTTACTTGATATTGTAAATTTGGCTATGGAAACTCTGTAATCTGCCTAGGAAACCAACTTTGCACCCTGATATCTTTTGTTATACACTACCTCATGACCTAAAACTTGGACCATAAAAACTAGGGACAAAATTAAACAAACCCATGTGACCAAATCCTTTTGATACTACCACATGTGTGAATGTTGTCATCATCAATCTACTCACTTAACCTAATTTTCCAAGATTACTAGGAGATTATAGTCATTCAATGACAACTTTGATGAATTCCTCACTTCCATAGGCACTCCAAGCACTCATAACACCCCATAGGATCTCCATAACATGACCACACCATCAATAACATCCATCAACTGCCTCACCAAGTCAAACATTGAATAACCATGCAAGAACACTAAAGCACACTTTGTCATTGTCATTCTAACACACATGACACCTCATTAACATCCTTGGCCACCTTGGAGACGTCATTGATAATTCTCCAACAATCTTCCTCTTTGTCATTGATGTCAACACCAATCACAAAGCTTATATGCACACTCTTTCTCTCTCTTCAAGCACTTTCTCCCCCTTTGACATAATGACAAAGTGAGTAACAACTGATCTTGAGGACCTGAAAAGACTTTAAGGACCAACAATAGGAAAGGACCACCTCAAAGAGATGAAACAAACTCCTCCTAACATTGTCCACACCTCTTCTTACCTTGAACTTCTCAAGCATGCTCCATGACTACACTCTTTGTTAATCATACTTTGCTCTATGAAGACAAAACATATATAAACACCAGAAAACTACTTGAAATCACCTTAAAAAACATTAAGAGGGACTCCCCCTTAACCAAAGACCTTCTAATGATTTATAGACAAGGAAATGACTCCCAAGCTTTGTCTTAAATATTCAAATGTCACCTTTGTCAATGGTTTAGTCATAATATCTACAGGTTATTCTTTTGTAGACATGTATTCCAACTTAACACTTTGATTACTCACTTGTTTTCTCAAGAAATTATATCTAATAGGAATGTGTTTAGTTTTTTATTGCATAACAGGATTCTTGGAGATACTAATTTCACTAGTATTATCACAATAGATAGGATAAGGTCCATTTTATCTTACCTTATAGTCTTCCAAGGTTTGTTTCATCCACATTACCTGAGTAAAATAGGAAGCAACACCTATATACTCAACTTCTACAGTTGATAGGGATATAGAGGCTTGCTTTTTGCTTAACCAAGACACCAAGCATTTATCCATGAAGAAAACACCACCACTTGTACTCCTATCATCCACACATCCTGCCCAATCTGCATCATTGTATGTATTTAGAGTGAATTCTTTGTTCTTAGGGTACCATAAACCATACTCTATTGTGCTCTTGGGATACCTCAATATTCTAATTAACTGCTTTCAAATGATATTTTCTAGGATCAATTTGAAACCTTACTACAAGGCCTACTGCTTGCATGATATCAGGTCTAGATGCAGTAGATTATAAGAGGCTTCCAATCATGGATCTATACAAATTTTGATCAACTTCTGGTGAATCATCTTATTTACTTAACTTGCACCCTGTGATCATTGGAGTACTCATTAGCTTACAATCCAACATGTCAAACTTCCTTAACATATCCTTGATGTATTTTGCTTGTGAAATGAATATCCCTACATCAAGTTGGTTAATTTTCAATCCTAAGAAGAAGGAAAGTTCTCCCAACATTGACATTTCATACTCAGTCTTCATAACATCTAAAAATTCACTACTCATGTTGTCATTGTTAGAACCAAAACCTATGTCATCAACATAAACTAAAACTAGTAATTGACGAGTTTCATATGTCTTGATATATAAATTACTATCAACTACCCCTCTTTTGAAGCCTTGACTCAATAGATACTTATCTAATCTATCATACCAAGCTCTAAGAGCTTGTTTAAGACCATATAAAGCCTTCTTTAGTTTGTAAACACAATCTTGATTACTTGTCATGAAAAAACCTTCAGATAGCTCAATGTAAACTTCTTCGTCTAAGTTGCCATTCAAAAATGTAGATTTAACATCCATTTGGTAAACTTTGAAACCTTTGAAGTTTCTATAAGATAAGAATAGTCTAATTGCTTCCATTCTTGCCATAGGATAAAATTTCTCATCAAAATGTATCCCTTCAACTTGAGCATATACTTTACATACTAATTTAGACTTATTTCTTATGACCTCTCCTTTATCATTCATCTTGTTTCTAAATACCCACTTGGTTCCTATCACATTTTTGTCTTTTGGCCTTGGAACCAAATCCCATGTTTTATTCTTTACTGTTTGATCAAGTTCCTCATCCAATACATATGTCCAATTTTCATCTTTGTTAGCTTCTAAGAATGTTTTAAGTTCAATCTTGGATAATAGAGCTGTGTCTTGTTGATTCTGATTGACCAACATTCTCCTTGTAGTCTGTAAATTGGTATTCACATCTCCAATAACTTGGGAAATAAGATGATACTTCTATATTCTTCTAGAAGGAGCTTTAGTGTCGTGCCCTGCCTCTTCCTCTTCATCATCTGATTGATCAAGTATGCCTTCATTATTTGAAATAAGATTCTCAATAGGCTCATTTATCTATAATCTAGGCTTCTTGATGTCACCTACTTCTTCAACTCTTACATTAGAGATTTCAATAACTTTGTAAAGTCTCTTATTGAAACATCTGTAACCAAAACTTATGGAGGAATAACCTAATAAAATGCCTTCATCAGACCTAGAGTCAAATTCACCAAGATTTTTTTCATCTCTCTTGATAAAACACTTACTCCCAAACACTCTAAAGTGTTTGACATTAGCTTCCCTATTCTTCCATAGCTCATATAGAGTCTTATTACCATTTATTCTAATTTGGCATCTGTTTAAGATGTAAACTAATATATTAGCAGCCTTTTCCCAAAAACCATTTGATAGTTTGGAATCTTGAAGCATGGTCCTAGTCATCTCTTGGATAGTTCTATTTTTCCTCTCAACTACCCCATTATGTTGGGGTATCCTAGCAATAGAATATTGTATTCTAATTCCTTGTTCTTAACAAAAGTCATCAAACTCATAAGACCAATATTCTTCTCCTCTATCTGATCTCACACACTTGATTCTTGATCTTTTTTCATTTTTAACAAGAGCTTTGAATTCTTTAAACTTTGTAAAAGTTTCTTATTTCTCTATAAAAGAATATATCCAAGTCATCCTAGTGAAGTCATCAATTAAAAACATGAAGTAGTTTTTACCTTGAATGCTTTGAATTCTTGTAGGTCCACATAGGTCAATTTGGATTAACTCTAAAGGAACTGTAGTGGAATTATCCTTAGATTTGTATCTTCTTTTGGTTTATTTCCCATGAAAGCATGCCTTGTAAAGAGTACAAGGAATCTTAGTAATTTTAGGCATGTGCCTCACTAGCCCTTTCAAACTAATCATCACTAAATTGTCAAAGTTTAGATGTCCAAGTCTTTTATGCCAAAGTGAGCTTTCCTCTAATTGATTCATGAAGCATTCCTCTTTATTGGATTCACGGAATACATACAAGTTGTTATTTGCCTTGTGAATGTTGCAACTAATTTTCCAAACTTGAATCTTCTCACTTCACACCCTTTGTCATGAAAAACAAGGGCATTTCCTTGTTTACACATTTGGCTAATACTTAGAAGATTGTGTTTCAAACCTTCTACATATAGAACATTTTCAGTTCTAGTGTGACCATCATCTAAGATTATAGAACCTTTCCCAACTATGTTAGCAGAATTGTTGTCACCAAATATTATTGAACTAAATTGTGATTCTTGATAGAGATAAACTTTCTTTTGTCTCCTGTCATATGACTTGAGCATCCACTGTCTATATACCAATTTTTGTTTCCATCGTATTGAGTATGCAAGGCAGTTTAAACAAACATTGATTCTTCTATTTGGTGAACTATCTAAATCTTGCTTCTTATTTTCTTCAATCTTGGATTTGTCTTTCGTGAACCATTTAATGGTGTCAATGACTTGAATGTCCTTTTTCCAAAAGTCCCTCTTGAAGTACTTCGCTATATGTCCACATTAATTACAATTGTAGCATAAAATCTCATTTTTGCTTCTTGAAGAGTAAGTACAGTCCCTATATCTGTGACCATATTCATTACAATTATAACAATATCCATTTAAAATATAACTATAGTTTTTCATGTCATTCATCCCCTTAGCTTGACCATCATTCACCCAAGACTTCTCATCCTTAAATATTTGGTAGAGCTAGAATACTACTTATCTTTAGATAAAAGCCCATCTATATATGTCATAGTTTTACCTTCCAAATCATCCATCCTTTAATTCATGCCTTTATTCATCATGTACTATAAATTTTTGATTGTTGATTTTAGTTTATTTATTTGTGTCTTCACACCATTAATGTTTGAAATAATCTCATGATACATTGAGGAGGTCAGATCTGAATTCTTACTCCCTTTCTTGTTCTTCAATCTCTCAATCTCTTCTTCTAGACATTCATTCACTTCCTTTACATGTTTTATCTCTAATAAGGCACATACTATTTCATCTTGAAGAAATGTTTCAGCCTCTTTATCATCCATTGTACCTTTAATCACCTTCAAATGATTAAAATTGCAAAGAAGGTATGGATCTGATACTAATTGGTAAAGGTACAATCACTGAGAGGGGGGGTGAATCAATGATGCAAGATAATCCAAAATTCAATTCCAATCCTTTCAAACCCTTGATTAATCACCACAAGCATTCATAAAGCATACAAGTCATTCATAAAAATGAATAAGAAAGATGATGCAAGATCAATCACACAACACATGAATTACGTGGGAAACCCTCATGGGGAATAAAAACCACTCTCAATATTTCAAACACATGAAGTGCTTATCCTATAAAATTATCACAAACATGAGACCTTTTAGTGAAGCGCTAAATTCACAAAGAACACCCACCCTTAATCATGAACAAACACCAACTTGTTCTAGATTTTGATCACCCACACAACACCTATGAAATCAATAACTCCATAACTCTGATTGATTTTCAATATGATGGAGAAAAATTGATAACACTTGTCTTCAACCCTTCACACTTTCTAAAGTTTGCATATACAATAAATGCATCCAAAACACCCTTTTGAATCACTCTAGACTTCTTCACTCATATTTAATATTCAAACATACATGATCATTATTATGACATCATAATTATAACCTAAAAGTCATACATATAATTCTCAACTTGCTCTACTTTTCAACCCATCCACTGTGCATATTCACTCTCCTTTTCATTTGCCTCACTTCCCTTTTATTAGCTTCCTGAAATCTAGAAATCATCACCTTTGATTTCATTATTTATAAAGCCTTCATGAATATCATATTCTTGGTTGGATATAAGACTTGACTTAAACCTTAAGGCTTCTATCACACTAATACATAGCTCAATACCACCCTCATAGGTTGGCCATAACATCCATGGGTCACCCTTAAGCAGCTACACCTTTCAAATAAGCCTTAGTAGCCCTTATCGGTCTCATGGAGACCTATTCACCTCTTTATAAATTCATCAAGCAAATTAGGAAAAAAATAACACTTAAAAATGCATAGGTCTATTCCATATTTCCTCTAATACACCTTCAAATGATTACATTCATCACTACACTCTTCTATATATGTAGAACCTGCTCAAACTTTAGTCGTGTATATAAGAACACCATGAATAAATAAATAGTCAACTTTTAAGCATTTGTTCATACTAAATATGGATTGTTCAAACCTCCAAAATACACATAGATGACACTCATAGATTCTAAAACATTATCCAATAGTTAATACACCTTAAAACATTAAAACACCGTCAAGACAAACACAAACATCCTTCTCAGGTCACTTGCAGAAGATGGTCAAACACATAATAAAATTTGGGGCTCATTAACTACAATTGTATATATATTTATACATTACAACCAATTTTTATAAATACATCTTGGAGTCCTTTACAACTTTCCTTTTTAATCCATTAATAAATTCATTATACATCAAAAGTTATAGCTCAAATAATACAGACTAGTTTTCTTTTGTTAATTTAAATATTCAAATTCCAAAGGTCATTGTATAATGCAAAAAATTCAGACACATGTCTTCATCTCATGCCCCATGGCATTTTGATCAAATACACTCCATCAATCTCCTTGAGAGTCACTTTGCCTGTACTTTCAATTGCTAGCCATTGATATTTGATCTGTACTTTTGAGATTGTGACATTTGACAGCCCCACATTTCTTTTGTGTATCCTATCATTAGTCTCCATTCTCTTTACACCACTTGGCACCCCACATGAAATCTAGGAATATTGACTTGTTGAATTTATTTTCTCCATCGATCTGCTACTAAATCACTATGTTTGTGACACATGTCACCATCATGTTCATTCTTAGGATCTTTTGACTTATTGACCTCGTGCTCACCATTAGATCTTCATCTGTATGATTGAATGCTCATTGTTAGATACTTGATCCAAATGATCGATCAATATTTTGACACTTGGTAGCCCTATATAATGGTCACTTGATATTACAAATTTGGATAAGTATGGAAACGTTGTAATCTACTTGGGAGGATAACTTTGCACCTGATATCTTTTGCTATAAACTACCTCATGACCTAAAACTTGGACCATAAAAACTAGGGACAAAGCTTAATAGACCCATGTGACCAACTTATTCTGATATTATCACATGTATGAATTCTAATGTCATCAATCTTCTCACTCAACCTGATTTACCAAGATGACTAGGAGATCCTAGTCATTCATATGACAACTTTGATGAATTCCTTTCACTTCCATAGGCACTCCAAGCACTCATAACACCCCATAGGATATTTGTAACATGAATAAACCATAAATACCATCCATCAATTGCCTCACTAAGTCAAACACTAAAGCACACTTTGTCATTGTCATTCTAACACACATGACACCTCATCAACATCTTTGGCCACCTTGGAGACATCATTGACAACTCTTAGACAAAATTTAGAGAATCAAGGTTGATTAGACACATAAAAGTCCTAAATGAATCTCATAATATATAAAATAACCATACCTCTTTAACTGCATTATCCTTTTGAAGTTCTTTGAGCCATTATTGAGCTCAATTTGTAAGATTAAATGCCACTTCATTATTGAGAGGTAGGTTATCCATTGTAGCTAAATTATGTTTTACAAATATAATATAAATGTATTCATCTTGATCATGCCTCAATGATAAATGATTCTATAATTAAACATGTCATATTATCACCAAGAAGCTATAATATAAAGTTGCCCACACAAAAAGTTCTCAAGAACATTCAAATCAAGCAAGGGAAATATATCTGCTTCAGCTTGTAGCTTGCCCATGTCCCAAAATGTATCATTAAATGTATTGGTAAGAATAGATTAATATATTTAGTTCAATATAAATTTCAATAACTAGCATGAATTTTTTGGGATAACACTATTTATGGCAACCATTAGATGGAGCCATGCCGATTCCAGATTTTGACACAACAAATCAAATCGGTAACCAACATACTTTACAAAAGACCAACCACCATGTTTCAAAATTTAAATGGAACTAAATAGATTATTTTGTTGGAGAGTTATCATGGTGATGTCATGGAGGTTTCTTAGTGAGTGGATGAAGTGCCTTGACAACCTAAGTGATAATGACAAAGTGTGCAATGTGCTTGTCCTAGTGTGCTTGAAGTAGGCTTGGTTGATCTTTAGTTTTGGAATGATTAGAGATGTTCAAGGATGAGTATGGTGAATTTATCATGTGAAAAGGGTATTGTAAATGGTCAATTATTATTGAAGATCTTGTGTTCATAATTGGAATTATTTTTGTGGTCCATAGTTTTCATCTAGATAGTTTGGGTCTAGTGGCAGAAAATTTGAGTAGGCAGTTTGATGACATCCTAATTACCATGTGTGGATGAATCAAGGGGAGTTGATCACATGGTTTTTATAAAATTAGTCCCTAGTTTCTATTCATAAATTCTTAAATCTAGAGATTAATCATGAAAAAATATATGCAAGTGCAAAGTTGGGCTCTCAGGCATTTTGATAGTATTTTCCCATAGCCAAATTTGCAATGTGGTAAGAAGAGTTGAATAAGCATTTTGATGGTGGAATATATCACATGTGTGGATGTTTTAGGAGAAGGTGATCACATGGTTTTGTTAAATTTTTTACCTATTTTATTTATTCTAACTTTTAGGTCAAGCATTGAAGCACGATAAAAGACATACATGTTGTTCAAAGTTATCCTTCCAGACAAGTTTTTGACATAGTTGGCTCTGTGGAAAAAAAATATGAGTGAGAATTTTAATGTCATTATATATCACACATGTGAGGGTTTTAGGAGAATATTGACACATGGATGGATTATAATATGTGAGGATATCTTATGGTCTAAATTTTAGATCATGCGTCTAAGTGAAGCAAAATATATGAAGGTGCAAAGTTGACCTTATAGACAGATTGCAAAGGTTCCCATACTTAGTCAAATTTGCACAAGGTAAAGTTCAAGAAAAATTGATGGAGCATGTTGAATACAAGATTATAGGATGATGTAATATGTTTCTAAGTGTTTAATTATTAACATTGAGCAAAGATAAAGATCGAGCTTCTTTCAAAGATAAACAGTTCATGGGAGTTTGTACATCTAGATCTATAGTGTGCAATAAGTCAAATAGGTCAAAGTGTTTGATCTTAAACTAAGTAAAGATCAAGTTATTTACAAAAGGATTAATAGATCATGTTAATTATAATATGTCTAGAAGTATCGAGATGAGGACAAGTGTTTGATGTTTAACATCAAGCAGAGTTAAAGACCGAGCTACGTACATGAGATCAATGAAACACATTAAGTCAAATAGTCAAGATGAATATACAAAAATGAGTGATAAAAGGTGAAGGTAAAGTTATTTACAATTATATATATGGCGTGTGATTTATCTAGGTAGTGAGGACATGAGATGAAAGCAAAGTGACTGATGTTTAACTATGACCGTTTGCATTTGAATATTTGAGTTTAACAAAGGAAAAAACCAGTGCTCTGTATTTTGGCCATATCTTTTGATGTATGCATAATTTTCTCATGGTGTAAAAAGAGAATTTGTAGAGGACTCAAAGGATCATATATAAATATATATTTGAATATCTAAAAGTTTGTAAAGTAAAAATTATTAAGGTTTAAAGTTGACTATGTTCATGTTTATTTTACAAGTGACTCCAGAAGATTATTCGAACTTGTTTTGATGTCTCACGATGACTTGGATATTTGGGAGTATTTTATACTCTATGAGGACAATATGTGTGTATTATGAAGGTTTGAATAATAATATGTATTATGAAAAATTCTTAATACGATGATTGTGTATATATTCATAATGCTCCTATGCACCAAGTTAGTGTTTGAGTTGTTTAAGCATACACAGAAGTGAGAAAAGCTGACTATGATTATTTAAGGATATTAAAGGGGACATAAGGAGTGGACCAATGCATTTTAAAGTGTTCATGTATTCTTATATTTAATGAAGAAGTGTCAAAGAGGTGAATGGGTCATCATAATACCTAAAAGTGACTTATGCCTATTTGAAAGAAAGTTGTGCTTAAATGTGACCCATGTTAGATGCCTTAAGGGTGAAGGCATGTGTTGTGGCTGATAGTAAATATTTTGATCTTGATAATCATGATATTTCTATAAATGGTGAAACCAAATCTGTTGGTTTCTAGACTTGTTGTGAGGACTAGTGCAAGGTGTATGTGAGAATTGTGAAGCGAAGGAGAGGTAGAGTGCCCAGTTGATGACTTAATGAGCAGAGTAGATTGATGACTATGTGTATGACCTATAGGTCATATTTATGATGTCAAAATAGTTATCTTAAAATTTTAGGATATGTAAAGAGGTTTGAGTGTGCATATGAGGACAATTTGAGTCAAGGAGAGAGAGATTGTGGCATGCCTATGTGAGAGGCCTATATGAGATAGAGAGGAAGTTTGTGAAAGGGTTAGATAAATAGATATCCATCATCAAGTGTTGAATACATCAGTTCTAATGTGGAGGTGTTCAAAGGAGGGTATAAATGAGTTGATCTTCCTTAGGGGAAGTTGCTCCTTGTGAAAAGGGTGTTTTAGTAAAGGATTTTGGTCAGGAGGATTTGATCAAGTTTCTGGTCTAAAGGAGTTGACTAGTCTCTTATTTATAATTTATTATAGGACAAGTAGTCAATTGTGTTGAAATATTGAGAGTGGCTTGTATTCCCCATGAGGGTTTCCCACAGGAACTATGTGTTATATGTTTGATATTATACATGCATTAAATGAATGAGTTCTCTTGTTAACGTTGCTTGATCAAGCTGATATATGTTGATTGTTCAATAGTTTGAAAGGATTGGAATTGGAAGCTCAAAAATTGGTCCAAAAGTGTGTAATGGTTGTCTCTAGGCGTTTAAGAAGTTTCAGAGGTATGCATTGACCAGAAGGAGGTTTGTTGACCCTATTTGTTTTAAGATTATAGGGTTTTGGGTTATGCTAGAAAAGTGGTCTGCCTTATGATTTGAGGTCTAAGGCTTATTAATATATTGAATGGGACAAATGGGTTATCAAATAAATCTTCACAAAGATTTGAATATTTATGGAGGCCTAATTGGTCAGTAGGATTGTGAAGGAAGTATTTTTCAAAGGATGAGCTAAATTGATGAAAATTTGTGTTCTTAAAGGGGCATATGAGAGTGCTTTAGATATGAATTTTTAGGTCCTAAAGATGTGTCTATTGAAAGTTGTGGGATCTACAAGTTCCAGGTAGGGCTACAAGGAGTCTAAACATGCCTAGTCTTAAAGATGTGCTTTTTGTTTAGTTTCTCAAAAAGAGTAAGGCATGAGTATTTCAAGGTGAGTTCTTAGGTTGTTTCATATCATGTTTTGTATTTGGTGTGTGTCATGAAGAACTGTTGGTGATCTTTGAGGTGGTTTGAGAGAGAAGGCTACTAAGCCTATATGGTGGTTCATATTTGTGTATGGAGATATGAAAATGCTCAAGTGGTGAAATGGATCATAAATATTAGGGGGAGTCCCTCTCAGATGTTTCTTGGTAAGTTACATCATATTTTAGTTCTTTTGTGTTGTCTTTATTCATTGGTTCAAGTGCTTGGTTGAAGAGAGTGTTGGTATGGAGCAAGAAGGATGTTGTCAAGGCAAGAAGAGGTAGGCTAAAGGTAAGGGGGAGTTTGTATCATATTTTTAATATGTTCCTTTCCTATTGATAGTATTTTTAGGTCCTTAGGATTAGTTGGTGCCTACTTTTTCATTGTGTCAAAGGTGGAGAAAGTTCTTATTATGAGAGTGCTTGAAGAGAAAGAAGGAAGGTGATTTGTATGATGTATGTTGACATCAATGAAAAAGGGGGAGATTGTTGGAGAGTTTCCATGGTGATGTCATAGAGGTGTCTTGGTGAGTGTATAAAGTGCCTTGATATCCCAATTGATAATGACAAAGTGTGCAATGTGCTTATCCTAGTGTGCTTGAAGTTGGCTTGGTTGATCTTTAGTTTTGTCATGATTAGAGATGTTCAAAGATGTGTATGGTGAATTGAGAATGTGAAAGGGGTCCTATAAATGGTCAAGGATGATTGGATATCTATTTTTCATAAGTATAATTCTTTTTGTAGTCCATAGTTTTCATCTAGATACATTGGGTCTAGTGGTAGAAAATCTGAGTAGGCAGTTTGATGACATCATAATTTCCACATGTGGATGAGTCAGGGGGAGTTGGTCATATGGTTGTAATAACATTAGTACCTAGTTTATATACACAAAGTCTCAAGTCTAGATATGAATCAAAATAAAATATATGCAAATGCAAATTTGGGCTTTCAAGTATTTTGATAGTATTTTCCCATACTTAGCCAAATTTGCAATGTGGCAAGAAGAGCTGAGTAAGCATTTTGATGGTGGAATATCTTGCACATGTGGATATTTCAAGAGAAGGTGATAATATAATTTTTTTTGGTTTTGTACCTAGTTTATTTTATCTAACTTTCAGGTCAAGCACTGAAGCGTGACAAAAGATATGCATGTTCAAAGTTGGCTTTCTAGACAAGTTTTTGACTATTGGCTCTGTGGCAGAAAAATTTGAGCAAAAATTTTAATTTCATTATATCTCATAGTGCAAAGGTTATAGGAGAATATTGATGCATGGTTAGATTCTCCTATGTGAGGAGATCATATGGTCCAAATTTTATATCATGCATCTAAGCACAACAAAAGATATGAAGGTGTAAAGTTGACCTTATAGATAGATTGTAAAGGTTCCCATAGTGAAATTTGCACAAGGTAAAGTTAGATCAACATCGAAAAAGTGTATTTACTATAATAAATTAGGATTATATGAGATGGTTCCAATTTTTCTATGATTAACATTGAGTAGAGATAGAGATTGAGCTTCTCCAAGGATCAACAGTTCACGAGAGTTCATACATCTAGATCTACGGTGCACAGTAAGTCAAAAATGGGTCAAAGTGTTTGATGCTTAAATTGAGTAAAGATAGATTTAATTAAAAATGGATCAATATAGTTTGTTAATTACAATATGTTTGAAATTATCAAGATGAGGACAAGTGTTTGATGTTTAATGTCAAGCAAAGTTAAAGACCAAGCTACGTACATGAGATCGATGGAGTGCATTAATTAAAATAGTCAAGATAAAGATCCAATGATGAGAAATTAAAGTTAAAGGTCAAGTTACTTAAAATTAGATCTATGGTGTGTGATTTATATAAGTATTGAGGACATGAGATGTGAGCAAAGTGACCGATGTTTAACTATGACCGTTTACATTTGAATATTTGAATTTAACAAAAAAAAAAACTAGTGCTCTATGTTTTTTCCATATCTTTCAATGTATGCATAATTTGCTAATGGTGTTAAAAGTGAATTTGTAGAGGAATGCAAGGATCATCAATAATTAAATATATAAATATCTTAAAGTGTGTACAATCAAATTTATGAAGGTTCAAATTTGATTATGTGTTTATTTTGTAAGTGACCCAAGAAGATTGTTCGAGCTTGTTTTGCTGTTATTTCGATGTCTCATGATGAATTATATATTTGGGAGTGTTGTATACTCCATGAGGACCATATATCGATGTCTCATGATGAATTATATATTTGGGAGTGTTTTATACTCCATGAGGACCATATATGTGCATTATTAAGGTTTAAATAATCATATTTAGTATGAACAATTCTTAAGAAGATGACTATGTATTTGTTCATAATGTTCCCGTGCACTAGGTCAATGTTTGAGTTGTTTAAGCATACACAAAAGTGAGGAAAGTTGAATATAATAATTTAAGGATGTATAAGGGGACATAAGGAGTGGAACCATGCATTTTAAATTGTTCTTGTGTTCTTATTTTTCATGGATAAGTTTCAAAGATGTGAATGGGTCATCATAGGACCTAAAAGTGACTTAGGCCTATTTGAAATAAAGTTATGCTTAAGTGTGACTAATGTTAGATGACTTAAGGGTGAATGCATGTGTTATGTCTGATAGGAAAGATTGTTATATTGATAATCATGATAGATATATAAATTGTGAAACCAAATGTGTTGGTTTCTAGACTTGTTGTGAAGACTAGTGCAAGGTGTATGTGAGAATGATGGAGTAAAGGAGAGGTAAAGTGCCCAGTTGATGAGTTAATAAGTAGAGCAGATTGATGATTATGTGTATGACATGTAGGTCATATTTATGATGTTATAATAGTTCTCTTATAGATTGAGTATATGTGAAGAGGTCTGAGTGTGCATATGAGGACATTTTGAGTGAAGAAGGAGAGAGAGATTGTGGCATTCTTATGTGAGAGGCCTATACGAGATATAGAGGAAGGTTGTGTAAGTGTTAAATAAATATATATCCATCATCAAGTGTTGAAGACATTAGTTCTAATGTGGAGGTTTTCAAATGAGGTTCTAAAGGAGTTGATCTTCTTTAGGGGCAGTTGCTCCTTGTGAAACAAGTGTTTCACTAAAGGCCTTTGGTCAAGAGGATTTGATGAAGGTTTTCTGGTCTAAAGGAGTTGATCAATCTCTTGTTTGTAATTTATTATAGGACAATTAGTCCATTTTGTTTTAGGCTTGAGATTGGGTTTTATTCCCCACGATGGTTTTCCATAGGAACTATGTGTTGTATGTTTGATCTTATATATGCATTGAATGAATGAGCTCTCTTGTTAATGTTGCTTGATCAAGTTGATATATGTTAATTGTTCAATAGTTTGAAAAGATTGAAATTGGAATAAAAATATCTAGGCTCACTAATTCATCCCCCCTCTCAGTGATTATACCTCTAATAATTGGTATCAGAGCAGGTCTTTTGGTAAAGGCTTGACAAATTGAAGGTGTTCCAAGGTATAATATGGTAGTCATCAAAGAGGTTTCTATACTAAGCAAACATTGATGTTCAATGGATCCAATTATGCTTTTTAGAGTGCAAGGATGAGGATATACATTATGTCCTCAAGGTTTGATATATGGAAATCTATTTTGGATGGTTATGTTGTTCTTAGTACTCCTCCAGCTAGTACTATATAAAAGAAGTTATTTGAGAATAATTCTAAGGCAACGAATGCCATGACCTTTGGTCTTACAAAAATTGAGTTTACCAAGGTAATCCATTACAAACCTATTAAAGAGATATGGGACAAAATTTAGAATATTTATGAATAAGATTCAAAGGTCAAGCTTACTAAGGTGAAAACTCATAGAAGGCAATTTGAAAATCTCAAGATGAAGATTCTGTGGCATCCTTTCTACACAGAGTTGATGAGATTGTGAACATCATCAAAGGTCTTGAAGAGAACCTTGAAGAGGATAATATTTTTCAAAAGGAATTAAGGTTTATATCCCCCAAATTTGATTTGAAAGTATCTACTATAGAAGAAAGTCATGATCTTACTTAGTTGAAGATGGATCCATTGCATGACACCCTTACTATGTATGAGAGGAGAAATAATGATGATATACCACCAAGGAAGAAAGAAACTTTCAAGACTAAAATGAAGACAAAGAAGAAGTTCCAAGGTAAGAAACTCAAGGAGGATGCCATTTTTGATATAGATGAGGATGAACTAATTGATTTGATTTTAAGGAAATTGAGAACATGTTCAGGCAAGTATAAACTACCCCTCAAATGCTTCAATTTTGGTGAGATAGGACATTTTGATAACAAGTGCCCTCATAAGTATAAGAAGGATGATGATGAATAAAATCATCAAGGTCATGATGATATAAATATGTCTTTTAGGTCTGATAAAAATAAGAAGGGATTTAAAAGGTTTGATAACAAGAAGTACTTCAAGGACAAGAAGAGTCTCTACATCAAAGAAGATTGTAGCTCATTAGATGAGAGTGAAGTCAGTAACTTAGAATATGATCATGAATATGATGGTTTTATTGAAGATGAATATCTGTTCATGATCAAGGAAGGTAGTTGCTCACATTAAAAGGAGTCTACTTGGAATGATTCAGATGATGATGAAGATGAAGTGGACTATGAGACTGAATTGATGAATGCTCTTGAAGAACTGAATATTGAGGTGAAGATAAATAATAAGATGAAATATAAACTCAAGGACTATGAGGAAAAATTTAGTGTGTTTGAGGCAAGATTGGTTGAATACTCTAGAGAGCATGAAGGTGTTATCATGTTTCTTAATTCTAAGTTGGAATTTATGTCTGCAAGTCTAAGAGCCAAAGAAGAAGAATGCTCAAGGTATGCTTCTGAGATTGTGCCATTGAAAGATGAGTTAGAGAAGTATATAAGCAAGGTAAAATCATTTATCAAGTTTGATAAAACTTATAATGATCTAGATGATCTCCTAAAGAGTCAAAAGTTAGCTAGTGATAGATCTGGATTGGGTTTTAATGAAGAGCCCAAAGTTGTTTCTCAAGTTGACATGGATGTCAATGAGAGAAAGATGGATAAGCCTTTGAATAAAAATCATCAATCAAGGAATGAAGGTGCTGGAATAATGAAGACAAATCAGATCAGACATCCAAATGCCATGAAGTATGCAAGTTTCAATGGTTATTGTTACACATGTAATCAATTTGGTCATAGGGCTAGAGAATGCAAGAGACCGATTAAAAATGAGTTTGCTTAGAACTATGATGGGGGTAATCAGTCAAAAGGTGTGATCAAGGTTGAGTGATTCAACTATCATGATGTAGGACACTTTTTAAAACATTTTCCATTTAACATAAGACAAGCTAAGTTTCCATCAAAGAGTATGGTTTGCTAAAACTGTGAACAGAGAGGTCACATTGCTAGATTCTGCAAGCAAAGGCCATTAAGTCAGAATATGTTGAATCAGGTTCCTAGAGTATAAGGAAGAAATAAAGTTAACTCATAGAAGCCAAAGGTGGTAATTATGAGTCATGATGAGTCTTAAGGTCCAAGTAATCTATTTTCTATGGTGGAGAATGTTATAGAAGGAAAAGAGTGCCAAGGGCTCTCACTGTCTGCTCATGTTGAGAATGAAGAGACCAAGCTCAATAAAAAGACCAAGGTGCTAGTTGAGGTAAGTTTTGAGATATGTATGGATCCAAGTGAATATTTTGTTATTACTGAGCAAGTATTATTCAAAGTACATCAATTATATATACCTAGTGATGAGGTTTCAAGCTGAGAGGTTGATTCTTTAAATGAAAAGGTATGTCAAGACTATAGTTTTTCCATGTGTTGTCAATTCTATCTTAGAAGAGAAGGAGAGTGATATAGAAAAGGAACCAGTTGTCATAATTTAGACTAAAGAGAAGAAGAACAAGATGAAGAAGTCTTATAGCTATAAGAGGATTCCAGTGGTTACTAAGAAGATGTGGGCCACTCCTAGCTTCACTTTATTTTAGAGCATTGTGGTACAAAGGATGTCTCTTTCTATGCTTCTTAAGAGACCCTTTTCAGTGGAAAATCAAGTGTTGTTGTGGTGTTCTTGAGATGGACCTAAAATAATAGAGATGAGTGTTTTTAGTTTGGATCAAGTATGTCTAGGTGAAAGATGTGTTGTGGTGATGTCAGAGTGATGTCATATTTGTATATGGTCAGTTTGTAAGGTCAGATTGAAGGGTTTTCAAGTGGAAAAAGAGGATTTGTAATTTTTCAAGATGATATTTTTGCATAGAAAGGTTTGTTGACCTTATTCTAGCATGGTCTAGGTGGTTTTGTGGTCTAAAGGTATGTTGAAGTCAAACTGGAAATTTTTGTTTGCTTTTGGGTTTTCCAATTTGTGCTTAAGAGTATGCTAGTCCTAAAATGGGTTATAGGATGTATGGGTTCCCAAAGTTGTGAAAGCTCAAAACTTGGTCCAAAAGTGTTTAATGGTTGTCTCCAAGTGTTCAATAAGTTTTATACGTGTGCATTGACCAAAAGGAGTTTTATTAACCCTGTTTATTTTAAGATTCTAAGGTTTTGGGATATGCTAGAAAAGTGGTTTGCCTTATGATTTGAGGTCCAAGACTTATTAATCTATTTAATGGGACAAATGGGTTGTCAAATAAATCTTCACAAAAATTTGAATATTTTTAGTTTTTAAGTTATTCATGTTTTTGTCAAGATGGAGGCCTAATTAGTTAGTAGGTTTGAGAAGGAAGTATGTTACAAAGGTTGAGCTAAAGTGATGCAAATTTATGTTCCTAAAGGGGCATATGAGAGTGCTTTAGATATGATTTTTAGGTCCTAAAGATGTGTCTATTGAAAGTTTTGGGATCTACAAGTTCCAGGTAGGGCTACAAGGAGTCTAAACAAGCCTAGTCTTAAAGATGTGCTTTTTGTTTAGTTTCTCAAAAAGAGAAAGGCATGAGTATTTTAAGGTGAGTTCTTAGGTTGTTTTATATCATGTTTCCTATTTGGTGTGTTGCATGAAATTTTGTTGGTGATCTTTGAGGTGGTTTGAGAGAGAAGGCTAGTAAGCCTATATGGTGGTTCATATTCATGTATGGAGATTTGAAAATACTCAAGTGGTGAAATGGATCATTAATATTAGGGGGAGGCCCTCTTAAATGTTTCTTGGTAAGTTACATCATATTTTAGTTCTTTAATGTTTTATTTATTCATTGGTTCTAGTGTTTGGTTGAAGAGAGCGTTGGCATGGAGCAAGAAAGATGTTGTCAAGGCAAGAAGAGGTAGGCTCAAGGTAAGGGGGAGCTTGTATCATACTTTTAATATGTTCCTTTCCTACTGATAGTATTTTTAGGTCCTCAGGATTAGTTGATTCCCACTTTGTCATTGTGTCAAAGGGGGAGAAAGTTCTTATTATGAGAGTGCTTGAAGAGAAAGAAGGAAGGTGATCTATATGATGTATGTTGACATCAATGACAAAGGGGGATATTTTTAGAGAGTTGTTATGGTGATGTCATATAGGTGTCCTAGTGAGTGTATAAAGTGCCTTGATATCCTAAGTGATAACGATAAAGTGTGTAATGTGCTTGAAGTTGGCTTGGTTAATCTTTAGTTTTGTCATGATTAGAGATGTTCAAAGATGAGTATGGTGAATTGAGAATGTGAAAGGGGTCCTATAAATTATCAAAGATGATTAGAGATTTTGTGTGCATAATTGGAATTATTTTGGTAGTCCATATTTTTCATCTAAATAGTTTGGGTCTAGTGGTAAAAAATCTAAGTAAGCAGTTTGATGATATCATAATTTCCACGTGTGGATGAGTCAGGGAAAGTTGGTCATATGGTTGTGATAACATTAGTCCCTAGTTTCTATGAATAAATTATCAAGTCTAGAGATGAAGCATGATAAAATATATGCAAGTGCAAAGTTGGGCTCTACAACATTCTGACAGTATTTTCCCATACTTAGCCAAATTTGTAATGTGGCAAGAAGAGTCGAGTAAGCATTTTGATGGTGGAATATCTTGCACATGTGGACATTTCATAAGAAGATGATAATATAGTTTTTTTAGTTTTGTACCTAGTTGATTTTATCTAACTTTCAGGTTAAGCATTGAAGTGTGACAAAAGATATGCATGCTCAAATTTGGCTTTCTAGACAAGGTTTTGACAGTTGGCTCTGTGGTAGAAAAATGTGAGTGAGCATTTGAATGTCATTATATCTTATAGTGTGAGTGTTATAGGATCATATTGACACATTATTAGATTCTCATATGTGAATATATCATATGGTCTAAATTTTAGATCATGCATCTAAGCATAACAAAAGATATGAAGGTGTAGAGTTGATCTTATAGACAAATTACAAAGGTTCCCATACTTAGTCAAATTTGCACAAGGTAAAGTTTGATCAACATCGATAGAGTGTATTTACTCCAAGATGTTAGGATTATATGAGATGGTGCCAAGTTTTTAATGCTTAATGTTGAGCAGAGATAGAGATCGAGCTTCTTCTAAGGATCAATGGTTCACGAGAGTTCATACATCTAGATCTACGATGCGCAGTAAGTCAAATGGGTCAAAGTGTTTGATGCTTAAAAAAGTAAAGATAGATTTAATTAAAAAAGTATCAATAGAGTGTGTTCATTCCAATATGTTTGGAAGTATTGAGATCAGGACAAGTGTTTAATGTTTAACATCAAGTAGATTTAAAAACCAAGCTACGTATATGAGATCGACAAAGCACATTAAGTCAAATAGTCTAGATGAAGATCCAATGATGAACCATGAAAGGTAAAGGTCAAGTTAAGTAAAATTAGATATATGGTGTGTGATTAATCTAGGTATTGAGGATATGAGATTTTATCAAAGTGATCGATGTTTAACTATGACCGTTTGCATTTGAATATTTAAATTTAACAAAGGAAAAAACTAGTGCTCTGTATTTTGGCCATATATTTCAATGTATGCATAATTTGATCATGGTGTAAAAAGTGAATTTGTAGAATAATCAAAGGATCATCAAGAAATATATATTTTAAGATCTAAAAGTGTGTATAATCAAATTTATGAAGGTTCAAAGTTGATTATGTGTTTGTGCTTGTTCTATAAGTGACCCGAGAAGATTATTCGAGCTTGTTTTGATGTTGTTTCAATGTCTCATGATGACTTAGATATTTGGGAGTGTTTTAGAATTCATGAGGACCATATATGTGCATTATGAAGGTTTAAATAATCATATTCAATATGAATAGTTCTTTATAAGATGACTATGTATTCGTTCATAATGTTCCCATGCACCAGGTCAATGTTTGAGTTGTTTAAGCATACACAGAGGTGAGGAAAGTTGAATTTAATAATTTAAGGATGTATAAGGGTATATAATTAGTGGAACCATGTATTTCAAATTATTCTCGTGTTATTAGTTTTCATGGATAATTTTCAAAGATGTGAATGAGTCGTCATAGGACCTAAAAGTGACTTATGCCTATTTGAAATAAAGTTGTGCTTAAGTGTAACCCATGTTACATGAATTAAGGGTGAAGGCATGTGTTGTGTCTGATAGGAAAGATTTTAATATTAATAATCATGATAGATATATAAATGGTGAAACCAAATGTGTTAATTTCTAGACTTATTGTGAAGACTAGTGCAAGGTGTATGTGAGAATTGTGGAGTGAAGGAGAGGTAGAGTGCCCAGTTGATGAGTTAATAAGCAGAACATATTGATGATTATGTTTATGACCTATATGTCATATTTATTATTTTATAATAGTGCTCTTATAGATTAAGGATATGTAAAGAGGTCCTTGTGTGCATATGAGGATAGTTTGAGTGAAGAAAGAGAGAGAGAGATTGTGGCATGCCTATATGAGAGGCCTATACAAGATATAAAGGAAGTTTGTGCAAGGTTTAAATAAATAGTTATCCATCATCAAGTGTTGAATACATTAGTTCTAAGGTGGAGATTTTCAAAAGAGGGTCTAAAGGAGTTGATATTCCTTAGGGGCAGTTGTTCCTTGTGAAACAAGTGTTTCATTAAAGGCCTTTGGTTAGGAGGATTTGATTAAGGTTTTATGGTCTAAAGGAGTTGACCAATCTCTTGTTTGTAATTTATTATAGGACAAGTAGTCCATTGGGTTTTAGGCTTTAGAGTGGGTTTAATTCCCCATGAGGGTTTCCCTCAGGAACTATGTGTTATATGTTTGATTTTATATATGCATTGAATGAATGAGCTCTCTTGTTAATGTTGATTGATCAAGTTGATATATGTTGATTGTTCAATAGTTTTAAAGGATTAGAATTGGAATCAAAATATATGGGCTCACTAATTCACCCCGCTTCTTAGTGATTACACATCTAACATATTCTTTATTTTGTCTCTTGTGAGATGAATATGGGTTCTTCACCCCACCATATAAGCCTTTGGATAATGAGAAAAAATATTGAGGTACTAAATCCTCTAATTTTTAATGTAAATATGGAAAATTATGTTAAATGTGGCTATTAATCATTTTTTTACCATCTACACAAATTTTGTTATTTCAATTCTTATTTGTAAGAGTCTTGGGTTTTGGAATAGGATGAATTATGAGTGGTATATAAATGATAGACAACCATGGAATTTACTACTCTTGGAAAAAAATAGCATTTTGATGCTGGGAGTTACCATATTCCGTGTATAAGATTGTCTAAATTTTTATAAGGAAAGTCAGGGCATAAACATTCAATAGGAAGGGATTTTCATCAAAAGTAATTTGTTGTAGTTAGAGCATCAATTAGTTCATACTACTCCTAATTTTGAGAAGAGGAAGACCATATCTTTAAACAAACAATGTCAACTTCACATGAGCTTGAAATAAAAAGATAGAGCTATCAAAATGTGTTATATTTTGTAACATCTGACACTATTATGATATAACGAGCTAATAACTATAATGTCTTGAGTATTCTTACAATCAAACTTTCAATAATGACCACATTGAATATCAATGTTTTGATGTTGAGTCTTTATAAGGTGTCTAATCAACTTGATATTAAATACAAATCTCCACAATTAATATCCTTATCACCAATTGGAATAGATTGAGTAATCAATAAATACTTATGCTAGATATATTTATATCTTAAAACAAGCCCATTATCTTATTCAACTTTATATTTTCCACAAGGGGATAATCCCTTTCTAAGACATAAGCTATATGCTCAAAAGGGAACTTCCTTATAAAAAATGGTGGGCCCCATTTGTTGATCAAATATATAATATTCTTCAATTTTATCCAATAATGTTTGGATTATAGGATGGATTAAATAAGTTATAGGGACTATAAATATGTTTCTTTCACTCCTAAAATATATTGCAAAATGGCCTTTAAGGACATCTTTGGGAAGACCCACAACTACATTCTCATCATAGTCATATGAGAAATAAGTATAACCTTACTTGTTCTGGGAGAAAGGACATTCCAACTGCCTTGTTAGGATTGACAAACCTTTGAAATATTATCACTAACTTCTTCACAATCATAACTTGAGTTATCTTTTTATCCGTCACTTTCACCATTGAAATGATACTTTCTAAGGATATCGACTGAGTTTTAATCTTAAAACCTAGATGGAAAAATAACATTATCCTCCAAAAATATGGACTTTTTATTGAATATAACACATGATTAGGCTTCATATATATCCCCACGTTGATCCATGATTCAGAGAAAGGAAGTAATAAAGGATATAATTCATTATTTTTTATTTATTGTCTATGGTTAACAAGAGGTTGTAGAAAATGACATGCACAAGAGGATATTTGTGGTGATTGTGGGATTAATAAATCTAAAGTATTTTTTCCATTTTCCCAATTAACAAATGATATGAACTAATTTAACATATATAATATTATGCCCCCATTCATAACTACTGTGTAAATACATGTTTCATCCTCATGCATTGTTAGCTCTTAGTCTTATCTATTTTAATTTATGTAGACTAAATATACGAGTTAGAAATATGAAGTTTCATGATAAAATTTGATACTAGAATTGTATTATATTATGCATTGCTCTGATAAATTGGTTTTTTGTTAGCCTATATTATATTTTTCAATAGTGCCAGTAAAAAATACCCTTTTATGTGACTAATGCAAGTTGTAAGGTTCCCTATCGTAATTCCTTATAGGGTTTAAAATGATGGATGTTTTATTTATTTTAGAATCTTCCTACCATTAAAATTTTGTTTTATCATTGATACACCTTTATTGTATTTACATTAAAAGGGGAAAAAACTTCCAGATAACATTTCATTTGATAAGGCTCTTTTTTTATTTACACCTTAAATATTTTGTTAGGGGAATAATTTACAATTTTTGTTACAACCCTTCTAGTTATACTTAGAATAATGCAATTTATATATAAAAAAAATCAATTACTTAACATTCATTCCACATAAAATACTTAACAACTTATCCAATCAATAACTTAGAACAATAACAGTTCCAAATTTAAATACCAAATGCATTATAATTTATTACAACTACAAGAAAAGTAAATACATTAGGACTCAGCCATAATATATACTAAATATATTACAATTACATTTCTTTCAGGCATTTACCTTTAAAATTATAAATAGATACCAAGCTATCAAAAGCTCAAGTTGAACCAACTCGTGTATCACTGATAATCTCAAGTGTTATCTCTGAGTAAGTACTACAGTGAGGAGGGAGAGCATTATCTCAACACTTTTCCACACCAACCATGGACCATCGATCCCATGCATAATCTCTTATTAGGGAATGACCCTCCCTTTATAGATAGGTAGGTAGTAATAGTGTGAGAATTCAGAAAGACATGCTAGTACCCCATGTGTTGTAATATTTCTACTACATGATGTGTATCACAAAGAAAATACATTTCTTACATGATATCATACAACATGCAAATTAAACATATAAAATGACAATGTCTATCTAACATTACTTTGGCCAAAGTTTTCAAATAACATATGATCACATGAATCAGTCAATTTATAACACACAACTTGATCGGATTATCCACATCTAACATTAGTGGTGCTACCTAGGCTAGTGAAATCCATGTCACTACCTACTTATCATCATGAATGCAAAATCTAATATAAACATATATAACATAGTATAAAACTTAAAGATTCATTCATATTATTCCTATTAGCAGAAGTGAGAACATACTAAGTATGGAAATAATCATAATCTTATATTTTGTCTATCAAATGCATATAATGAATCTAAAAACATGCTAATATTTCATAATAACAAATATGCTAGAATATAGTCCATACAAGGTCATACCATCTTGGTATACTTCCCACAAGTATCACAATTTCTCAGTTGTCATTGGTTACATATTGTTTAATAAGACTATTATTGGTTCTAGAAACAACCAAATTTATATTGGTATTCTCTAAATATGAAAACGAGTATGCCCAAAATAATTATCTATCTTTTCTAAATTAAACAATATATCAAAGCGTTTAATTTGTAAATTGGTTTGCAAGTTTCTCATAGACACATATAAAGTCATAATGCAAAGTTAAGTTTACCTCAAATGATCTTAAAGTATTTCCCTACATAATTTTCATGGTATAGATAATTTATATATAAGTATATATATAACATATCAAAATATCATCATTTAAACATACTTCATACATGTAAACTCAATACTCAATATAATCAATAGTATTAGTTTTATTCGACTAAGTTCAGGTTTATTAATTCATCTTAACATATGAAATATTTAGACAAACTAAAATCTCTATTATGCTAGGATCTCACTTTCATTCTTTAAATAAAGCATAAACACTCAAGCCTATATTTCACATTTTTAATAATCTAGTTTGAGAATATGTACTTAGCCGAGTTATACTAGATATAAAAAGAATCATGTTTCAAATTCTTATAATTTTTTAATTATTTTTATATCTTTGTTTATAGTAGATCTTCTCAGCTAAATTAACAGAGTAATTTGATCATCGTCCCTCCAATCAAAATTTGAACCAAATACAAACTAGGCTTTAGATATTAATTATCATATTAATATACTTAAAATATTTATGAGTTAATGACTAGGGCTCAAATGAACTTATCCTATAAATCATTTTCTAGACTAAGGTGTAGTCCTTAAATATACTTTAAAATATTTCTCAGTTAATGACTAGGGCTCAAATGAACTTATCCTATAAATCTTTTTCTAGACTAAGGTGTAGTCCTTAAATATGTTAAAAGTATAACTCAGTCAATATATATTTATATTATATAATATACAAAGGGCGATGTCAATAAATATTTCCCATATATATAAAAGGATGCCATCTATTATATATTTCTAATATATACAAAGAATGACATTATCTATCAGATATTATACATTTCTAATATATACTATTTTTAAAAGGATGATGCAATAAATGTTTTATCAGTTTGCTACACTTCTATATGGATTGATTATATTAAGAGGTACACAATTCAAGTAGTCTTAAACAATTTGAGTGTATACACAGGTACATCATCCCTCATAAAATGCAATAAATTTTACTTTTGATATATGGTAATTAGGATGGTGCTTTACATTCTCTTGATATATATAGAAATGGGATGCTTTTAATACTTATTTATATAGGATGTTGTCAATATGTGTTCAAATATGGTGTTGTTAATATATGCTACCAATATGCATTTAAATATGATGTTGTTGCTATAATTTTTTGATATCTATAGATAAGACATCGACAAAATTATGATCTAACAATTTGCTATGTGAATCGACTCAGGTTTTGGGTCGGGTTCAGTTTGAGCTTATTATTCTCAAATATATACATATTTACACAAAGGTTTATAGATTTTGGAGGTTTTGAGTTATTTTATCTACAGTTCATATATATAAATATATAGAACTGCAGCTATTTAATATATTCACATTGTTAGAAATTACACCATACAAAGTATTTTTCTAATTATTTTACATAGAAAATATAAACCCATATCCATATTACACACATAAATATAAAAATAGAACCAACCTTTTAAGGATTTGCTAAAAAAGGTGAAGAGACCTCTCTGTTTGCTTCTTCTAATTCTCCCAAATTCACCTCCTCTTCTACCGTATCCTCTTCTATCTCTGTCTCCCTTTAAAAATTTCAAGACTTATTTTTAAAACCATTCTCCTTCCAATTTTGCTATAGCTTTTCCCTCCATGCATAACATCTCTACTCTCCTTTTAATTTTACTAACCTATAGTTATCTCTTCCTCAAAGGTCATAGTCAATCTCACCTTCAAATTTCTTAATTAATATAAAACATATAATTTTTTTATTGCATCATAGATCCCCTAGCTATCTCAAGCAAAGTCTATGTTGGTAAATAAAGTATTGGTATCCAATTTCTAATTTATAACCTAGTTTCATGCATGTTTTAAAAAGACTAAGTTTTAGATAAAATTAACTTTAGGTTAGTATTTTTGTATAGTTCAACTCCTTGAAAGCAATTATAATAAAGGTATTTTTTTATTTATCTAATAGATAGATAAGTTTCTAATTTCTTCCAGTAACAAGATAACTGTATAACTGATTACTATTGTATATATCAATTAATAGTGAACTAAACATTCAATGATGTTTTTAAAAAGCATTATACTACTCTATTCATATAATAGAAATTAGATATCTATTCTTTTGAGTTATTCTTGAAAATCTAGATAATTATAAGTAAATAAATCTTATGTAATCTTACACATATCAAGAACTAAATCTACATAGAAAATACAATCACAAATAAGATTTCCATAACTACGTACAACATTTAAAACATGTTATGCATATAACATTTTATATATATAGTGTGTGTAGGGTCTTATCAACCCCAATCATCCCATCCATTCCATCATATTTGATGCTACTCTCTCTCATCATGCTTTGAGGGTAGTATCAATCATGCATTCACATCGCAACAAGTAGGTAGTTAGTCTGAGTCATCATATATATCAACCAATGATACAAAACTAAAAAATACACATCCATAATGTATATAATAAAAAAATACAATTGTCACATCATGCAATCTAATCAACATATCACTGTCCCATAACCATTATATATCATAAAGATCAAATCAAAATAATAATAATAATCAGATAATAACCATATTAATCCATAGATTCAATGGTTTTAATTCATAAGGTGAAATTTAGATGTAACATCCTTCCCCCCTAAAAATGATCATCATCTCGATGACACTTATTCAAATAATAGTCTTGAATATCAAAAGAGTTTGATAGAATTTAAAAACATAGTATCAAGTCCATATTGATCACCTACCACTTCCACTCTGGTATATCATGTAGATATAACAATCTAGTTGGGTGCACATGCTTAGCTTTCACTTGTTAACATTCCAGACAATGTGACATAAAATATGTCACATCTTTCTTGATTCCCTTCTAGAAATATAGAGGTTTAAGCTCTACCAAGAGCTTGGTTACTCCTGTATGTCTTAAATATGGGGCATTGTGTAACTCCTTTAACATTATGATGTGTAGATTCTCTCGATCTGGCACATACATCCTCCCATTGAAATGCAGAAGACCATCACTCTCAATATTAAATCCTTTATACCAAGGATTTTGAGTATTATCAGACAATGATTTTTTGACTTGATCATAGTATTCATCTCTTGGTGAGAACTTAACAATATGATCCTTGAAATTAATCTTGATAATATCTATAATTATTATGTACCTTTTACGACTCAAAGCATAAACTACTCTATTTTCTTTACCTTTAATGTAATTAATATCAAATTCATAGTAAAAAATAAATTCTAACCAACATCTCTAATGAACATTTAAATTTGGTTGGGTGAAAATGTATATGAGTTTTAAGTTATTAATCTTGATCTCAAATGGTTTTCTCAACAAATAATGTTGCCAAACATAAAAGCATGAAAAATTGTTGTAAGTTTAAGATCATCAGGGGCATAATTCACCTCATAAGTTTTTAGCTTCTTTGATTTAAAAGCCACTATTTCACTTTCCTACATAAGGACTCCACCTAAACCCTCTCCTAATGCAATGCATCTGTGAACACTATAAATTGACCATTGGGATCATGAACTCTCAACACTAGTGCTTAAGTAAGTCTTCTTTTCAATTCCTAAAAATCTACTTTACACTTCTCTAACCAAACAAACTTTTATTTCTTTCATTGCAAGGAAGTAATTGGATTAGCTATCTTGGAAATTTTTTGAACAAACTTCCTATAATAACCTATTAATCCCATAAAAATCCTTACCTCATGAACATTTTTAGATGTCGATGACTCCATAATGGGTCTTATCATAGTCAAATCTATAGAAATACCATTTGCAAAAATAATATGCCCTAGATATTGCACTCTCTTAGAAAAATGTGCACTTAGATAACTTGTCATACAACTTGTGCTTTCATAACCATTGTAGAACTAGTTCTAGATGCTATAAGTGTTCCTCTTCATTCTTAGAATACAAAAGAATGTTATCCAAAAAGACCAAAACAAAATGTTCATGAGATTCATGAATGCTGCTAGTGTGTTAGTTATCCCAAAGGGTAACACCGTGAACTCATAATGCCTATAACAAGTTCTAAAAGTTGTTTTCATAATTTCCTCATCTCAAATCCTTAACTGATGATATCTTGCTCTAAGGTCTATCTTATAAAAGATCGTTTCTCCCCACATTTGATCGAAAAGATCATTTATACAAGGTAGTGGATACATGTTTTTTATAGTTGCCTTGTTTAACATTTTATAATCAATATAGAGTCAAAGAGTACCATCCTTCTTTACAAAAACAATTGGTACACCCCATGGTGACACACTAGGTCTAATCAACCCCTTAGACCATAGTTCCTAGAGTTGATTCTTCAATTCAACCAACTCAATGGTTATCATTATATATGGTACCTTAGACTATGGTTCTAATCTAGGTATGATGTCGATAGAGAAATCAAACTCACATTTAGGAGGTAAACCTAATAATTCTTATGAAAACACATCATGAAAATCTCTAAGAAATGGATAATCCTTGAGAGATGGTTCCTTAGGTTCCTCCATTTCATTTATCTTGTTGATAAATACTTGGAATCCTTTTTCTTGAGCCCTATTAAGTTGCATTGTAGAAATCTACCTGAGTTGCAACTCTATTTTTTCACCTTGAATTTATGTTTGATTTTCAAAATCATCAAGACCCTCAACCTTATTTAAATAGAAATTAAACTTGGCCTTGTATTTATCAATCTATTTGACTCTTAGGATCATGTCATATGACCCTAGTGGTGCTATATATAGATCTATGATAGTTGAAAATTCAAGAAACTCAATCACTGCTTCAACTAGACACTTGTCAACCATGACTTTTGAGTCATTCCCATACTGTACCGACCATGTATTTACCATAAATCTAGATTTTATAAAAACCTTGCTAAGCATTCTAGGAGCTATAAAACATTTAGTATCCCTTGTATCTATCAAAATAGAAATTGGATGTTCAAAGGAAATACCTGATAACTCGATGGGTGATGCTTTAAATTTGGCTTGTTGATTATCAATTGCTTCATGAATATGCTGCTAAAAATTGCCCTATTAAGAATTAGGACCTTTTTTATTTGACTTGTACTAAGTGGATTCATGAGCATAATGGTCTCCTCTATAATTTCAATAGCCTCTAGGTAGACCTTTCCTATCAGTCTATGGGTTTTCCTTAAAACCACCTTTGAATCTATTACCTAGTTTCTTGTTGTCAGATCCACTATTGAATTTGGAATTCTAGTTCTTGGACTACCCTTTGGAGTCTCAACTCTTTTGCTTCTAGTTCTTATTTAAAGTTGGTTTAAAATTTACAAACTTTTTCTTGAACTTTTCCCTGACCCGTGCCAGATACTTCAACTTCTGCTCTTGCTTCATTGCCTTCTTGAAGACCTAGTCCATGGTAGAAGGTCCATAAACATCTACCTCACCACCGATCTTGGGTTTTAATCCCATGATAAAATTCTTGATTTTGAACCTCTCATCAGCTTGGTACTGAGGTATGTAATTTAGAAGTTTATTGAATTGCTCATAGTAGTCATTCACTGATAAATCTTCCTACTTTAGATTCTATAAGTTTATGAGCTTTTAATCAAAATAAAGTTATGGTAGTCACCATGAACTAAACAATGTCACAAACTACCCCCAAGTTATGGTGGTTGAGTTAAGGTTCATTTATAACTTTTTGTTGGTCTACCAAGTAGCTACCTCACCAACTAATTGGTAAGATCACCAAACTGCTTTGGTGACTTTGGAGTAGTTTTGAATCTTGAAATACTTCTCCATCTCTGTCAGCCATACTTTAGCTCCATAAACTAGAATAGTTCCATCTAACTTAGGTGGACTCACCTTTTTTATGTCCCTAGACAAATTTGTAACTACCTGAGCTCTCGTATCATACTAGTTTTTTTATTTAGTAGGGTACTCAACATGTTCTTGCTCACCTTGGTCATTAACTTCGTATTCCTAGGGATATGATTCAAACTCTGGTATGAGTCATGACTACAAGAATCTCATCCAAATTTACTGAATGTTCAGTGGCAATATGGTTAGGATCATTTGGAGGGTTATTGTCATTGACATTTGAAGGACCCTCACTTGATGCTCTAGTTAGCACCATTATTCTTTCTCACTGAATAGAAGAAAATGAAAATGTTAGCAGATTGAATGAGATCAAAGGTTTTGGGTTTTTTTCAATCTTCTAGGGTTTTTTCCATGTATGTCATTGAGTCAACCCTTAGTTCCTCACTTGTATAGTCTTGGTTCATACCATAACCTTAAGCACCTGCATGACTTAGCATTAATTTCCATTTAGGGTTTCTCAGCTTTAGGCAAGGCCAATCTTTATAATGTTCTCCCCCCATTTTATCTTGGCTATTTTAGCTATGAAAAAGAATGAAAGAGCACCAAGAAATGGTCCGCTACAAGCGCTCAAGGAATTTTATCCGAAAATTATATCACGATGTAATGTTTCAAAACCTGATGTTATACTACCTATTCCTAAATTTAATTTTGTATGTCATTGGTTAGAGAAATTTTACTTAATAGGTTATTTTATTGGGAGAATCCCCTATGAAAGTATGTTATGTTCCTAGGTTCAAACTCACTGGGCATCTCATGACATCAAGCTAGAGAGCATCCAGAACATGATGAAGGGTTTTTTCCTCTTCTGCTTCTCTGACTTGACCCATGCTGGAGGAATCCTCCATAAGTCCACCAATTGGTATGTCAGGAACTTGCTCATGGTCCTCTCCCCCTCGACATGAGACTTTATAGTCTTAGAGCACACTGCTCTTAAAGTCTAAGTTTGGGTCGAATTCCAAGGCTTCTCACTCTTATGTTGGTACTTTATTCACCAAATAGCATCCTCCATAGGTCATGTGATTTTTCATGAATAAAAATGATTCTACTCTTCTAGACCACAAAAAAGGGTCTGTGTAGAAGTAGACCTATCTCAAGATCTTAAGGAGTGTGTGGAAATCTAAGTCAGGGATGTGAGACACCCAAAGTGATTCATCTATATCAACTTACCTATTACTTTTTTTTCTACCAAGCCACAAACCATAAGATATAGGATTGTTCCCTTCAGTTGGCCCATAATAATTTGACCAACTGGTCATCTTCACCACCTAAGTCCTCTCTTGAGGCTAGAAAAGGGATAATGGTAAGGAAGAGAAATTCATGTCCCAAAGCATCTAACATGGTTATTTCCCCTAAATGTTGTAAGCCATCATTGAGCATTGGCCTATAGGAGTAGGTTCCTATTGAAAAAGAATCCATGCTAGTTGAAGCCCCAAAATTGATTGAAAAGCCCAGGGTGTCTAACACCCCTCTGGCTACAAACATTTTATCTCAAGGTCTTGAGGCCTCTATGCCCATTTCTCCCAAATTCTCACACTCATAGGCTACCAATCTTCCACTTCCTTCTCGATGGAATCGACTCAAATGCTCTCATATCCATCCTAAGAGGAATGATGAGGTAGAGGAAGAAGAGTTTTTGGCTGACCCTGACTTGAGGAAACAATATGAATTCTTGAATTCCAATAGTGGGAATTTTTTGTACCTAGAAGGGTTGGATTTGGAAGACATGTCCTTTGATTCTTGTCATCTATTAATTACTTTTGATGGAATGTTTAGGCTCTCACAAACCCAAAATGCAAGTTTGTCATGCATGATTTCAGAAAGAAGTTTCCCAAGATGGACATTATTTACTTGTAGGAAGTTAAGGTGGAATTTTTTTTATTGAAGGTTATCAGTAATTTCATCTAGCATAAAAGTATAATTTTGCATAGTCACCATGCCATAGGACATGGAGGGGTGATCACATTCATTTCTTCAAGGTGGTATCCACACCTTGTGAAATTTGGTGTGGACCCTACCAACTAGTTAGTATGGTCTCTTTTTAGCGTTAAAATCCATTCTTTTGGATTTATTAATATTTATGCCTTGAATGACATGTTAGAGCATACCCATTTATGGTAGTGTATTATGGATGATCTCCTCGATATCGATTGGGTATTATGTGGTGACTTTAATATGGTGGTAGCTCCTAAGGACAAAATGTGCCACTTGCCCATGAGGTGGGTAGCTAGCAAAAGGGAGGCATGATTTTACATGTGTACTAAATGGGGTATTTATGACACTAATACTTTGCACCAGCCTATAGATGGAGTTTGGTTCACTTGGAATAACTTTAAGGAGGGCCCCACTTAAATTTTGAAGCATCTTGATATGGCAATTATGTATTTTCAGCCATACTTCTCTTTTGATAATGACTTCTTCCCTCTGGTGTAGGCACTACCAGATTTTGGGCTTTCTGACCACTCCCCCATTTAGTTTCATTAGATATGGCAATTCATAAGCCTAAGGTCCACAAAACACAATTTTTTCTCAACACCTCTTTTCTCAAGCATGATCCCATGTTGGCACACATTAGGAGAGTCTAGAATTTAGACCCATGTCCTTCCCAAGAATCTAGTTGGATTCATTGGTGGGATGATGAAATTCAAAAGACCACCCACTTCTTATGGATCGATGGCTACTAGTTTGCCAAAATTTGGAGACACTCCTACTCTGCTACTTCCTTAGAGCTAGGCTACATGGCCCTAACTCTAGAAAAAGATCCCTTTAATGAGATCTTGTGGGTGAGAGTTACTTCTTTATATCACCCTATCTAGATTATAGATAAGTATAAAGCTCGAGGAGCGTAGGTCAAAGTCAAGCTTCATTGGCTAAAGATTGGTGACAAAGCTTCTAAAGAATTCTTCCAAATGCTGAGCCAAAAAATCAAAACAACAAGTTCAATTTATTACTAAGGTTAGTAATAAACTCTCATAAATGACACATATAGTATAAGTGTTTGCACACCATTATTAACAAGTGTTCCAAGCTCAAGCATCTTTGGTTGAACAAGAAACTGCCCTTCAACAATGTCTTTTAGTATGCCTTACAATTTCATTCCTACTTAGTGGGTGATTTGTGATAGGCCACTCATTGTAGATGATTTACATGCAATAGTAACACACATGGCTAAGGATAAAGCCCCTGACATTGATGGATTTCCTTACAAAATTTACAAAACCCTTTGAGATCTTGTGGTAATGATTTGCTCAAGGTTTACCAAGAAGCATTTCACTCACATTCACTGGATAAAAATATAAATAAAGGAAATATGAAATTCATACCTAAGTAGGAAGATTTAGAGTTGATCTACAACTTGAAACCCATCAGTCTCCTTAATGTCTCCTATAAAATCATAGCCAAGGTGCTAGCAATCTGGTTGCACAATATGCTACCTCTGATTGTGTGTCTATGACAAAAAGGCTTCATCAAGATCCATTACATCTTGGATAACATCATTGTTATTTGGGAAAGTATGGACTATGCTAGATGATCCAAGCAACAAGCCTTGTTCATCAAAATTGACTTTGAAAAAGCTTATGATTGCATTGAATGGCCTTTTATTCTAGCCATGCTTCGTGCTCTAGGATTTGGACCCTTTTTCATTCAAACCATTCAAATTATTTTCATAAAAACCTCAACTATCCTCTTTATTAATGGAGTCACCTATGAGTAATTTGACCTATACCGTTCCATTCACCAAGGGTGCCCCTTAGTACCAGCCCTTTATATGCTTGCTACTGAGGGTTTTAGATACCTTCTTAGCAAAGCCCAATCTTATGGCCTTGTTAAGGGAATTTATCTCTCACTCGATACATCCAACCCTTATAAGGACATGAAATTGATTAATGGCCATTTTGTTAATGATTCCTTCCTAACCCTCATTGAAGATGAAGCCAACGTAAACAATGCCCTTCAGTGTCTTGACACCTTCTGCCTGGCCTCTAGCTCCAACATCCAATGGCAAAAAACTTATTGATACAGATATTCATACCTCCCTCTACCTTTGTGGATAGCTAAATTTGGTTAGAAATGGATCCAACATGATGAATTTTTTTAATTTCTTAGCATCCCTTTTGCCTTCGATGCTTCACCACCTTTATTATGGTAATATGTTATTGATATAGTTGCTACAAAGCTAGATTACTGGATGACCAAGTCTCTTTCATTAGCAGGAAAATTTCAAATCTACTCAACGATTCTTGTGTCCACCCATGTTACTACTCATCATGCTGGGTTCCATAAAAAATATCTTACCAAAAGTTGGATAAATTGCTTAGAGATTTCTTTTGGGCCAATTCTTCCTAAGGGAAAGGTTTCCATAGGGTGACCTAGGAATATTGTTTCCTCCCACGTGAAGTTAGAGGGATGGGACTTATCGACATAGCTAGGCAAGGATCTGCCTTATGTGTGAAATTGGTCATAAGGGCCATTGAAGGCCTATAATCTTGGAAGGTGTTATTAAAACACTATATCTCCTCAGGTTTGCCTAAGGGCAAGAAAGCCTCAAAAGGTCTTGCCTTTCCCAATTTGCTCTTCATCTAATATCCTATTTAGATCACTGGGTCCTTTGTGGCCAAAACCATCTAGAAATCTTGGGCAAAGATCAATCCATGGCTCTAGATTTTGCAATGAACTCCCTACTAATTCCCACTCTCTTTTGTGGTCCCCCATATTTTCTCAAAATGGGGTGCCTTTAGTAGAAGTTCCTTGGATCAATGCCCTCAAGCTATATCACAAAGGAATCCATTTTATCCAATATATCTTTTATAGATGCTCACGCACTTGGCTACCCTAGGAGGATGTTAAAGCTAAATTTTGGCTAGTGAATGCAAACCAAGAATCTTACCAAAAAATCCTCAGTGCTATCCCCACTTCCATGCTCCATAAAATCTAGCTCAAATCTACTAGATTGTGGTGGATGGAATAGAAATGGTATGTTAAAACCCCCTTTCATGATTACACACCTCAGCTTGGATATAATTGGCTCACCCCACATTTGCCCATGGTTGACAAGATTAACAACCACTAGGGGTTGCACTCATTTCTGAAAATGTGGAGCTTTTGCTTCAACACTATTTGGGAGGCCTATGTGGAGCCCAAGCTTGCCCATTTTACTTGGTGTATCTACACCAAGGCTTACCTACTGGTAGAAGGCTAGTTCATCTTGGGGTCTAATTGCCTAACTATCTTTTGTGTGGACATCTTGAGACATTGCCTCATCTCTTCTAGTACTATCTCAAAGCTCAAAGGGTCTAGTCCTAAATCCAAGATCTTTTCATGCCCTTCCATCCCAACTTCTTCTTTTGGTAGTACATCCTTTTGGGGGATAAACTCGTGATGCCAATCAAAGCAGCTCAAGTCTAGCATAATTTAAGAGTCGAGATTCTCTTCTAGATTTGGAAAGAAAAAAATAATTCTATGTTTAATCATGTTTCTTTTGATTGTAATGTTTTTGCCTTGCACAAATCTTCCATTATCTCTAATGTTCTTTTTTAGATACATGTCCAAGCCAATAAAGTGTCCATGGAGCTTGGGTATCTCCATGACCTCCTATCTCACTAGGGAGATGCTCCTTGTGCTATGGCTTGAGTTTTACCTTCTTACCCAGGGATCATGGAATGGATGATAAAGTGCCTTGACCACCTCATGGTGGACATTGTCACAACCACTCTAGGCATCACTCTCATAATGGCACCCTATACCAACATGTTTTTTCTCTTGAGCAGTAGTGAGGGTAGAAACCACTACCTCTTTCCCTTGTTGGGTAGGATGGTTGGGGTGTTCCTCCTCCTCCTCCATGCCTAGATACTTGGGGTACACCATATAGAGGTCATGCTGACACATTGGACAAGTTTCGCAGGCTCTCATTATCTATTTTTCCTGCTCAGACTCAAGTAGATGATGAAATAGACATAGCTCAGGCTACTGGTTAGGAGCCTATTCCAAATGGCAATGACTTACCAAGTTCAAGATGGGGACTAGATGATATGGATCCTCCACCTTTGGGCCTTGCTCTTTTTATTTGATAATTTTCTCTTATGACTTTTATTTTATGACTTGCCTCTATCTAGGCACTACCTCGATATGATACTTTGCTCCTAGGATCTGCCTAGTGTCATGGCATGCTCTAATACCACCTTATTTTTTTTGAATTATTTTTATATTTTTGTTAAGTTAATATATAGATATATTTCATCAAAAAAAAAATGTTAGCAGATTCATTGAGTCCTAGAGTTCGAGCCTAAGCTATCATACCACATGTTATAACTCTTCAAGTTATACTTAGAATAATGTAGTATTTTTTTTTAAAAAAATTAGTTACTTAACATTCATTCCACATAAAATACTTAACAACTTATCGAATCAATAATTTAGAAAAATAATAGTTCCAATTCAAATACCGAATGCATTATAATTTATTAAAATTATAAGAAAAGTAAATACATTAGGACTCAACCACGACTGGTCTAATAATATAACAACTACTATTCAAGTATAATAAATATATTACAATTATATTTCCTTCATATATTTAGCCTTAATACTATAAATAGATACCAAAATCTTCAGATCTTGAGTCGAACCAACTCATGTATCACTAATAATCTCAAATGTAGTCTCTAATTAGGTATTGTAGTAGGGATGGAGAGCATAATCTGAGCACTTTTTCACACCAACCATAGACTATCGATCTCTCACACAATCCCATATTAGGAAATGGCCTCCCTTCATAGATAGGTAGATAGTAATAGTATGGGAATCCAAAGAGACATGCTAGTACCCCATGTGTTGTAATATTTCTACTACATGATGTGTATCATAAATAAAATACATTTCTAATATGATATCGTACAACATGCAAATTGAAAATATGAAATGACAATGTCTATCGAACATTACTTTGGCCAAAGTTTTCAAATAACATACGATCACATGGATTGGTCAATTCATAACACACCACTTGATCAGATTATCTACATCCAACATTGGTGGTTTTACATAGGCTAGTGAAGTTTGTCTCATTACCTGCTTAGCATCATCAATTCAAAATCTAATATAAACATATATAACATAGTATAAAATTTAAAGATTCAGTGAGATTATTCCTATTAGAAGAAGTGAGAACATAATAAGTATATAAATAATCATAATCTTACATTTTTTCCAACAAATGCATATAATGAATCTAAAAACATGCTAATATTTCATAATAACAAATATTCTAGAATATAGCCCATACAAGATCAGACCATCCGAGTATAATTCCCACAAGTATCATAATATCTCAATTGTCATTGGTTACATACTGTTTAATCAAAACTATTATTGGTTCTAGAAACAACCAAGTTTATATTGGTATTCTCCTAATATGAAAACAAGTATGCCCAAAATAATAATTTGTCTTTTCTAAGTTAAATAATAGATCAAAGCATTTAATTTGTAAATTGTCTTGTAAGTTTCTCATAGACATATATAAAGTCATAATGTAAAGATAAGTTTACCTCAAATGATTTTAAAGTATTTCCCTACATACTTCTCATGGTATAAAAACTTTATATATAAGTATATATATAACTTATCAAAAGATCATTCTTTAAACATACTTCATATATGTAAACTCAATACTCAATATAATCAATAGTACTAGTTTTATTCAACTAAGTTTAGGTTTATTAATTCATCTTAACATATGAAATATTCAGACAAACTAGAATGTCTATTGCGTTAGGATCTCAATTTCATTCTTTAAATAAAGCATAAACACTCAAGTCTATATTTTACGTTTTTAATAATCTAGTTCGAGATTATGTACTTAGTCGAGTTATACCAGATATAACAGGAATTATGTTTCAAATTCTTATAATTTTGTATTTATTTTTAGATTTTTGTGTATAACATATCTTCTTAGCTAAACTAGTAATTTGAACACAGTCCCTCCAATAAAAATTTGAACCACATACAAACTAGGCTTTAAATTTTAATTATCATATTAATATACTTTAAATATTTATTAATTTATCACTGGGGCTCAAATGAACTTGTCTTATAAATCATTTTCCATACTAAGGTATAGTCCTTAAACATGTTAAAAGTATAACTCAATCAATATATATTTCTGTTATATAATATACAAAAGGAGATGGCAATAAATATTTCTCATATATATATAAAAGGATGCCATCTATTATATATTTCTAATATATACAATGAAGGACATTGTCTATTAAATATTATACATTTATAATATATACTATTTGTAAAAAGATGCTATAATAAATGTTCTATCAGTTCACTACACTTCTATATGGATCACTTATATTAAGAGGCAAAATTTAATTCTCAAGCTACATGTAGTCTTAAATAATTCAGGTGTATACATAGGTACATCATCCTTCATAAAATGCAATCAATTTTACTTCTAATATATGGTAAGTAGGATGTCGCTTTACATTCTCCTGATATATATAAAAATGGGATGCTTTTAATACTTATTTATATAGGATGTTGCCAACATGTGTTAAAATATGGCACTATCAATATATGTTGCCAATATGCATTTAAATATGACATTGTCACTATAATTTTCTGATATCTATAGATAAGACACAAACAAAAGTATGACCTAAGAGTTTGATATATGAATCAACTCAGGTTTTGGGTTGGTTTCAAGCTTATTCTTCTCAAATATATACATATTTACACAAACATTTATAGATTTTAGAGGTTTTAATTCATTCTATCTGCATTACATATATATAAATATATAAAACTGTGCCTATTTAATCTTTTCACACAGTCAAAAATTACACCATAGAAAGTAATTTTCTAATTATTTTACATAGAAAATATAAACCTATACCCATATTACACACAAAAATATAAAAACAAAACCAACCTTCTAAGGATTTGTTGAAAAGGTGAATATGCCTCTTTGTTTGCTTCCTCCAATTCTCCCAATTTATCCTCCTCTTCTATTGTATCCTCTTCTTCTATCTCTGTCTCCCTTTAAAACTTCCAAGTCTTATTTTTAAAACCATTCTCCTTCTAATCTAATGTGGCTCTTCTCTTTGCATGCTATTTTTCTCATAGTTTGCCCTCTATGCATAACATCTCTACTCTCCTTTTAATTTTACTAACCTATAGTTATCTCCTCCTCAAAGGCCATAGACTATCTCACCTTCAACTTTATTAATTAATATAAAACATATAATTTTTTTTATTGCATCATAGATCCTCTATCTATCTCAAGCATAAGTCTATGTTGGAAAATAAAGTATTGATATCTAATTTCTAATTTATAACTTAGTTTCATGCATGTTTTACAAAGACTAAATTTTAGATAAATTTAACTCTAGGTTAGTATTTTAAGGTATTTCAACTCCTTGAATATAATTAAAATAAATATAGTTATTTATTTATCTAATAGATAGATAAATTTATAATTATTTCTAATAATAAGATAATTGTATAATTGATTACTATTATATATATATATATATATATATATATATATATATATAATGATGTTATTCGTATCATAGAAATTAGATATCTATTAATTTTATTTATTCTCAAAAATTTAGACAATTATAAGTAAACAAATTTTATGTAATCTTATGCATATCAAGAACTAAATTTGCATACAAAATACAATCACAAACAAGATTTATATAACTACATACTAATATTTAAAACATGATATGCATATAATATTTTAAATCTACTATGTGTATGTCACATCATAGAAATTCCTCTATCATCCCCCAATCATCCCATCTATTCCATCCTCTCCGATGATGCTCTCCCTCATCATAATCTGAGAGTACGATCAATCTTACATTCACCTCGCAACAAGTAGGTATTTAGTTTGAGTCATAACATATATAAACCAATGATGCAAACTAACAAATATACATCCACAATTTATAGAATAAGAAAATACAACTATCACATCATGTAATCTGATCAACATATCAATGTCCCATAACTAGTATATGTCATAAAGCTCAAATCAAAGCAATAATATATTGAAAATAACCATATTGATCCATAGATTCAAAGGTAATAATTTATAGGGTGAAATTGGTATATAACATCATTCTCCCCTAAAACTAGTCATTGTCTCGATAACACTTATTCAAACAATAGTTTTGAATATCAAAAGAGTTTAACAAATTTTAAAAACATAGTATCAAGTATCAAATCATGCAAATAAATGCAAAAACAACCTGTAGAACTTATCATAATATTCCCAAGAATCACCATCCTCAGAGTATTAATTTTATAAGACCTTACACTATGACACCTTTTTATAACACAAAGTTTATGAGTGCCAATTACTCTGATTGGTTCTACCATGACCACCCTAGAATCTAGAACCTGCAAAGCATTCCAATCCAAAACATGTGAAGGATAAATCGTATACTTATTAAGATAAGATACATGGAAAAAATTATGTAATAGAGCTAGGACTGGTAGCAATTCAAGCCTATACACTATAAGGTTGACCACTTCTAACACTTTGAAAGGTCCCACATATCTGGGTGATAGTTTCACTAACTTCTTGAATTTAATCAAGTTCTTCTATAGCTTAACCCGTAAGAACACTTTATCACCAATAGAAAATCACATATCTATCCTCTTCATATTAGCATAACTCTTTTATCTTTCATTGACCTCAGCCAATCTTTGCCTGATAAATCTAACTTGATCTTCCATTTCAAAAAGCATCTCAGACCCAAAGACTACCCTATCCTCTAACTTGTCTTAATTGATTAGTGTCCTGCACCTCCTTCCATACAACGCCTCAAATGGTGCCATATTCAAAGCTAACTCATATCAATTATTATATGCAAACTCAACCAATAGAAGATAATCTTCCCATTTATATTATTGATCCTTGTAATACATATGTAAAAGATCCTCTAAAACTTGATTTACTCACTCAGTTTGTCCATCAGTCTCTCGATGATATGTGGTGCTAAAATTTAGTTGTGTAACTAAGGCTGAGTTTAAAGTTACCCAAAACCTAAAAGTCATATTTGGATCATGATCCAAAATGATCTTCTCTAAGAATTTATGCAACCTATACACTTCCTTTATGAACCTCTTCACAAGGGTAGGTGCATCATCTGTTAAATTACATAGTATGAAATGAGCCACTTTGGTTAGTTTGTCAACAACTACCAAGATCATATCATGCCTACTTTATGATATTGGTAAACATAAGACAAAGTCCATACTAATCACCTACCACTTCTATTATGATATATCATGTAGATATAACAATCGAATTGGGTGCACATGCTCAACTTTCACTCACTAAAATTCCAAAAAATATGACACAAAATATGCCATATCTTTCTTGATCCCCTTTCAGAAATATAGATGTTTAAGCTCTACCATGAGCTTGGTTACTCCTAGATGTCCTAAATATGGGGCATTGTGTAAATCCTTTCACACTATGCTTCATAGATTCTCTTGATTTGACATATACATCTTCTTGTTGAAATGTAGATGACATCAATCTCAAAATTGAAACCTTTATATTGAGGATTCTGAGCATTATCAAATAATGATTTTTTGACCTAATCATAGTATTCATATCCTAATGAAAACATAACCACATGGTCTCTAAAAGTACTCCTGATAGTAGCTATAATTGTTATATACCTTCTATGACTCAAAACATCAGCTACTTTATTTTCTTTACCTTTGATGTAATTAATATTAGAGTCATAGTCAAAAAGAAACTCTAACCAACCTCTCTAATGAGCATTTAAATTTGGCTAGGTGAAAATGTATTTGAATTCCAAGTTATTAGTCTTGAGCTTAAATGGTTTCCCAAATAAATAATGTTGTCAAACTTACAAAGCATGAACAATTGTTGTAAGTTCAAGATCATGAGGGGCACAATTAATCTCATAAGTTTTTAGCTTCCTTGATTCAAAAGCCACTACTACACTATCTTGTATAAGGACTCCACCTAAACCCTCTCTTAATGCATGTATGATCGCTAAAAATTAACCATTAGATTAGGAACTCTCAACATTTGTGTTGAAGTAAGTCTCAATTCCTTAAAAGATACTTCACACTTCTCTGACTGGACAAACTTTTGGTTTTTTTATTGCAAGGAGGTAATTAGATTAACTATCTTGTAAAAGTTTACAACGAATTTCCTATAATAGCCTATTAATCCCATAAAAATAATTACCTCATGAACATTTATCAATGCTGACCACTCCATAATGGATATTATCTTTCTTGGATCTATAGACATACCATCTACAAAAATAAAATGCCCTAGATATTGCACTCTCTCTTAAAAAAATGTATACTTAAACAACTTGCTATATAGCTTGTGCTTCTGCAACCATTGTAGAAATAGTTCTAGATACTATAGGTGATCCTCTTCATTCTTATAATATACAAGAATGTCATCTAAAAAAATAAAAACAAAATGATCTAAATAATCTCTTAACACCCTATTCATGAGATTGATGAATGTTGCTAGTGTGTTAGTCAACCTAAAGGGTAACACCGTGAACTCACAATACCCATAATAAGTTTTGAAAGTTATTTTTGGAATATCCTCAACCTAAATCCTTAATTGATGATATCCTGATCTAAGATCAATCTTATAAAAGATCATTACTTCTAAAATTTGATTGAAAAGATAATCTATATGAGGTAGGAGATACATGTTTTTGATAGTTTCTTTGTTCAATATTTTGTAATCAATACAAATTCAAAGAGTACCATCCTTATTTAAAAAAACAATTGGTGCAACCCATGGTACACACTAGGTTTAATCAACCCCTTGGATAATAGTTCCTAGAGTTGAGCCTTCAATTTAACCAACTCAGTGGTTATCATTCTATATGGTGCCTTAGACTATGGTTCTGATCCAGGTATGATGTCGATAGAGAAATCAAACTCACATTTAGGAGGAAAACCTAGTAATTATTATGGAAACACATCATGAAAATCTATAAGAAATAGATAATCCTTGAGAGATGGTTCCTTCGGTTCCTTCATTTCATTTATCTTGACGATAAATGTTTGGCACCCTTTTTCTTGAGCCCTCTTGAGTTGCATTATAGAAATCTATCTGAGTTGTAACTCTTTATTTTCACCTTTAATTTGTGTCTCATTTCCAAAATCATCAAGATACTCAACCTTATTTAAATATCAATCAACCTTGGCCTTGTATTTACCAATTTAGTTGACTCCTAGGATCATGTCATATGACCCTAGTAGTGCTACATATAGATCTATGATAGTTGAAAAATAAGGCAACTCAATCACTAATTCAACTAGACACTTGTCAACCATGACTTTTGATTAATTCCCATATTGTACCGACCATGCATTTACCATAAATCCAAATTTTCTATAAAACTTGATAAGCATTCTAGGAGCAATAAAATATTTAGTAGCCCCTGTATCTATAAAAATAGAAATTGGATGTTCAAACAAAATACATGACAGTTCTATGGGTGATGCTTGAAATTTGGCTTGATGATTATCAATTACTACATGAATATGTTACTAAAAATTACCCTCTTGAGAATTAGCACCTTTGTTCTTTGACTTGTCCTAAGTGCATTCATAAGCATAATGATCTCCTCTATAATTGAAACAACCTCCAAGTGAACATTTCCTATCATTTTATGGGTTTCCCTTGAAACCACCTTTGAAGCCATTGCATGGTTTTTATTTTTGAATCCACTATTATATTTGGAATTCTAGTTCTTGGAATACCCCTTGGTGTCTCCACTATTTTTCTCCTAGTTCTTCTTCTTGAAATTTGGCTTAGAATTTACAAACTTTTTCTTGAACTTTTCCTTGACCTGTGCAAGAGACTTTAACTAATGCTCTTGCTTCACTACCTTCTCAAAGACCTAGTACATGGTAGAATGTCCATAAACATCTACCTCACCACTAATCTAGGGTTTTAATCCCATGATGAACTTCCTAATTTTGAACCTCTCATTAGTTTAGTACTGAGGTATACACATCAAAAGTTTGGTGAATTGATCATAATACTCATTCACTGATAACTCTCACTACTTTAGATTCTATAAGTCTATGAGATTCTAATCAAAATAAAGCTATGATAGCCACCATGACCTGAACAACATCACAAACTACCCCCAAGTTGCTTTATTTCCAACTCTTTATTGGCCCATCAAATAGCTAACTCATCATCCAACTAGTAAGCTCCCCAGTCACTTTGGTTACATTGGAGTAGTTTCAAATCTATAAATACGTATCCATATCTCAACCATACTTCAACTCCATCAACTAGAATAGTTTAATTGAACTTAGGTGGACTCACTTTTTCATATCCCTAGATAATTTTGTAACTACCTAAGCTCTCGCATCTTGCTAGTTTTCTTATTCAGTGAGGTGCTCAACAGGTTCTTCCTAATGTTATTCCTTACCTTGGCCATGAACTTCTTGTTTTAGGGCTATAATTCTATCCCTGGTATCCTTCATGGTTATGAGAATATGATCCAACTTTGCTAAATGTTTAGTAGCAATATGATTAGGATCATTTGGAGGGTTATTGTCATTAACATTTGAAGGACCCTCACCCAAGGCTCTAATTTTCATCATTCTTTTTTTCACTAAATATAAGAATACAAAACTGTTAGCAAACTCATTAAGTCCTAGAGTTTGAGCCTAAACTCTGATACCACATGTTACAATCCTTCAATGATATCTAGAATAATGTAGATTTTTTTAAAACTAATTACTTAACATTCATTCCACAAAAAATATTTAACAACTTATCCAATCAATAACTTAGAAAAATAACAATTCCAAATTCAAATATCGAATGCATTATAACTTATTACAACTACAAAGAAATTAAATACATTAGGACTCAACTGTGATTGGTTCAATAATATAACAACCACTATTTAAGTATAATAAATATATTACAATTATAGTTTATTTAGGTATTTAGTATTAATGCTATAAATAGATACCAAGCTCTCCAAAACTTGAGTCAAACCAACTCATGTATCGTAGATAATCTCAAGTGTAGTCTCTAATTAAGTATTATAATGGGGAAGGAGAGCATCGTATGAACATTTTTCCACACCAATCATAGACCATCAATCCCTCACATAATCCCCTATTAGGGAATGGCCCTCCCTTCATGGATAGGTAGATAGTAACAGTGTGGGAATCTAGCGAGACATGCTAGTACCCTGTGTGTTGTAATATTTTTACTACATGACGTGTATCATAAGAAAAATATATTTCTAACATGATATCGTACAACATGAAAATCAAACATATGAAATGACAATGTCTATCTAACATCACTTTGGCCAAATTTCTCAAATAATATATGATTACATGGATCAATCAATTCATAACACACCACTTGATCAGATTATCTACATCCAACATTGGTAGTGCTACCTAGGTTAGTGAAGTCCGTCTAATTACTTACTTAGTATCATTAATGCAAAATCTAATATAAACATATATAACATAGTATAAAACTTAAAGATTCATTCAGATTATTCCTATTAGCAGAAGTGAGAACATACTAAGTATGGAAATAATCATAATCTTATATTTTATCCATCAAATGCATATAATGACTCTAAAAACATGCTAATATTTTGTAATAACAAATAGTCTAGAATATAACCCATATAAGGTCATACCATCTAGGTATGCTTCCCACAAGTATCATAATTTCCCAATTGTCACTAGTTATATACTATTTAATCAAACTATTATTAGTTTTAGAAACAACCAAGTTTATATTGGTATTCTCCAAATACGAAAACAAGTATGCCCAAAATAATAATCTATCTTTTCTAAGTTAAACAACAGATCAAAGCATTTCATTTGTAAATTGGTTTGTAAATTTTTGATAGATATATGTAAATGTCAGGAGAGGGGGTGGAGGTAAATCCAAGAACAAACACACCTGTTCTAATTCCACCCGTTAGGATCTTGCTCCTCAGAAAGAGCACAGTATGATTACCAAATATAAGCAATTGAATATGCGGAAATAACCAGAAACACAAGTAACTAGAATTCACCAATAGCATAGAATATGAGAGACAATACACTATCTTGTATTAACACTATACAGAAAAGAATACATCAAAGAGCCACCACACTCTTTCACCTTACAGAGATTCGCCACACCTCAAGTGTACAGTAATTCTTCTCACACACACTCTCCTACACAAAAAACGGTCCCAACAACCAACTCACACACAGAATTGGTGTTCACCTCACCAACCAGTCAGTAATAACCCTGCCGGTACACCAAGCACTCTATAGCACTTCAAGCTGATCTCTCATGAACCTGCAACCTGCAATTCAAAGATCAAACTTACATGTAGATCCCCAATGAGCTTGAAACAACTTGCAACTCACAGATCTTACAACTAGAAGGAACTCTTCCTTTCTATCTCATGCCTTATACAATACATGCCAATGGGTCTATAAATAGATCCCTACCTCAAACAATAACTTAGACTCTTAATTTAGACAATTATCCTCGCAGCCCAAGACTCTAACTGGTCTCAACATGCAAACTCTTCATTTACTTAACTAACTGTCCGTGAAACGAGCAGTTCTGGAACACACAGGCGACCGACGTCGGTCCCTGCTTGTCTGATTTTGCCGACGTCGACCGACTTCTTGCCGTCGCCGGTGGCCTTCTGCACTCGTCTCTGCCGACGTCGATCCTGCTGCCGACGCCGGTGCTCCTGGATCTCAGCAACCTTCTGTTCCACAGTTTGCAAAGGGTTGAAGCTTTTAGCTCCACAACCTAACAATCTCCCACTTGGAGATAAATAGCTGCAACCTGTACCTGTACTTATACACCGTCTAGTTTGTTCCCTTGGCTTTGTATCCCTCCTCAAGATCACTCTTGAAGACCAACCACCACAAAATCCGTGGTGCAAAAACTGTCATCCAAATTAACTGCCACATCCGCATCTACAACCATGTAGATAAAGAACTTGACCCTACATAGCATGTGCACCTGCTACTGGTCCCACTGAACTGCCCTTCAGTATTACTTTCCCGGATTGACTCCAAACTTGTGACAACTCCCACTGCTTGGGAAAACTCAGGTTTAGTACATACCATGCACTCAACCTCATTATGTGAATCAAGACACCTGTTCTATGAACTGTCTAACCATCGGCGTGCTAACTGACTTCACACAATCATCCTAAAACAAAGTCAACAAGACCTCCATGTCTCTAGAACACACTCATGCCAAAGAATCTTGCTGCTCCCAGATTCTCCATGACAAACCCCTGAACTAGCTTTACCTTTAGTTCAGCAATACCTGTATATATAACCCTGTAACAAGCACATCATACAGAAAATAGGATAATGTAGCTAATATTATCCAACCTGGTAAAGAGAAACACAATGATCAAACCTCCATTGCCCTGCAGCTAAAACAAGATCATATACCCTGATCTTCCATCTCACGTATCCATTTCTGCTCTTCTTCATCCTCAACATCCATTCGTCTCTCAGTGCTTACTTCCAGCTGGCAACACTACCCAAAACACCTGTTTGGTTCTCCTCTAAGGAATCACATCCTCATCCATGCCAAGCTCCCACTGTTTCCTGGATCTACCTGTTCTGCTTCTTCAACAACTTCCTGGTCCTATGCCATAAGTGAGCAATAAGTAGTGTAAAGAAGGGAAATGATGAATTTAAGAACTTACTTACACCTTCAGTCCTCCATATGGGTGCTTGAGACTCCATGACAACTAGCTATCCACCCAAAATTCATCTCACTAACTGATGCCGGTCACATCTCAGTCTACAGCCGACCGATGTCGGTTCCCTGCGACTGCCTCCTTGCCGACATCGGTTTCCCCTGGCTGACGCCAGTCTCTGTCTGCCCCGAGTCACCGATGTCGGTCTGCACATAGCCGACGTCGGTCCCTGTCTGGACACCGACGCCGATTTTCCTGCCGACGTCGGTCTCTGTGTTTTTCTTGTGAGACCTAACTTTTTCCCGCGAGCTCCTTTTGGATCAAACCCTTGTCCAAATCACCCTTGCTCTGCTCAAAATTCCTCTGCACCTTCTACTGAACTCTGTCCGTCACTTTCTCCTTGAAAACCAAGGCTTTCCTGTTCTTGTCACTAACATCGGATTCCTCAAGAAACCTTACCTTCTTCTTCTGCATACAGAAACCACGATCCATGCCTTCCAAATCTGAAAGCATACTCTTTGACTCAAGAACAAGCATCTCCTTCTTATCTATGTGACCAAGCCTATTAAGCCACATCTCTGAATCTACAGCTGAAGTAGATAACCCAGAAAGAGAATCAATAAAACAAGTAGATAGATAAAGCGTACCTACTTTCTTACCTCTAGCTACAACAAGTGTACCCATGGTAACCTTCCAAGAGTCCGCTGTGAGAGTTACTGTGCAACCCTCTTCACCCAAACTTCTAACAGAAATCAGATTCCGCTTCAGAACTGGGACATGCATGACCTCCTTTAACACCCATGTGTCACATGTCTGCAATTTCAGCTTCACTTTACCTTTGCCAACAATTTGACAAGGCTTACCATCCCCTACACAAATTTCTCCAAAGTCTCCCTGGACATACTCATGAAAAAATTCCCTATGTGGGGATGCATGAAAAGAGGCACCAAAATCTAATACCCAAGATTCTACTTTATCCAAAGAACATACCAGAGCATCCTGTGCAACATAACCCACAACATCTGCTTCTTCTCCATGTCCTTCATGCTGATCTTCACTCGATCTGCAATCTCTCTTTAAGTGCCCTTGCTTTCCACATTTCCAGCAGGTTATTCTGCCATACTTGGACTTGGATCTTTTGCCCATCTTCGACCTTGATCTCCCACGCTCTGTCTTCTCTCTTGGCCTTCCTCTTCCTTCAACACTCAAAGCATCTCCAGATGATTCACCTGTGCTTTTCCTGCGTATCTCTTCATTCAAGATCACACTCACAACATCATCCACTTTTAAGACTTTTAAAGGAGACACAGTATTAGAAACTGCCATTACCAAACCTTCCCAACTTTTAGGTAATGAACACAAGATTAAGAGAGCTCTAATTTCATCATCAAATACAATATTGACGGAACTTAACTGGTTTACCAAACCATGGAAATCACTAAGATGGCTATGAACAGATCCACCTTCCAACATTTGCAAATTAAATAAACGCTTCATAAGAAATACCTTATTAGAAGCCAAGGGTTTTTCATACAAATTTACCAAAGATTTCATCAACTCCACCGTTGTCTTACACTGTGATAAGCTGGAAATCACAGATGATTCAAGACTCAATCTAACAGATCCCAGAGCCTTTCGATCAAGAACCTCCCATTCTTCATCTTTCATATCTAAGGGTTTGCTAGCAACCCCACCCAATGGTAAGTACAAATCTTTTTGATACAGATAGTCCTCAATCTGCATCCTCCATAATTGGTAGTTCTTGCCATTAAACTTTTCCATTCGTAGTTGACTATTTTCTGCCATTGCTCAACTCCCACTCAAACAAAAACCCTGTGAGTAACCTGTAATCAAAACACACTACCCAGATCTACACCAATCTGTTAGTATCCCAACCAAAAGCTCTGATACCACTTGTCAGGAGAGGGGGTGGAGGTAAATCCAAGAACAAACACACCTGTTCTAATTCCACCCGTTAGGATCTTGCTCCTCAGAAAGAGCACAGTATGATTACCAAATATAAGCAATTGAATATGCGGAAATAACCAAAAACACAAGTAACTAGAATTCACCAATAGCACAGAATATGAGAGACAATACACTATCTTGTATTAACACTATACAGAAAAGAATACATCAAAGAGCCGCCACACTCTTTCACCTTACAGAGATTCGCCACACCTCAAGTGTACAGTAATTCTTCTCACACACACTCTCCTACACAAAAAATGGTCCCAACAACCAACTCACACACAGAATTGGTGTTCACCTCACCAACCAGTCAGTAATAACCCTGCCAGTACACCAAGCACTCTATAGCACTTCAAGCTGATCTCTCATGAACCTGCAACCTGCAATTCAAAGATCAAACTTACATGTAGATCCCCAATGAGCTTGCAACAACCTGCAACTCACAGATCTTACAACTAGAAGAAACTCTTCCTTTCTATCTCATGCCTTATACAATACATGCCAATGGGTCTATAAATAGATCCCTAACTCAAACAATAACTTAGACTCTTAATTTAGACAATTATCCTCACAACCCAAGACTCTAACTGGTCTCAACATGCAAACTCTTCGTTTACTTAACTAACTGTCCATGAAATGAGCAGTTCTGGAACACACAGGCGACCGACGTCGGTCCCTGCTTGTCTGATTCTGCCGACGTTGGCCGACTTCCTGCCGTCGCCGGTGGCCTTCTGCACTGGTCTCTGCCGACGTCGGTCCTGCTGCCGACGCCGGTGCTCCTGGATCTCAGCAACCTTCTGTTTCACAGTTTGCAAAGGGTTGAAGCTTTTAGCTCCACAACCTAACAGTAAAGTCATAATGCAAAGCTAAGTTTACCTCAAATGATCTTAAAGTATTTTCCTACATACTTCTCATGGTATAGATACTTTATATATTAGTATATATAACTTATCAAAAAATCATCCTTTAAACATACTTCATACATGTAAACTCAATACTCAATTTAATCAATAGTACTGGTTTTAATCAACTAAGTTCAAGTTTATTAATTCATCTTAAAATATATAATCTTTAGATAAAATGGAATCTCTATTATGCTAGGATCTCAATTTCATTCTTTAAATAAATCATAAACACTCAAGCCTATATTTTACATTTTTAATAATCTAGTTCAATATTATGTACTTAGTTGAGTTATACCAAATATAACAAGAATTATGTTTCAAATTCTTATAATTTTGTAATTATTTTAAAATCTTTGTTTATAGTAAATCTTCTCAGCTAAACTAATAAGGTAATTTGAACATAATCCTTCTAGCCAAATTTTTAACAAAATATAAACTAGGCTTTAGATATTAATTATCATATTAATATACTTTAAATATTTCTCAGTTTGTCACTAGGGCTCAAATGAACTTGTCCTGTAAATCATTTTCCAGACTAAGGTGTAGTCCTTAAATAGGTTAAAAATATAACTCAATTAATATATATTTTTGTTATATAATATACAAAGGGCAATGTCAAAAAATATTTATCATATATATATAAAAGGATGCCAACTATTATATATTTCTAATATATAGAAAAAGGATGTTGTATATCAAATATTAAACATTTATAATATATACTATTTTAAAAATGATGCTACAATAAATGTTATATCAATTTGTTACACTTCTATATGGATCGCTTATATTAAGAGACAAGATTTAATTCTCAAGTTAAGTGTAGTCTTAAACAATTTGGGTATATACACAGGTATGTCATCCCTCATAAAATGTAGTCAATTTTACTTTTGATATATGGTAAGTAGGATGCCGCTTTACAATCCCCTGATATATATATATATATATATATATATATATATATATATATATATATATATATATATATATATATATATATATATATATATATGGGATGCTTTTAATACTTATTTATATAGGATGTTACCAATATATATTAAAATATGGTGCTATCAATATATGTTATTAATATGCATTTAAATATGACATTATCACTACAATTTTTTGATATCTATAGATAAGACGTAGATAAAAGTGTGATCTAACAGTTTACTATGTGAATCAACTCAAGTTTCAGGCTGGGTTTGAGCTTATTCTTCTCAAATATATATATATATATATATATATATATATATATATATATATATATATATATATATATATATATATATGTTAAGCATAAAATATACTGAGAGAGAGGGTGAATCAGTATATTATATATCTTTTACTTAATCTAATTTTTTTTTATTTAATCCACTTAATAACACATTCAAGATATGCAATAAAATTGAAACAATAACATGCACCACACAAGAGAGAAAAAGAGACACCATAGTTTTATGTGGAAACCCAAAGTAAGAAAAACCATGAAGAACAATCTCAAGTATATGAATGAGCACTAAATCAAATTACAAAGTTCGTAAGCACCAACTTACAAGAGCATGAACCCCTTTGCCGAGCACCAACATAGTAACTATTTGTGATCACCAACCCACAGGAGCACCAACCCCTTGCAAATATTGGTGAGCACCAAACCACAAGAGCACCAACCCCTCTTATGTATAAAACACAACTATCTGTCAATGTTGCTTACTCAAAAAATGTTAAAGCTCTACAATATCTCATGCTTTTCTCTCCTCTTTTCTTATATAAAACAATTACAAAACCATGCACTCTCTTGTATATCACAAATAGATTCTCAAGCCTTTATTTATAGCTTTCCAAATGACCTTTGGCATTCACTCTTTGTGACCCTTCAATCCTCATGGAAAATGACACCAAAATATATGACCCTTCATATCCTTGCATTTGAAAAGTCACATGGTGACCCTTCATAAGAAAATGCATCCTTTCCTCTTTTGTCTTTATCTCCGTGACCTTTCAAATTCCTTAAGATGACTCTTTATGGAAAAATGTGCCATACCCTCTTTTGTCTTCACTTGGTGACTCTTGAAATTCTTCAAGATGACTCTTCATGGGAAAATGCATCCCATTCCTCTTTTGTCTTTACTTCGTGACTCTTTAATTTTTCCATGGGCCCTCTTATGACTTTTATGCAACCAAAAATATATTTGTTAATATTAAATAAATATTAACACACATTAGCCAAGATATGAATATTAAAAACACCATTAAATGCTATGGGGCCTTTATCACCAATGTTAGACCTTTGACATCAATGAAAATATTTTCAACAATCTCCTCCTTTCTCATTAATGGCAACCTCAAACTAAAACTACCACATCCTAAAACTTGCACATACTGCCATCTAAAAAAAATACAATAACTCCCCCTTACTATAGCAACTTGTACCTATTTCTATACCTATATATATACCTATACCTATACCTATACCTATTTCTATTATTCTCCCCCTTTGACATCAATGATAAAAGGCCTATCTTGGAGCTAACACTTAGCTCCCACTCAATTGATGTTGATCCTTAATGGTAGGAAGTAAAAGAAATTACTCTCAACGTATCCCACATATACTCAAATATGTCTTTCAATAGTGCCTTTGTGAAAATATCTATAATCTGCTCTATAGTACTAATATATTCCATCTTAACCTATTGATTTACAACCTGCTCTCTCAAGAAGTGATATCTAATGGGAATATGTTTTGTTTTTGAATGCATCACTAGATTCTTCAAAATATTAATAGCACTTATGTTGTCACAAAAATAGAAATAGGTTCATCATATTTTACCTTGATATCTTCCAAAGTTTGCTTCATCTAAAGCACTTGAGTACAACACAATATTGTTGCAATATATTCTACTTCAGCTGTAGAAAGTGATACTAAGTTTTGAGTTTTGCTTAGCCATGATACTAAACTATCACCGAGGAAGAAATCTCCTCTATTTATACTCTATGTCATCTAAGAGACCTGCCCAATCTAAATCTATATAAGCAACCAAAGTGAAATCTCTACTTGTGGGATACCACAATACATAATCCAATGTCCCCTTGACATATCTAAATATTCTCTTCACCAACTAAATATGACTCTCTTTTGGGGTTACTTGATATCTTGCAACCATGCCTACAACATGCATAATGTTTGGCCTCGATGATATCAAATATAAAATACTACCAATCATAGATCTATACAAAGATTGATCTGTAATGGGTGAATTTTCATCCTTACTGACCTTTTTCCCTATACCTATTAGTGTACCAACTGGTGTACAATCCTCAAAACCAAACTTTTTCAATATTTTTTTGGCATATTTACTTTGAGATATAAAAATTATTTTATCTTATTGAAAAATTTACAACCCTAATAAAAATAATAATTCTCTAAGCATAGACATCTCAAAATTTTTTTACATATTTTCAAAAAATTGTTTTATCATATTTTCAATGTTACCTCCAAATATTATGTCATAAACATATACCATAACAATCAACTAATGCTCACCTTTTGTTTTGATATAGAAATTACTGTCAACAAATCCTCTCTTGAAACCTTGATCTTGTAGGTATTTATCAAGTCTTGCATACCAAGATCGGAGAGCTTGTTTCAATCCATATAGTACTTTCTTCAATCTGCATACATGGCTACTATCATTTGAGAGAAGAAATCCCTCTAGCTACTCAATGTAGACCTCCTCTTCTAGATTCTCATTCAAGAAGGCAGATTTGGCATCCATCTAAAACACTTTGAAATTTTTAAATATTGCATATGCAAAAAACATTCTAATAGCCTCTAGCCTTACCATTAGTACAAAATTTTCTTCAAAATCTATTCCCTTAATCTGAGCATATCATTTACATACTAGTATTGCTTTATTCCTGGTCCACTTCTCCATTTTCATTCAACTTATTTTTGTAAACCTATTTGTTCCTATCACATTATGATCTTTTGGTCTAGGCACTAATTCCTAAGTATCATTTTTTCTATCTGATTTAATTCTTCATCCATTGCCTTAACCCAATGCTTATCATGTTTAGCTTTTGAAAAAGTTCTAGGCTGAATTTTGGATAACAAAGAGAAATTAACTTGCTCAAATTCACTAACCATCATTCTTCTGGTATGAATTATTTCATTTATGTCCCCAATGATGTCACTTTTATTATGATTTCTCTAGACATATTTTGATGGGGTTTTGGTGTCCTTTTTCTCCTCATCTTCATCTGATTATTCAAAATCTTCCTCTTTAATGATTTCAAGAATGTCTATTGGATCACTGATTCGTTATGCTCCATCTTCTTCTATCCTGATACTTGCACTTTCAACTATTTTCTTAGTTCTTTTGTTATAATATTTAAAAGCTTTACTTTTGTAAGAATAACCAATATATATACCTTCATCTACTCTAGATTCAAACTTACCTAAATTTTTTTATCAGTTCTCTTTATGAAGCATCTGCTGTCAAAAACTCTAAAATAATCAACTATAGCTGGTTTGTCTTTCCATAGCTCATAAGGAGTATTGTCATTATTGAATCTCAATAATGCTCTATTCTGAATATGCACTGTTGTACCAACTACCTCTTTCTAATATTGATCTAGTTTCTTAGATTCATTTATCATTATCCTTACCATCTCCTAAACTATTTATTTCTTCATTCAACTACTCTATTTTTCTATGGAGTTTTGGCTATTGAATAATGTCTCTTTATTCCGTGGTCCTTACAAAACTCAATAAACTAATCTAACATGAATTCTCCTCCTTGATATGATCTTAGGCACTTAATCTTCAAACCAGTTTCATTCTCAACTAATGCTTTGAACGCTTTGAAATGTCTGAAAGCTTTTGATTTTTTATTTAAAAACATTAACCAAGTCATACATAAAAAATCATCAATAAGCAATGTGAAATATTTCTCACCTTAAGTACTTTGAGTTCTCATAGGTCCACACAAATTGGTGTGAACAAGCTCTAACATCTAAGTGGTCAGAAATTCTTTTGTTTTGAACCATCTTCTAGCCTACTTCCCATGCTAACAAGGTTCATAAAGTGTGTCAGATGGCTTTGTAATCTTTGGAAGATTTTTGACTGCTTACTTATTGCTGATGTTGACAAGATTATCAAAATTTATGTGTCCCATTCTCCTATGCCATAGCCAACTTTCTTCAATCTGACTCAAATAACATTTTTGACCTTTGATGTCTGATAATATATACAAATTATTACTTGTTCTCTGAGCATCTACAACCAACACATCTGAATATTTTCTCCTAATTTCACAACCTTTTTCATAAAACTTTAGTGTGTGCCCCTAATCACACATTTGTCTTACACTCAAAATATTATGCTTAAGACCTATATACAAAACATTTTCAATTTTAGTTCTACCATTATTTAAACTTAGTATACCTTTTTTAGTAATTCTAGTAGTAGTTTTATTTCCAAATTTCACTATGCCACCATTGATCTTCTTCAAGGTTATGAACTTTATCTTGTCTCTTGTCATGTGCCTCAAACATCTATTATCAATGAACCATGGCTTTTCTTCATTTCTTGCATGCAAAGCTGTTTATACTAATATAGATTTTTCAAGTTGTTTCTTCTACCATGAACCTATTTGAACTTTCTTCTTGATGAATGGAGCCTTAAAAATCTGGGCTTTCTTGAATGACTCAAACATAATTCTATAGCACCAGGCTATGTGTCTAAAGTTTTTGTACTTATAATATATTATGGCCTCTTCATTTAAGCTTGTTAGAGGAGCAAAAGAGTTGTGGCTTCTACTTGACTCTGCATAAGTTTCCTTCTCCTTATTTCTAAAATTGTTATCCCTTTTTTGACATTCTATTTTCTTATAACTATATCTATTACAATAAAAATAGTAACCATAAAAATAAGACCTATTTGTGTATCTCTGACTTGATTGCTTTTTGTAGCTCTATTCCTTCCAACCTTCTTTATTTGAGATGTCCTCTGTATTCTTAACTTCTTCCCATTTTATTTTTTCTTTTGTAAGAGCTTCAACATAGCTCTTTCCTTTTTCTATGTTAACCTTATCTATGAAAGTAGTGGCCTCCCCTTTCTCTTTTTAAAATCTAATACATGTCTTATCTGACATTGATATTTGAATTTCTAATATCTTATTTAATATATTAGTGTTATTCTCAAATTTTGAATCATTGGCTGCTCTATCATTGATTTCTTTATTTGTTTTCTCAAGATCTACTTTTAAAGAAGCAATTTCAATAACATACCTTTCACATTCTTCACTTAATTTTTTCAATTGTGCCATTAGATATTTTTCATTCTTCTTGGCTTCTTCAAAGTGTGTTTGTAGATCTTCAATTATTTCTTTTGACTTCTTTTCATTTTTCTTGATCTGAAGCTTCAATCTTTGATTCTTCTTCTCAAGAGCTTTTAACTCTTCTAAGGGAAAAACAAGTTCTTCTTCAAGATTCACTTTAGCTTCATCATCTTCTTCTTCTTGATTATCTATACTTTTGCTTATTGAGGCATCTTCATGTATGGCCATGAATAGAATCTCTTCTTCTTCTTCAGAATCACTGACTCCATTATCTTTGGTTAAGCTAGGATTTTTAGAATACAAACCCTTTTTCTCAAATTCTTTCTTGAATTTTCTTTTGAAATTCTTCTTGAATGTAGACTTTCCTTCGTCATTGTCACTATTACCTTTATCTGGGCACTTAGCTGTAAAATGTCTAATATTTCTATAATTAAAATATTTAAAAGGTAATTTTTCTTGATATTTACCTATGCCCTTTTTCAGCTTGCAAATAAATAGAGCTCTATTTTCATCTTCATCATCGCTAGAACTGTCACTTGATTCTTGAATCTTAGCCTTCTCTTTCTTTGATGTCTTGAAAACAACTTCTCTCTTTGAGGGTTTCTCTTGTTCGATCTACATCTCATATGCTGTAAGAATACCATGTAGCTCATCCATCTTTAGCTTGGCTAAATTCTTCATCTCTTCAATTGCCAAAACTTTTGCATCATATCTCAATGGTAGAGGTCTCAAAAATTTTTGTACCATGATTAATTCTTCTAACTTTTCTCCAAGACCTTGAATCTGATTAACTATTTGATCAATCCATAAAAGGTAACTTGCTATAATTTTTTTCTCTTCCATCTTCAAACTCTCAAACTATCTTCTAAAAGTCTAAAGCTTAGCTTGCTGAACCTTTCCATCACCTTTGTAAATATTCTCATGCTTTAGCCAAGTTTCATGAGAAAATTTACATTACATAACTTCAACAAATTTTAACTCACATAAACCACATAAAATAGCGTTTAAACCTTTAACATTATTTTTATTTGCCTTCTTTTTCACCAGAGTAGTTATAAGTGTCTATGGTTCTTCATATTCCTCCACCATTGCTTGCTAAATGTCAAATCCGAGATCCATCAAATAAGTCCTAATTTTTTTACTCCAAAAAGCATAATTTATCTCTTCAAACAAAGCTGCTTCATTTGTAGAAAAACTTTAATGTGATCTAGCCATTGTGCTTTCCCCAATCTTCCTTCAAGCTATAATTTTTTTTTAAAAAGACCTTGATCTGATGTCAATTGTTACGCATGAAATATATTGAGAGGAGGGAGGTGAATCAATATATTATATATCTTACTTAATCTAATTTCTTTTCTTTAATCCACTTAATCCGACATTCAAGATATGCAATAAAACTAAAATAATAACATGCACCACACGAGAGAGAGAGAGAGAGAGAGAGAGAGAGAGAGAGAGAGAGAGAGAGAGAGAGAGAGAGAGACCAAATTTTTACATGGAAACCCAAAGTGGAAAAACCATAGAGAATAATCTCAAGTATATGAATGAACACCAACTAAAATTACAAAGTTTACAAGCACAAACTTGCAAGAGCACCAACCGCTTTGCCTAGCACCAACATATCAACTATTTGTGAGCACTAACCCATAGGAGCACCAACCCACAAGAGCACCAACCCCTCTTGTGTATAAAACATAACTATATCTCAATGTTACTTACTCAACAAATGATATAACTCTATAATATCTCTTGATTTTATCTCCTTTTTTCTCATATAAAATAATTACAAAACCATGCACTCTCTTGCATATCATAAATGGCTTCTCAAGCCTTTATTTATAGCTTTCTAAATGACCTTTGACATTCACCCTTTGTGACCCTTCAATCCTCATGGAAAATGGTGCCAAACTTGCATGACCCTTCGTATCTTTACATTTTGAAATTCACATGATGACCCTTCATAAGCAAATGCATCATTTCCTCTTTTGTCTTTATCTTCATGAATTTTCAAATTCTTTAAGATGACTCTTCATGGAAAAATTCACCATACCCTCTTTTGTCTTCACTTGGTGACTCTTGAAATTCTTTAAGATGACTCTTCATGGGAAAATGCATCCCATTCCTCTTTTGTCTTTACCCCGTGACTCTTTGAATTCTCCATAGGCCCTCTTTTTAATTTTATGCAACCAAAAATATATTCCTTAATATTAAATAAATATTAACACACATTAGCCAAGATATGAATATTAAAAACACCATTAAATGCTATGGGGCCTTTATCACCAATGCTATACCTTTGACATCAATGACAATATTTCTAATAATATTTTCACAGACATTTTAAGATTTTATAGGTTTCGAGTCATTATATCTACATTTCATATATATAAATATATAGAATTGCATCTATTTAATCTTTTTACACAGTCTAAAATTACACCATACAAATTATTTTTCTAATTATTTTATAGCAAAAATATAAACCCACATCTATATTACACACAAAAATATAAAAATAGAACCAACCTTCTACGGATTTGTTGGAAAGGTGAAGATGCCTCTCTGCTTGCTTCCTCTAATTATCCCAAAATTTCCTCCTCTTCTTCTATCTCTATCTCACTTTAAAACTTCTAAGACTTATTTTAAAAATCATTCTCCCTCTAATTCTACCATGGCTCTTCTCTTTACATGCTATTTTTTTCATAGTTCACGCTCCATACATAACATCTCTACTCTCCTTTTGATTTGACTAAGTTGTAGTTATATCTTCCTCAAAGGCCATATTCTATCTCACGTTTAACTTTGTTAATTAATATAAAACATATAATTTGTTTATTGCATCATAAATCCCCTAGCTATCTCAAGCATAAGTCTATGTTGGTAAATAAAGTATTGATATCTAATTTCTAATTTATAACTTAGTTTCATGCATGTTTTACAAAGACTAAGTTTTAGATCAACTTAATTTTAGGTTAGTATTTTAGGATAATTCAACTCCTTAAAAGCAATTAAATAAATGTAGTTATTTATTTATCTAATAGATAGATAAGTTTATAATTGCTTCCAATAATAAGATAACTTTATAATTGATTACTATTATATATATAGATTATATATTTATATATATATTTATGTCTTAACTTATATCGATATTTTAAATATCAATTAATAGTGAATTAAATGGTCAATGATGTTTTTAAAAGCATTATACTAGTCTATTCATATAATAGATATTAGATGTCTATTATTTTGATTTATTTTCAAAAATCTAGACAGTTATAAGTAAAGTAATCTTATGTAATCTTTTGCATATCAAGAACTAAATCTACATACAAAATATAATCACAAACAATATTTTCATAACTACATACTAACATTTAAAACATGTTATGCATATAATATTTTAAATCTATTATGTGTGTAGGGTCTTAGCAATTCTTTTATCATCCTTCAATCATCCCATATATTCCATCCTCTCTAATGATGCTCTCTCTCATCATGCTCTGAGGGTAGAATCAATCCTGCATTCACCTCACAACAAATAGGTAGTTAGTTTGAGTCATCATATATATTAACCAATGATACAAAACTAACAAATATACTTCCACAATGTACAAAATATGAAATAAAACTATCACATCATGTAATCTAATCATCATATGACTATCCCATACCAATATACTTCATAAAGCTAAAATCAAAGAAATAATAATAAAATAATAACCATATTAATCCACGTATTCAAAGGTTATAAATCATAGGGTGAAATCAAGATGCAACAATTTTTGTTATATTTTTTAAGGAAATATAGTACAAATATCCTCTTTAAATACCCTTTGACAATTCATAGGTTTTAAATTTTTATAAATAGATATTATAAAGTATATATATTTTTAAATTAGAGTTTCTCCAACTTTTTTATACCAATTTTCTTATGAAATTATCTCAATTTGATCCCTTTATAATTTTTAGAAAAAAATGAATGAGTTAATTCTAAACTTTTGGAGGATAAATATGCATTCTATGAGACCTCTAGGCATCCATAAAAAAAGTAGCAGACAAAAATGTAGCGATTAAAAATATAGCGAGGATAAACCGTAGTAAGGAAAAAATCTAGCAAGGACAAAACATCACAGGAACAAAACATAGTAAAGGATGCACTCACATAGAAGACAACACAAATTTCTACCTCATAAAATCATATTTTCCTTTGTTATTTTGCTTATAAATTTGGTGCATTACTTTTCCACCATGAAATGTTAACTACTATCATCAAAATGAACTAGAAAACAAATAAACAATGTGATAATCACTAAAATATCCTAATTATGCTCTTCACAACATTTTTGTGACATTATCAATACCATTATGTTTTTCATCACTATGTTTTGTCTTTGTGACATTTTTGTCATACTATATTTTTATCACTACATTTTTTACTGCTACATTATCACATAGAGCCTCAAAACCATAAAATTAGTTTTATCTTTATAAAGGTGAGAAAAACCATATATAAAATTGAAAATAATGAAATAACAATAAGTGAAGGTTTGATATTGTTTTATAGTTTTTGAGGATTTTCATAGAAACACACAAACTAATAAATTTTTTGAAAGGAATGACAATATTTAAATTTACATAAAAGTATAGTCAATAATACATATTTTCCTAATTTAGCATGTGTAATAAATATAGCAAGTATAAACCAGCTAAGGGATAAAAGAGAGTATATCTTGTTTGATGTTCTATTCTAGAATATGATAATGATTAAGAATCATCATAGGATTATAATAGAGATATATTTTTCATTCACTCTTTATGACTGTGTTTAACCTATGGACACTTGCATCCAAGTCAGACACCTACATCAATGAGAGTCTTTATATGTTGATGTTAGTGTCCAAACCATAATATAACATTATTTTTGAATCTTTCAATTGAATTTTTTTGGGTTTTTATCACCTTCTACCTAATGTATTTATATCATATGAATATGTTGTTGCTTTTAGTTTATTGATCAAACCCATAGATTAACTTCTCTTTGCCCTTAGATGATGCCTTGAGAAAAATGGGTTAGTGGGCACATGGTCTCAAGATGACCCCAAAGACCCCTTTATCACTGAGTGTTACCTACATAGCTAATAATCCAAAGAGGGCCTTGGACTGATACATTTCTCCCCTACATTTTTGTTTATGTATGAATCAAGTAATATATGATAAATAAGTACAATAGTGACCTAGCTTGTAACTTGGTAAATATAGATTTTGGACTATTCCTTTAGTAATTTAGACTTGTATATGTGTTTTAATTATGAATGGTATGGAAATAAGAAATTTTTATTCAATTGAATGCTTGATAGAGTGATTTTGATAAGTTGCCTTAGTCTCTTTGGTTTTTGGCTAGGTGAAGAATGAATCAGGGTTGATCTTATATTTATATCAATTCCTTTGGAGTAATAACTTGAATTAAAGCACTTAGGATGACCATTAGGATAAGTTTCATTTACAAAATAGATGATTTTAGGGCACTGAACACTTATGTCAGGTCAAGACACTAATGTTGATGTTAGTGTCTAGCTTGGAGATTAGAGTAAAGGGAGCATAAAAGTAGGTACAAGTTTAGAACTTGTAGAGATGGAAGATAAATACATTTTAAGCATTCTAGGTAAGACAAAAGGCTTGGGTCATCAACATAAGATTGGTCAAACTAAGAGATATAGTCCAAGGAACATAAGATATAGTATATGCGAGACTTATGGAAGTAGAAAAGGTCCAGAACTGAGAAGAATAACCAAAATTTGAGTTTTCCAAGTATACAAGACTGAAGTGTTATATAATCCATAAATATTATCTAAAAATACTACCAGTTTTATGAGATTTTGATACTTAACATTTAAGCGTTATTTTGGGGATGGTTTCAAATATGAATTTCCTCATCCTACTTGAGTATATTCATGCCATTCTAACTAATTTCAATGTAAATAAGAAATAAATACTTCAAGATCATAAAGTAGAAAGAATTATGAGTGTTTGATGTTAGCTTAAATCATTTAAAAAATTTATTTATATTTATGTATATTTATTAATCAAAAACGTGTGCATAAAGTCAATCTTGATGTCTCTTCATTCTAAAATTATTCCAAGTTAATATTTGGCAGAGTAGGATGATAGGGAATGAACTCAATGTTTACACAATGGTAGTTAGGAATTATATATATAATGTATGGTAATAGGTATGAAGAATCATATTTAGATATCTCAGAGACTTCTAATTTATGGAAGCCTATAAGTTATTGGGGTTTAGACAGATCTTAAATACAATATTAATAGTATTAAAGGGTGATGGTATGGAATAAAATAATAATGTGGAATCGTGTGTGTGGGGAGTAGGATGCTAGGGAATGAAATCAATGTTTACACAATGGTAGTTAGGAATTATATATATATATATATATCTATATATATATATATGGTCATAGATACAAGGAATCATATTTAGATATCTCAGAGACTTTTAATTTATGGAAGCCTATAATTTATTGGGTTTTAGACAGATCTTAAATACATTATTAATAGTATTAAAGAGTGATGGTAAGGAATAAAACAATAATGTGGAATCATGTGCATGGGAGGTGTTAAAGCTAATATTGTTATTAATATTTTAATTGATAATATGCATTATTTATTTAGAAATAAGTTATTAATTTATATAAACAATGAGAGTGCATTGAGAAATATATAAATAGTAATTATAAGCAAATTCAAATGTCAATAAATGGTTCGATAGGAAATCTAATATTTTAAAGAGAATCTTACATTTAGTCAAGATGATTTAGAGTGGATTACTATTAGTAGAAGTGAGGCACAAAAGGCCATGTGTGCCACCATTCCTTAGCCTAGATTTCTAGATATTGTGAAATGGGAATAAATGAACACCTTAGCTCCCGCAGAGCTCTTAAGGACATTCTCGAGAATAATAGTGGGTGGTGTTATTAAAAAAAAATGGGAGAAATTATTATTAGATATAAATTATTTGTAAGTTATAATACTTGATATAAGTAATTATAATTTTTCTTTATGACTCTCTTAATCTCAAACTTACCTTGAAATGCACTATAACTATTGGTGTTCTAAGACCATCAAGATAAAATAAATACCTCATTATCTAAACAAAATGAAAAATAACATTTAATTAAATGTGATGGCAAACACACTTTATTATGAGGGTCTTACATGGAATATCTAATGTTATTATCCTTGTGTACAATATTTATATGAATTTGGATGAAAATTATGTATACTATAATGGACCTAATGATCTTTATAGGGAGCATCAAGTTTCATATGCTCCAAATTTTCAAAGGAAATGAAGGGGTCTATTAAAGCATTGATTATGATGGGTATTTTTATTGATACCATATGTGAAAAACATTATCTTAACCATTTTTTGGGCACTAATATGAAGGGAAAATATTAGTTTTTGATAAGAAAATATATGGTAAATGCATCCAATAGAGTGTGTAACTCAATATAAATAAAGGACCTAAATGATTTTGACAATCTCACATGTTGGTGCATTGATGAGTTACTAATTTTTTTCTGCTTCAAAAAGTGACAAGAGGAGGCATTTCCATTTGCTGTGAGCATGCAAACAAAATGGAAAAATAATTGATGGTCAAGCCATCCCATAATTTAATAGTTTCTATGGATTCTACATTTACCACAAAAAAAATTGAAGTAACTAGTATAGAGCATTTTGATGCCTTTTTCTTTGTATGTGTTTATGCATTTTTTCAGATAGGTTATTTATTGTGATGGTTTTGATAGTATCTACTCTTTATTTTGTTTGTATATTATGAACATAAAATAAGTGTTCAAATTTCTTGGGAGATATCATCACATAGCCAAGTTAATGACATTAATGAATGGTTCATGGAGATCTGTCATCATGGCAAAGAGATGTTAGGTGTCAATTGGCCTATGAATGCATTTATGACATATGATGTTATCGTATATATATAAACTATAAGATAAATGTGGATTTTTGATATCAATCTAATTTGTTTATTCTTTGATCACCAATCTTAAAATGAATTTATTATTATGTTATGTTATCAACATATGGGCATTTTTTATGGTTGAGTTATTCTTTGTATGTGGCATGTTTGAAGAGCATGGCTAAAAAATCTACATAAGTTTTTATTTAATAAGAACTTGTGCACATAAATGTTTGGTAGGTTGGATGAAATTTTTCACTCAATTTATGAGGAAGAGGAGTTAATTATATGCCCGATCACCCCACTCCATGACAATTTCAATCATGAACTCAATTTAATTAGTACTTTAACAAAACAAGGGTAATAAATATCAACATAATATGTAAGGGTTTTTGTTCATACTACACCCTACAATATTTGTTTTATTTGTTTTTTATAACATTCCATTACAATCATATGCATCTACTTTACATTGAATGTAGATATGTGGCCAAATTATTTTCCTCATGAACCAAGAGAGTAATATTGTTATCGAGTCTTAACATTCATTTATAAATTTAAGATACTTCACTGGAAACAGAGTTAGGAGTGGTAGGAGATTGGACTAGGTGGTGCGAAGCCTCTTGAAGAGAGTTGAGCCTTACCATAAGTATAATAATATATTTAAGGAATATTATTTTTTTACAAATATGAAAAAAGGAGAAAAATGTTTATTAGTATTTATGCACCTCTGTCACACTGTTGATCATTACAAATCTAGGCAAGATATTACTTTTGTTCATATTTATTATTAATTTTTATTGATGATTCACCCTCTAGGTGGTAGGGGTACACTATTTTAAATGACCATCACTTCCCTCTATGCATTTGTAGATGCATGGAAAGTTAGAGTGAGCGAGCACAACCATGGCCCCAAAACAAGTGAATAAATTTGTCCCAAAAGTCTTTCATGAGGTAATGATAATGATTCTGACTCTCCATTACCTGATGTTATTTTGGATATGCATAAATTTGGCAAAGCTTATCATTTATTTGAAAATTTTACTTTGATTGCTTACTTTACTGGTAGATTTCCCTCTGAGAGCCTTCTGAAGCAATGGGTTCACAACCATTGGCAAGGTCATGGTGTGAAACTGGAAGGAGTCCAAAACCTTACCAAGGGCTTTTTTTGGTTTTTATTTTCAAACCCAGAGCACTGCAAAGCCTTTGTTAACCATGGGCCTTGGTTTATTCACAACACACTGGTTATATTTTCTCACTGGACTTATGATTTTTTAGTCTTAGAGCAAGCAAAGCTAGAAATACCTATTTGGGTTGAATTTCTTAGTTTAATTCTCCCCTTATGGAGTTTCATTGACTAGCATATAAAACACACAGGGTGCTTCATATGTCATGAGCAGACGAAGTTCTTTATGGCTTGTCCCCAAAAGAGGGTTTGTGCTAAATTGGATTTATCCCAATATTTTAAAGATTCAATTGGTATACAAATTGGCACTAACCATTTTTCTTAGCATGTTTTGTATACCAATCTCCTAAATACTTACTTTTTGTGTTAGTCCTAAGAACATATTATCTAGGAATGTTTTCTAATGGTGCATGCACCCCTGCTCCTCAATAAAAGGATGGATGTGAATCCAAACTATAGAATTGAAATAATGATGGTTGAAATATCATCACCAATAAAAAAATGACAACTCTTATAAAGGTGGTGGAAAGACACAAGCCTCTACTCACAGACCTATTGGGAATAGCCATGCCTTAACTTCTGTTGGCAAAATTATTTTTCCTAATAAATATTCTCCTCCACTTATGAATATTATGAAATTAGTGGCCTCTCTGGTTGAGATGCCATTGCCAAAACCCTCTCCTAAGATGTGTGTTCTAGAAGAAGAATGGGCTTTGGTCACCTTAGACTGTAAAATAGTGTTTCAGTGCTCTTGTAGCCCTTTTCCATCTCTTAAAGAGGAGGAATATATAGAACATAAGTAAAAACCATTTAGAATAAATTAATTCTTGCCCAATAAACTCATGTTTAATTAGTTCATTATGCTAGAATATCCCACAAATTAGAATGACACACACCTTGATAATGCCTATAGTTATTTACTCATGGAATGTTTGAGGCCTTACTGATCCATCATGTAAGTATGTAGTTATAAATAGTTGTTAGCTCTTTCACAACATGAAAATTATTTATTTTCAACAGGTCAATATTTATTAGTTCTTACTGTAAAATGCAACATGAATAATTTTTCCTGGAGCCATATGTCAGGTTACTAGGCATGAAGCTAAGTGTGGTGGGGTCATCAATTTTTTGGCTCTAGAGATTATTCAAAATATTATATCCTAGGGTGTGGACCCCACCCACTAGGTGGTATGGACCCTTTTTGACTTTAATAATTGCATCATTAGGCTAGTTAACTTGTATGCCTCTAATGATGTTGTGGAACAAGATGCCTTATGGAGGTAGCTAGTCAACTCACTTTTAGATGTGCACTAGATCTTTTATGGTGATTTTAACAGGGTAAAATCAATTGAACATAAAGGACATGTTCCAATGTGTTGGTGTGTTAGTGATCAAAAAGCTTAGTTTTATATGCATAAAACACTTGGGGTGTTTGATCTTAATCATCACTAGATAAAAACTTTGGACTCCCCCTAGTTCACCTGGTCTAACTTTTTTTAGAGAGAAGATAGGGTGCTTTAGTGTCTTGACCGAGTCTTGTTGGCTAAGCAAGATCTTTTATTTTGTTGTCCCAATCCATGATAGGGTAATATCAATCATCCCCAATAATTTTTTATTATATAGTCACCCTATTTTATTTAATATTGAATGGACCACACCTAAATTTAAGCCTACCTCCACTCAATTTTATCTCAATATTGCTCACCTCAAACATAGAAGAATAGTGGGGCATATTGTCAAAATTTGGAAATTGGTTCCTCAGCCAAAGGGAGATACTGGTTAGATTTAGTGGTGGTCAAATGTTCTTTCTCTTACTTCCACCTTTCTTTGGATCTATGGTAAACAAGTGAACTCTTTCAAACAACATCTGTATAATGCTAAAAACCATGAATATATCTAGGTTTCAAATGAATTAGATCAGTCACCTTTTAATGTTCACCTCTAATCTCAAGTGGAACATTAGAGATGTAAACTCCAAATTGAGGAAACTGCAAGGATAAAGGATCTCAATTGTGAGCTTGTATGCACTAGTTAAAAATTAAAGACAAAGTCTCTAATTACTTTTTTCCACTTCTTTTCTCTAGGAGAGTTATTGGTAGAATAAAAGCTATCAAGGAAGGAAACAATCAACTTACCAAATTTCATGACATTCTAAAATATTTTTTTCATCATTACCATGTTGTTTTATTATCACAAGATTATTCTTCAGAATGGGAGGTGGATCTCCATTAATGCCTCCAGGTGGTGCCTTGAAAAGTTTCCAATTCTCAAAGAGTAGCCTATGATAGGCCCTTATCTCTCAATGACCTCCATAAGGATTTTAATCAGATGGTAGTTGATAAAGCTCTAGGAATTGATGATTTCTTATGTGAGTTATACCAAATCCTTTAGGATACTATTGGTCATGATCTTCATTGAGTTTATTAAGAAGTTATTTTAACCAATATTTTGGATCCCTTATAAACTAGGGTAAGATCAAGTTTATTCCTAAGGATGGTGATCCTAAAATTATTACCCATTAGAGGTATATTAATTTACTCAATGTTTCATATAAGATTATTTCTAAGGCTTTAGCCCTCAAGGTCAAGCATATTCTCCCTTTAATTGTCAACAGTGAGCAAACTGGTTTCATTTAGAATATATTCTTTTGGATAATGTCATTACCATTTGAGAAGGTATGGAATGGACTCAAATTTCTAATCAAAAGGATTTGCTTGTCAAGATTGATTTTGAGAAATCCTATGATCGTATTGAGTGGCCCTTAATTCTATCCATGTTGTAGGACCTTGGTTTTGGCAATAAATTTGTTCAGACTATTAACATGCTCTTTATGGATGTTAGGGTTTGTATCACTATCAACAACACCCAATATTCTCAGTTTAAACTTTATCATTCTATCTAACTAGGATTCCCTTTATCCCCTTATTTAATTATGCTAGTAGTAAAAGGATTTAGCTACCTCCTATCTAATTACACTGCCAGGGGTTTGGTGAAAGGCATCTCCCTTCCTCAGTTTGATAGATAGATTTTAAATGGCCACTTCATGGATGATTATTTTCTCTCTCTTTAAGAGGAAGAAGAGTCTATTAGGAATTCCATGGAATGTCTCCATATTTTTTGTTTGGAATTAGGCTCATATATTCAATGGAGGAAAACTCAGTGTTACCATCAGTCTATGGGGCCTAAACCTCCTTAGCTAGAGGGATATCAATGGTAGTGGCTTCTTCTAGGGGTATAATATAAGTTTCTTGGAATCCCTTTTGCTTTTCAAGCCTCTCTCTCTGAGCTATGATCTTATGTGGTGCAGAGAGTTGAAAAAAAAATCTTTTTGGATCACCAAGCCTCTATCTCATGTTGGAAAATTTCAAATTTGCTCTAAAGTCTTGGCATCTACTCATTTGTGTTGTTTCTCTTATTGGCCCCCTTCTAATGCCACTTAATAAAAATTAAAGAAACTTCTAAGATATTTTCTATGGGATAACTCTGGGGGTGATAAGTATTTCCACATAGTTGCTTGGAACATATGTTGTCAACCCAAAGAAGCTGGGAAACTAGGTCTCTTAGATATTAAATTTTGAGGCCTTACCCTTGGTGTCAAATGGATTATTACAGGTCTTAATAAGGATGAAGCCTATAATATTATTCTATGCCATTGTATTTCTCTAGGACTCTCGTGTGATATAAAGGCTTGGTAGAGCCTGGGACTTCAATTTTTGCTCATTACCCTAGTGCCTATTTAAATTAAAAGTACCTTTGTAATCCATTGCCTATGGAAATCTTGGGAAAATCTTAAGCCTCACCTAAACTAGATAAGGGAGAGTTTCAGGAATGGCCTCTCCATTAACACCTAGTCTCTCTGGTAGTCACCTTGCTTAAATTTTCATAATGTTCCCTATGCCTTAGTCCCTTGGGTTAAAGGGTTAAATATTTTTAGAAAAGGTGTGAAGGTTATCAGTGATATTTTTTCAAGGAGAATAGGGCATGGCTCACTCGGTAACAACTTCAAAATAAATTTTATTTAAATAATTCAGATGTAGAGGCTATTACAAAAATTCAAGGTTCCATACCTAATGAGTATTTACACAAAATAAGGGTCAACTCTCTTGTTCCTTGGTGGAAGGATTGGTATTGGCCTATGACCACCCCTTTCACTTGGTATTCTCCTCATTTGGGGTATAATTTACCATCCCCTCAACATATTATAGATGACATGCTCAAATTTAGATGGAATTTCCATTCCAGACATGGGGTTTGAGACTAACGGTTTAGCACTGTGTGGTCTACTAATTATTGAGCCCAAAAAAGCTCAATTTTTATGCTATCTCATTTATCAGGGCCTACCTGTGGGTGATTGGCTCAAGCATCTAGGCATATCCAACCCTATTTTCCCAACTTGTTAGCAACCAGAGATTATTAAGCACATTTTTGGTTTTGCTCTCATGCATAATCTACGTGGTGATGGATTTCATTCCCTTTCTCAACCCTTTTGACTTGAATTCTTCACATGGAAGATGGTTCTCTAGGGGGAATCAACTTTGTTACCTACAAAATATTAAAAAAATTGGTAGATCTTTTGAGTTGATATTTTATTTCAAATCTAGAAAGCTAGAAATTATACTTGCTTTCATCATGAAGAATTAGAATGTAGTTTTTCTAGTACTAACAAAATTACTATTCTATCTAATATTACTCTTTATATTCAAATTCAAGTAGATAAGGTCCACCTAGAACTCAACCACCTCCAATGTTCACTCAACCACTAGGGAAAAGCCTTGTGCACAATTAGTCATGAACTTTCTGAGCCCCCATGGCATCCTACACCTCCCCAAAGATGAGGGTGTGGGCCATGTCAGCAACATTCCATAACTAGACATAGGAGTCATTCTCTTCGTTGGTCACACCTCACTGGTCTTATCCTCTTCATGGTTGTTACAACTTAATTCTTTACTAAGCTAATTATTTGATTATCCATGGATGCATATAGTTGATAAATTTAGATTTAGTTATTTTAACTAAGCTTTGAGATATATGTTATTATGGAACAGTAGGATATTGCTTAAGTTAGATGATTAAATTATTTTAAGTTAGCTGTAATGTATATGTTTATATTACAAACATGTTGATTTGTTATTTTAGTTATATTTTGTGATGTATGTATATAATGACTATTATGGTATAACTAGTTGCTTATTGTGAGTTTGATGCATCGAACTCATCCCTTAGAATGTGATGGAGGGAGAGAATCATCAGAGAGGGTGATGTAGATGGAGATGTTGAATGATGACAGAGAAATCAGCTAAAACCCTGCACAAACAATATTATTTAAGACATGTTAGATGCATAGTTGAACAATTTACATAGTACATTGTAATGCCATTTGCATTTAGTCAATATTTATGCGTGGTTAACTTAGTATAGAAATGATGTGGAGTTAATTATATGTGTTTATGATTGTAGTGCCTTTATTAAATTATTATGGTTAACTATTATATTAATTAGTCATTTATTATTAAGATAATATGGAAAATATTAAAAAAATAATAAAAAAATAAAATAAATAAAATCAAAAAATTGAATAAAATAGTAATTATATATTTAAAGGAATATATTATTATAAAAAGGAAAAAATAAAACAAAAGTGAACTTTTAAAAAGAAGAAAGAATGGCTTTAAAACAAGAACAAATATTTTCATGAAAAGTAGCACTTTATTAAAAATAAAAAGAGGAACAATTAGGGGGTACAATTAAAAAGAGAGAAGGAAAAATTGAGATAAAAGTAAGGTATGACATGAGAAGAAATGAAAGATTATGAAAAGGAGACCATAATAATTTTAGAAGGGAATTCGAAAGAGCAGAAAGAGGGCATAGCACAAGGATAAGGGTGAAGATACATAGGAATCTAACAAAGTATCTTGTCATGTAGGTAATGCATTAAAATTAATTCCATTCATGATGAATAGTATAATAAATAGGAAGGGATTAAAATATAAATAACTCACTATGTGTTTATGCAAAACTAGACATAGACTATGTTATATGTGTCATATTTAAACTTTTCATCACCATATGCTACTAAATAGTGGTAAATTAGGGGTTCAGTTATGAGTGGCATCCCTATAAAAATATAATAAGATTGATATTAATAGAGGTTTAATATATATTTATATATCTTCCTTTATTTAGTCATTGTTTAAGGTAGTATCATTTGTATGTGATTTTAAGATTAAAAAAGATATCATCTACATATGCACTAATTTGTCATACATATTGGATGATTTGATTGAAAATAAGGCACTGACTATATTCATATGGTTCTCTCAGACCAATATATATATATATATATATATATATATATATATATATATATATATATATATATATATATATATATATATATATATATATATATATATAATCCAAGATAATGAATGTGGTCTATAGCCAGCAATTTGGTAAGAATAAATTAGATAAACATACTAATGTAAGGCGTTATCAATAAATTCTTATTATTATTAAGCTTTTAGATAATTATTATTCAAGATGTTATTTTATAACTACAATGATCTACTACCAACTACAACATAGTATGATAATAAGTGACAACAAACTCGATGCAAAGCAAACAACAATTTATAAGAGTAAAGTAGCAACATGGAAAAGCATATAGCGACTTAAAATGAGTAAACAATGACTTATTTTATAATCATGTAATGATTTAGTAAAACAATAATGCTAATAACTAGTATGGGATGATTTTATTAGTGTCTTTTATATCTATTATGGGGTGATTCAATTATATGTTAGTCAGTTATTTCTAGATCTTATTCACTGCCCATACTCCCAAATCATTAAACTTAGCATTTATCCCTAAATTGCCTGGTAGTGACAATATATACTGAGATTTTATGAATTTAAATGACTTAACCCAAATGTATCCTCATTATGTGAGTGATATATAGACAAGTTTATATTGATTAATTAGTGGTTGACCCTTATTAAAGAATATTATAAATCATCTCACTAAGCATCATCCTGTGTCATTATGTAATACTAATCAGGGAATGGATATTACAGTCAATATGTGAGTGATATAACCATTTTGTAATATAATTATGGATTTGAATTTAAAGTGAGATGCAATATATAGAGATGAGTTTTGCTCAACACAATATATAGATGCATTAACTATTAATAAGCATATAATCATTACTCTGTAAACTCATTATTAATACACTCGAGAATAATATAGAAGTAAATACCGATTCATATATTGGAGTTTTAAAGCACTAAATGTATCCGTATAGTATATTTATGACTTACTATATTATGCTTAGAGTGTATGTTAGAAGTTTGTGAGTAAGAAGGTCACAATATAAAAAGAATTAAATCCATACCAATTATTTTACATGTACAAATAATATAATAGTTAGAAAGATTATAGTAATGCGACAACACTATGTTACATGCAAAGAATCAATTATTCTCAATATAAAGAATCAATACAAGATGTATTATAAGAAGTTGATATATAAATATATCATTGATTAAATATAGATTTTGGTTAGTAATTATCACAACCTTGGGTGATTCATATGTCTGTAAACTTGATGAAACTATTGTGTATCATATATGAGCAATTAGTATATTACTGAAACACTCTTATGCAAACCAAAATATGAAAGACCATATTGTTTTGAGAACTTGTGTACAAAGTTATGTACATTTTGAAAATGACAAGATGATAATCCCTTCATTAATATTATGGGAGTAAATATATCTATATTAGATCATCAATGTATCTTTTGAGTGGGAAAGTTATAACGATTAGGTCATTAATAAGAGTTCTAATGACTATTTCAAACCATATTTATATATTAGTAAAATTTCTATGAGAAACATAGTGTGTGTGTGTGAGAGGGTATTCATATATAAAATATATCTATACATGGTTTTGAGATATTCATATAAATTATCACATATAAGTGTAATGGGACATATGCCTAAACTCATAATTAAATGGATTTTTAAATTAATTCAAAGGGTTTCGTGGGTCTTAGAAACTATAACTATGTGAAAATAGTCTCCTAGAAAAAGAATTAAGTTGTTAAAATGAAAAAATTATGGAATAACTTAGTTATGAGTTATCTGACTTGAGAATAACATGACTGAACTACTAAAATATATTTATACACAGTAATGTGAACTTATGTGTAGTACATATTATGATTATATTATGTGTAAGTGTTTAGAAATATGTAGCATATAATAGTGTAATGTGATGCATGCCTATAAATTATGTTTCTTTGAATGGTAGTATGCAGTTTAAACATAGGGTATACCTGTATGGTATAATCTTGTACTTTCTTGTTTATTATTTTTAAGTGTGGGTCATTTGATTCTTAAAATCATATAAGGATGGTTATGTGTATTTATTTAGTTGTGAACTATGATATTATGGGATGACATCGAATACTACAATATAAATGTATGTTATGCCCTGATGGTACCAACTATAATTAATATACCTAGAACTCATTCATATGTTTAACGGATTAAATGTATATGTGAGGTTTATTACTATGGATAGCATGTTTTATGACATTTATTAAGATTTTATTTATGCATGCATACAACCCCTAAGAGTATAATGACTACTAGGATGTGTTTTAGGAAAATTGTGACTTGCCTTGTTACATCTAGTTGCTTGAATAGAAACTTATGTTTCCATGTATTTAAGACTGCTTTACTATGAATGATTGTGAACAATTAGTAGTTATATCTTAGAAAACTAGACTATCATAATATAGGTTATCATAGGGTGTGGTGTACTTGAAAAATACTTTTAGTAATTTGAAACTGTAGTTAAATGTGTATTGTATTTGGATGGTAAAACTGTAGTCATTATTTCTATTATGGAATAAATAATAATGTGAGATTCATTCATGTGTTTGATATGTTAAGGTGTGGAGCCTAAAAGTTTCACATATGAGCACATTACCAAAGTTGCAGGTTTACACAGTCACCGGCGTCGGTTAGGTGCAGTTGAAGAGACGCCGGCGTCGGCAGAGGATCGGTCGACGTCGGTCACAGGCAAGCAGGCAGGAACCAGCGTCGGTTACCTGTGCATCCAGAATGCTATTTTCGAGGACAAAAGCGAGTGTTTGCATGATGAGTTTAAGTCTTAGTCTTAAGTTCACGTTTCTATTATTAGTAAGATTGTTTTTAGAGCCCTTGTTCAAGAGGCTTAACTGTTGGTTGTAAGTGCATGCTCAAGTTTCCTAATTCTATATGTAGAATTAGATCTTCTTAGCTTAGTGTGATTATTGTAGTAGTTCATTGTATGTGAATGTTGAATAAAAATATAGAGTTGTATCAATCCAGGTTATTGGAGTTGATTGTAATTAAGTGAGAGAGCTCTTAAGGGATAGAGATCTAGAGAGAGATCTTATGCATCTAAGAGAGGTGTGGAAGAAAGAAGTTTCTTCAATTGTATTCCTTTTGTAAAGAGTTTAATACAAGTTTTCAGGGTGGTTTCTTGTATCTCTTGTTCTTTGCTATTATCTGATTCTAGTTACTTATCTATCTGATTTAATTATGTGGTTTATTGCTTTCATAAGTGTAATCTATTGTTGGTTGATCCCCAACAAGTGGTATCAGAGCCTTGGTTGAAGGTTTAGAGTTTGATATCCAATAATTGGTATCAAAGCTCAGGTTCACTAACAGGTGGTTCAGATCTATGTAGTGTGTGTATTGATTACAGGTTGCTCACAAGAGTTTCTGCAGGGATTTCTATTTGAGTGGGAGAAACAATGGCAGATGAAAGTAAACTGAGAATGGAGAAGTTCAATGGCAAAAACTATCAACATTAGAGAATGTAGATAGAGGACTATCTGTATCAGAAGGATCTATACTTACCGTTAGGTGGGATTGCAAAGAAGCCCACAGACATGGAGGATGAAGAATGGGAAGTTCTTGACAGAAAGGCTCTGGGGTCTATAAGACTGAGTCTAGCATCTACTGTGATATCTAATTTATCATAGGCAAAAACAATGGTAGAGTTGATGACTACTCTAGCAAATTTGTATGAAAAACCCTCAGCTTCTAATAAGGTATATCTTATGAAGCAACTATTTAATTTACATATGCAGGAAGGTGGATCTGTATCTAATCACCTGAATGATTTCCATGGTATTGTAAATCAATTAAGTTCAGTCAAAATTGTATTTGATGATGAAATAAAAGCTCTTTTAATATTATGTTCTTTGCCTGAACGCTAGCATAGCTTAGTAATGGTAGTTAGCAATACTGCATCTGCATCAAATATTTTAAAAGTAGAGGATGTTTTTAGTGTTATCTTGAATGAGGAAATTCGCAGGAAAAGCACAAAAGAGACATCTAGGAACGCTTTAAGTTTTGAAAGCAGGGGAAGGCAAAAAGAGAAGAGCAAGAAAGGGAGATCAAGATCTAAGTCTAAGGGGAGAGGTAGATCCAAATCCAAAAATGGCAGAAGGCCACAATGCTGGAATTGTAGAAAGATGGGGCACATAAGTAGAGATTGCTGGTCAAAGCCTAAGGAGGACAATCAGCACGAAGGAAAAGAAGAAGCAAAGGTAGCAGGTATTGCACAAGATGCTTTAATATTCTCTCTGCATAATAATATAGAATCTTGGGTGTTAGATTCTGGTGCATCTTTTCATGCTACCCCTAATAGGGAATATTTTTGTGACTATATCTATGGAGATTTTGGAATAGTGTATCTAGGGGATGATGAACCCTATAAAATTATTGGCAAAGGTAAAGTGCAGCTGAAAATGCAGAATGGCAACACATGGGTGTTGAAAGAAGTTATGCATGTTCCTAGCTTGAAGAAAAATTTGATTTCTGCAGAAAAGTTAGGGGATGAAGGCTGTACAGTAACTCTCACAGCAAAATCTTGGAAGGTGACCAAGGGTGCACTTGTTATGGCTAGAGGTAAGAGAGTAGGTACTCTCTATTTGTGTAATTGAGTTACTAACAATTCTCCTTCTATATTATCTACTTCAGATGTGGATGCAAAATTGTGGCACTCAAGACTTGGCCACATGAGCGAGAAGGGGATGTCAATTCTTAAGTCTAAAGGTAAGCTTTCAGATTTGAAAAGCATGGATCTAGAATTTTGTGAGCACTGTGTATTTGGAAAACAGAAAAGGGTTAGTTTTCTCAAGACTGGGTCTACAAAGAAGAAGCATAAGTTGCAGCTTGTTCACACAGACGTGTGGGGACCAGCTCAGGTAGCTTCTATTGGAGGATCACAGTACTATGTTTCGTTCATAGATGATGCTACAAGAAAGTTATGGATCTATTGTATTAAGAAGAAATATGATGTATTTGAGACTTTTAAGATTTGGAAAGCTATGGTTGAGAATGAAATAGGCAAAAGATTAAAGTGCCTGAGATCTGACAATGGTGGAGAGTTCTACAGTTATAAGTTCAACTAGTATTGTTACATGCATGGAATCCGTAGGCAAATGACGGTTCCAAGGACACCTTAGCAGAATGGAATTGCTGAAAGGATGAATAGAACAATCATGGAGCATGCAAGATGTATGAGATTGCATGCTGGTTTGCCTTTAGAGTTTTGGGCAAAAGTTGTTGACACTGTAGTGTACTTGATTAACAGATGACCCTCTACAGCTTTGGATGGTGGAATTCCAGAAGAGGCTTGGACAGGTAAAAAGGTAGATCTCTCTTTTCTCAAAGTTTTTGATTGTGAAGCCTTTGTGCACGTAGATAAGGAAAATTGAAAGAAGCTCGATGCTAAGTCTATGAGGTGCACATTTATTGGCTATGGCTCAGATGATTTTGGTTTAAGATTTTGGAATCTAGGAACTAACAAGATAATTAGGAGCCGTGACATTGTTTTCAATGAAAAAGTGATGTATAGTGATCAGCTGAAGAAGCTGAATCAATCTGGGTAGAGCAATGGTGAATTGGATGAGGTGACGGTCCAAAATGAGCTTGTGGGAAAAAGAAATAATCACTTGCAGGAAACACAGATACCGATGTCGGTAGGATAGGAACCGGCATCGATAGAACAGAAACCGATGTCGGTCATATAGAGACCGATGTTGGCAGCACAGGCACCAACATCGATCAGGCAGAATCGGCGTCGGCCAGTAATAGGTCTAGAGGTGATCGAGGTTGGTCACTGTCAAAGAATTTGGGTGGACAACATGTTGTGAACGAGTCTCAGACACCCATCAAGAGGTCTGAAAGGGTAAGTAAGCCTCCAATTAGATATTCTCCTTCATTATTCTATTTATTGCTAACTGATGGTGGAGAACCATAAAGTTTTGAAGAAGCAATATAGGTGGAGTCCAAGAGTCAGTGGGAGCATGGCATGGTTGAGGAGATGGAGTCCTTAAGAGAGAACCAAACATGGGATTTGGTTGAATTGCCAGCTGGTAAGAGGACACTGAAGAACAGATGGACCTACAAGTTGAAAGAAGGTGAGAATGGACAGATGAGATATAAGGCCAGATTGGTAGTGAAAGGATTTGCACAAAAGCCAGGTATTGATTTTGGTGAGATTTTTTCTCCTATTGTTAAAATGACTTCTATATGGATTGTATTGTCTTTGGTTACTATTGAGGATTTGCATCTTGAGCAGCTAGATGTTAAGACAGCATTTCTTCATGGAGATTTGGATGAGGAAATTTATATAGAACAACTGGAAGGATTTGAGGTCAAAGGTAAGGAGAAGTTAGTGTGCAGATTGAAGAAAAGCTTGTATGGCCTCAAGCAAGCTCCTAGACAATGGTATTTTAAATTTGATAGGTTTATGACTGAGCATGGCTACAGTAGGTGTCAATCTGACCATTGTGTGTATTTTAAGAGATTGGATAACGATATATTTATTATTCTATTGTTGTATGTAGATGATATGCTAGTTGCAGGATCACACATGCAGAATATCTCTAAGCTTAAGATGAAATTAGCTCAAACATTTGCTATGAAAGATTTGGGAGCAGCAAAGAAAATCCTTGGCATGAGCATTAAGAGAGACAGGAAAAATCACAGGTTGATATTGTCTCAAGAGGATTATGTGGACAAGGTATTGAAACGGTTCAATATGCAGGATGCTAAATCGGTAAGCACACCTTTGGCTAGACATTTTAAGTTATGTAAAGAACAATGTCCTAATTCACATGATGAGGTAGAGTACATGAGTAAGGTTCCATATTCTTCCGTAGTAGGAAGTTTGATGTATGCAATGGTGTGTACTAGACCAGATATTGCCCAAGCAGTGGGAGTTGTAAGTAAGTATATGGCCAATCTAGGTAAGAAACATTGGAAAGCAGTTCAGTGGATCTTTAGATATCTGAGAGGAACTAGCAGTAGGCACTTGTGCTATGGAGGTTCAGATACTTCTCTACATGGTTATGTAGATTCAGATATGGTAGGTGATTTGGATGGCAGGAGGAGCACCACAGGTTATGTTTTCACTGTAGGGGGAATGACGGTTAGCTGGATATCTAAGTTGCAGAAGGTTGTTGCCTTGTCAACTACAGAAGCAGAGTATATTACAGCCACAGAAGCTAGCAAAGAGATGATATGGATGACACGGTTCATGGAAGAGCTTGGAAGGGAGCATGGGAGTTGCAGATTATATAGTGATAATCAGAGTACAATCCATCAAGCTAAGAATTCAGCTTTTTATTCAAGAACCAAGCACATACAGCTAAGGTACCACTTCATATGACAGGTATTGGAAGATGGTGATTTGAAGCTGGAGAAGATCCATACAGATAGGAATCCTGCTGATATGTTAACCAAGCCGGCTACAAAGGAGAAGTTAAATCTTCATTCAACTTCTGTTGGTCTTCATGATTGAGTTGAAGATAGAGGAGCTAGAAGATGTTGCTGTACAGGTACTGGTGCAGCTGTTTATCTCCAAGTGGGAGATTGTTAAGGTGTGGAGCCTAAAAGCTTCACATATGAGCGCATTACCAAAGTTGTAGGTTTACACAGTCACCGGCATCGGTCAAGAGCAATCGACATCGGTCAGGTGCAGTTGAAGAGATGCCAGCGTCGACAGAGGATCAGCCGACGTCGGTCACAGGCAAGCAGGCAGGAACCGACGTCGATTACTTGTGCGTCCAGAATGCTATTTCTGAGGACAAAAGCGAGTGTTTGCATGATAAGTTTAAGTCTTAGTCTTAAGTTCACATTTCTATTATTAGTAAGATTATTTTTAGAGCCCTTGTTCAAGAGGCTTAACTGTTGGTTGTAAGTGCATGCTCAAGTTTCCTAATTCTATATGTAGAATTAGATCTTCTTAGCTTAGTGTGATTATTGTAGTAGTTCATTGTATGTGAATGTTGAAGAACAGTACAGAGTTGTATCAATCCAGGTTGTTGGAGTTGATTGTACTTAAGTGAGAGAGCTCTTAAGGGATAGATATCTAGAGAGAGATCTTGTGCATCTGAGAGAGGTGTGGAAGAAAGAAGTTTCTTCAATTGTATTCTTTTTGTAAAGAGTTTAATACAAGTTTTCAAGGTGGTTTCTTGTATCTCTTGTTCTTTGCTATTATCTGATTCTAGTTACTTATCTATCTGATTTAATTTCATGGTTTATTGCTTTCATAAGTGTAATCTATTGTTGGTTGATCCCCAACATGATAGAATAAATGTAAGTTGTTAGATTATCCTATGCATATCATGTTATGTGATATTATTTCTAGTACGATGTAAATTGTATGAATTTTTTGGTTATATTATGGTAACCAATTTCGCATTATTGATACTAAGTAAGGAGATGGACTTCACTGGCTTACTAGCATCATAGTACTAGATGAAGGCAATATGATCAAGTGATTATTGATACTAAGTAAGGAGTGAGATGGACTTCACTGGCTTACTAGCATTATAATACCAGATGAAGGCAATCTGATCAAGTGGTGTGTATGAATTTTGAATGATTTATAGATTGTTATTATTTATTATTATTAAAAACTTTAATCAAAGTATGTTTAGTGAGACATTATCATTTCATGAGTATGATTTACATGTTTATATGATATCTTTTAAGATAATGGGTTTTCTATGATACACTGCATGTTTAGTTTTGAAAATCATACAACACATGAGTACTTGTTTGTCTCTCTAAATTTTTGCACCATCACTATCTACTCATCTATGAAGGGAAGGCCATTCCCTAATGGGATTAGTGCAGGGGATTGTTGGTATGTGATTGATGTGGAAAAGCACCCAAATGATGATCTCCCTCTCCCCATCAGTAATTACTTGGAGATGACACTTGAAATTACCACATATATTGGAGAGTCTGGGAAACTCATACTCTAAGGAGCCACACATCTTATTTATGAATGTTGTATTATATTATGTTTAATATTAAAAACATTATCATGAAGAGTTGTAATTACCTATTTACTGTAGATTAATATTAGTGGTTATGTATTATACCAGTAGTGGCTAGATATTTGTAATTACTTTTTATGTTTGTATTATGATGTGTTTCATATGTTGATAGTGATCATTGGCTATTAAATGTCACATATTTATTTATAATTAACACACTTAGAATATTTTTTATGATCACTACTTAGATTCTCATGGTGTAATCCATTTATAGTATATGTGTTTAATTAAGAAAAATCACATTTATCTATGTTAAACCCAATGGGGTTGTTACATGTGGTATCAAAGTTGTGGCTTAAACTCTAGCACCTACTGAGTCCATTAAAATTTGCATGTCCTTTTATTCACTAGTGTAAACCTAATGACATGAAGTATTACATCAATATTTTGGATTTGTAGTGCCTTGATGTAGAACCATGTTATACCATGATTGGAGTTTTGAGACTTGGTAGATCATCTTGTATGGCTTAGTGACTATTGTAGGTATGGAACATTCATGAAACATTGTGTGGAACATTGAGTGTGTAACTTATGAGAAATTTCACTCCCTTAGAATTTTTAAAGGGTTGGTTTATTGAGTGTCTCGATGGTGTTGTTTATTATGTAATATGTTTAGGTAAGTGCATAGTTTAGTTCATGAGTTGTGAACAAGAAATGCCTATCAAATTTTGATCACCTAGATCAGAAACCTCAAGAGTGATTACATCTTTACTTAGTAATTAAGTTACCTCTACCATTTATGTTTTATGTTGTGAGTATTTAAGAGCATGGGATGGCTCTCACTTAATTATATGTGTTTTAGTTTTTATGACTTATATACACTAATATTAAGAGTGTAAAATTTAATAAGACCATTTTTAGTTTAGTACCACCTAGTGTGGTGCAAATTTTCTTATAGTCAAGTGTTGATGTCTTTGTTTAGATTTCCTTTGTGTTAGGATTTTGTTTATGGATTGACACCCATATTATTTATGTGGATTAGGAGGAAGTGTCATCTCTCATAGTTGGCATAGATGTGAGTTGTCACTCCCTCACTTTCCTTTGACATCATTATAAGCCCTTGAGAGGATTTTTATTTTCATGATGTTGAAACTTGTTTTTGAAATATTATTTTGGACCATAGTCCTTGTAGTTCATGGAATAGTGTCTTCTTATTCTTGTTGGGATAGAAGTTGTAGGATTGAATGGATTAATACATATTTATGATTATTATTTTTCCTTTCAGTTGTGGAAGCAAGTTATGTTAATACTCATGTAAGATTGGTGAGTAGTGATTTGGCAACTTGAGTTGCAGTGTTTTTTTTTTACCATGTGAGGGTATTTAAGAGTTTGTTGTTGAGATGTTAGTTCTCTAATTTTCACTTGTGACATCTTAGAGTCATAATTTTTAGTGCTACTTTATCTAAAAATTATGAACCTAGACCATGTGGAGTGGTAAACCTTGAATTCATACTGGGTCTAGATTAAGAATTATAAGTTGATTATAATTGTTATGTTATTACATACCCTAGATTAGATTGGTAATATTTTATGTTGCTTAAAGCATGTTGTTTTGAAAATATTTTTATGTACCTTCAATGGGAGCAAGTAGGGTATAGGATGTGTGGAACATCTTGGTAGTCTAAAAGGGTAGAGATAAACTTTCAACTTGTTGTGTAACTAGATGAGCAAGCAAGGAGACATTGTCTCACTTGTTTCTTTTATAAGGTTGTAAAGACAGTGTGATTCTTGACCTAAATATTATAAAATAGGTTGGTACTAGTTATGTTTGGCTAGTGTCAACATAATACAATTATGGAACGATTGTATGAATTTTTTTTAGTATGTATGTTGGTATATCTAGAATTTTTTAGCATATAGTATTGCTTTCTATGATTTGTTAGTGTAAAAGTATGATTCATTGAACCTTGTGCATATTTTAGAGATCATTAAGTTGTGGAGCCTGAAGGGAAGAGTAGTGAATTAGGAATGTGAGATGGGAGTGGATCATATTTAGTCTCACATTGAATCAATAGTTACTACATTTAGATTTGATAAGGGGAGCTTGTCGAATCCATGATTTGATAGATGAACTTATTAATTTTACTGACTTTGGATCTGATAGATGGACTTATTGTATCTAGGATCTAATAAATAAACTTGTCAAATTTAGTAATATGGCCATATTCATGTATACTATGGAACATGTATCCCTTAATTTTGAAATGTGGTATGCATTGAAAATGTAGTATTTCTAGTTCTTATTCATCATCATATTTGACCAGAATATACGTGGAGTAGTAGAAGTATTGAGATGTTATACTTACTTGAAGTTATATGGAGTAGAAATAATATTAACTTATATATATCATTCTTATCATGCTCTCTAAATATTTTTATTTAGAGTGAGAAAAACACTCTCTAGGTTAGAGAGATGTGCAAAGGAGGGTGGAAGGTTTTGTGAAACTCTCCTTGGATATTTGTTTTTGGCTTTTATGATGATCTCATGTGCTTTTGAAAAGTCAATAAAACTTTCACTGAAATCTGTGGGATGCTTTAAAGTATTAGAAGTGGTCAGTCTTATAGTTTATAGGCTTATATTGCTAGTTTTGAATTCGGGGTGGTCATGATAGAACCAATCAGAGTAAGTGACACTCACAAACCTTGTATGCATAATAGTGAGATGTCATAGAGAAGGGTATTTTAGGACCAATACTCTAAGAATAATACTATTTGGAAGAATTAACTGAGTTTTATAGGTAATTTTCACACTTATTTGCTTAATTTAATACTTATACTATGTTAATTCCTTGTTGAACAATGTTTTTAATTTAGAACTTATATTTGAATAAGAGTCATCTGGGATGATGATTAACTTTACGGGGGAAGGATGTTACATCTTGAATCTTTGCTAAGCAAACTATTTGAATAACAGTGGATATATATAATTGATAAATTTGGATTTGGTTATTTTAACTAAGATTTGAGATATATGTTGTTATGGAACAGTAAGATAGTGCTTAGATTACATGATTAAATTGCTATGAGTTAGCTGTAATATATATTTTTACATTACAAAAATGTTAATTTATTATTTTAGTTACATTTTGTGATGTACGTATATCATGATTGTTATGGTCTAACTACCTACTTATTATGAGGTTGATTCAGGAGAACTCATCCATGACGATGTGACAGAGGGAGAGCATCATTGGAGAGGGTGACATAAATGGAGATGTTAGAATATGAAATAGAAATAAGCTATAACCCTATACATACCATATTATTTAAGACATATTAGATGCATAGCTAAAAGATTTGTGTAGTACATTTTAATGTTGTTTATATTTAATTAGTATTTACACATGGTTAACTTAGTATAGCAATGATGTGGAGTTAATTGTATGTGTTTATGATTCGAGTGTCTTTATTAAATTATTGTGGCTAACTATTCTATTAATTAATCATTTATTATTAAGATAATTTGTAAAATATAAAAAAATAATAAAGAAATAAAATCAATAAAATTAAAAAATAGAATAAAATAGTATTATATATTTAAAGGAATATATTATTATAAAAATTAAAAAATAAAACAAAAGTGAACTTTTAAAAAGAAAAAAGAATGGATTTAAAACAAGAAGGGAGATTTTCATGAAAAAAAATGCTTTATTCAAAAAAGAAAAGAAAAAAAGAAAGATTAGGGGGCACGCTTCAAAAGAGAGAAGGAGGCATTGAGATAAAAGGAAGGTATGGTGTGAGAAGGAAGGGGAAATTATGAAAATGATATCATAAGAATTTTAGAAGGGAATTGGAAGATCAGAAAGAGGGGGTAGCATAAGGAGAAGGGATAAGATATAGAGGAATCCAACAAAACATCTTGCCAAATAGGTGATGCATCAAAATCTGTTACATTCATGATGAATAGTATAATATATAGGAAAGGATTAAAATGTAAGTAATTTATTGTATGTTTATGTAAAACTAGGCATAGACTATGTTATATGTGTCAGATTTAAACTTTCCATTGCCATATGTTGCTATATAGTGGTAAATTAGGGATTTGGTTGAGTGGCATCCCTCTAAGAAGATAATAAGTTGTATATTAATAAATGTTTAATATATATTTATATATCTTCCTTTATTTAGTCATTGTATATATTCAATAGCTAGAACTATAATTGTTTGACCATGGTAGATAGGATAATAAGACACTTAACCATTGAAAATAAAATATGACAATTTGCAATTCAAAATCCTATTTTATTTTATGTTTATTTGAGCAGCCGTAATAACCCCTCAAGTTGTACTTAGAATAATGTAGTAAATTTATTTATTTTAAACTAAATATTTTATATTCATTCCACATAAACCTACTCAACAACTTATCTAAACAACTTAGAACAATTACAATTCCAAATTTAAATACCAAAATGCAATAACTTAGTACAACTGTAAGGAAAGTAAATACATTAGGGCTTAGCTATGGCTGGTCCAATAACAAAGCAACTATTGTTCAAGTATAAACAAATATTTTACAATTACATTTCCTTTAGGCATTCAGACTTAACACTAGAAATAAATATAATGCCCTTCAGAGCTTGAGTTGAACCAACTCATGTATCTCTAACAATCTCAAGGGTGGTCTCGAGGTAAGTAGTACTATTGTGAGAAAAGAGAGCATCATCCAAGTGTTTTTCCATACCAACCACAAACTAACGATCCCCCATGCTAATCCCATCATGGAATGACCCTCCTTCATGGATGAGTAGATATTGATGGTGTGAGAAACCAGAGAACTAGCAAGTACCCAAGTGTTATATGATTTATAAAACTAAACATTTAGCGTGTCATAAATAACTCATTCTATTATAAGATATGACACTAACATGTAAATCATACACACCAAAAGATAATATCTCACTATACTTAATTTAACCTCTAGATTCATATAATTTACATCCTCTTAAAAATCATATCATATCATATGCTAAACATAAGAGTAATCAAAGTGCACATTTATTCCATCAACGCATGAATGAATCATATTTTATTAAACAAATCATACAAGAAATAATGCCTACAATTTATACCATCCGAGAAATTATATTAAATCATAGATTCCTAACTACTATAATAAGAACCAAACAACTACACCCCATGATATCTCATATTATTATAGTTTAGTATTCTAAGACATAACTACTAATTTTACCACAATCAATCATACAAATTAGTCATAAATGCATGAAATCACAAATCTTTATTCAATCAAGTATATATAATAAGATAAGTCATATAAATACATAAAAATCTAACCTAACATTCATTTACACTCTTAAGATTTTATGTACACATGCATGATTGCCTACTACATGTTACAAAACATACTATTCAAGTAATAACCAACACATATATTTAATCAGTCAATATAGGTGAGAGTCTAAACATAAAACTATAGTATGTACCATCTGAGCATATACATTTAATCTGAAGTATTATATGATATTCCATACTATCATAGCTCATTATGCATGAGCACCCACTGAAACATGAACAAACAATCCTACACTATAATTATTAAACAAGCAAGTATAGGATTATACCACCTAGTTATACCCTATATTATACTATATAATAATAATGATAAAAACATAATATTTAGGCACACATCATGATGCACTATTTTATTCTAAAATTGTCTAATTACTTGCACATAAAATATTCTCACTAAATGTATTGCACACAAGTTTTCATCTTTATATGGTGCTACTAAATTTGACCCTACAAACATATTTGCATAACACACACTACCTAAACGTATGTTTAAAATACATGATAACCATCTAATATTCTTAATATCAATGTATACACAATATAATATGTAACTAAAGGTAAATTTATTTTTGAACTGAGTATACTAAGCATTCTAACATTAAATTCTGATCAAGGAAAAAATAGAAGTGAATTATAAATTCATAAAATCATGATTCTCAAAAGGATCCTATGATATTTTTGCTCTCTTTTTTTAATAATAATGCAAATCAGGCTAGAAGTGAAACTCAACTCAACCATAACAAGGAAATCTAAGGCAAATAAAGTTCCAGCCAAATAATTTTGTAATTAAAATCCAATTTACAATAGCACATGTGAACACACTATCAGAAAATCCAATTGAAAAATGTATTGAAAATTAACAATGTAAAACCAAGTAGTATATGGCTTAGATCAATTCTACACTGCATCAATAATATCATATATAGCCAAGACTAAGGATTCAGAGAAATGTAGTTTCAAAATTAGTTACCATAAAACCTCAATTGTCTCCTCCATATCAAAATATTTTCAATAGTAAATCTTTCAATGTATTCCCAACCCCAAACACTGAGGCATCCAGTGAAATAAATAAATTTGACAAATAATTTTAAAAGTTATTTTGCTTCCAAAGAAACTAAAACATCACATAATATGGAAATCTGAGGCAAATAAAGTTTCACCCAACATTTGATCTTGCATTAAAGAGGGAACATAACTTCCTTTAATAATTTCTTTATTCTGGTATATACATGGCGCATTCCTTATAATAATTATTATTTTAATAAAGTTACAATTCTTACTTAGAATAGATTATTTTAGTTCCAATAAGGACTCATCATTTCAATTATGAATGACTCAACATTTTACTATTTTGACTTAGCATTTCAATTATAAATGACTTAGTGTTTACTATTTTAACTCAACATTTTATTATTTTGACTTGGTATATTAATTAAAATGAAAACTAATATTATAATGAAAATGTAGTCTATAATGATAAATATTGCTCGAGTATTTAAGATGCCATATAAAATATAGAGCATTGCCATCCATTTTGTCTAGTCAAAACCTTGCAGTCATATGTATCTAAAATATGTTCAAAACAAAGATGAAGTAATCACATCTAATGGGTCACAAAAGGAAAGAATCAATAACCAGAGAAAATAAACTCACAAGATACTTGAGACTTCTTATTTAACTCAACAAGAACCAAGAGATATGCAACAACTACCATAAGAGGTTGATGATAAGTCTAGAATGTAACAAGACAATGAAATTGTACCTTGAGTTTTGGTAGGAAGATTCATTAAATTAGAGAACATAGGATATGGATGGAACACATAATGTACCATATGGAGGCTGATGTAAACAAGTATGGTGCAGTCTAACTAAATGCATAGTTAAGAGACCATTTTATATTTAATCATGAACTTAATCTGTTATTTTATATATATGTTATTATCCACATAAATATGTTTTAGATAAAAACAAAATACTGACCAAAATATAATCATGATGCATCCATTATATAGATCATTTTCATCTGGGTATGACACACTCTTCAATTTAAGATGTTGCTCATAGAAAATATAAATTTAAGATGTTGACAATAATCTATATTTTTTTATGCTGGTAGCTAAAACATTATTCTATGGTATAATTTATAAGACGCTATCAAAAGTTTGAACTACAATTCATTATGCAAATATTTTTAATTTTTGGCCAATTTGAGTTTGTTCTTTTCAAAACAACACATGCAAAAAAATAATTATAGAACTGACCTTGTATGAGTTCCACCTCCCTTCTGGTTTCCTCCAATTTTCTCGTAAAATACTTTGCTTTTTTTATCTCTATGAATATTCATTCCTTCTCTTTAAATTTCATCATACTTAATTTACAAAACTAATCGCCTTCTTCCCCATCTTCTGCACCCATATCATGCATGTTAAATCTCTTATTTAGCCTTCTATGTGTGGCAACTTATCTCCCATCAGCTTCACTTTTCTGTAGTTATCTTTTCTTAATAATCCATAGTCTATCTTTACTTCAAATCTCTTTAATAAATATAAAATATATTATTGTTCAATAAGATAATTAGCCACATTTCCCAAAGTTATTTTAAATTTTAGGTTAAATTGACAAAAAAAATATATCTAAATTTTAGTTTTCAATGAATTTCATGCATGTTATTCAAAACTAGTTTAGATCAACTTAACTCAAGGTTAGCATTCTAGGATATTTCAAATTATTTGAAAGTATTAAAATAAAATTAATTATTTATTTATCTAATAGATAATTAAGTTTCTAATTATTTCCAATAATAAGATAACTGTATAATTTATTACTATTCACATATATCAATTAAATATCTATTTTTCTAATTTATTTTTGAAAATATAGGTAATTATAAATAAAAGAATCTTATGTAATCAAAGACTAAATCTACATAAATATAATCATAAATAATATTTTCATAACCATGTGCTAACATTTTAAAATATGTTACACATATAACATTTTAAATTTATTTTGTATTGTGTAGAGTCACTTGCAATTCCTCTGTCATCCCCCAATCGTACTATCTATTCTATCCTCTTTGATGATGCTCTCGCTCATCATGTTCTAAGGGTAGAATAAATATTGCATCCACCTCATAAAAAGTAGGTAGTTAGTCTGAGTCATCATATATATCAACTAATAATATAAAACTAAAAAATACACATCCATAATGTATAGAATAAGAAAATACAACTGTCAAATTATGTAATCTAATCAACATATCACTGTCCCATAACAGTATATTCCATAAAGATCAAATCAAAATAATAATAATCAAATAATAACCATATTAATCCATGGATTAAAAAGTTATAAATTATAAGGTGAAACCGGAATGTAACATCCTCCTCCCTAAAATTGGTCATCATTTTAATGATACTTATTCAAATAATAATTGTGAATAATAAATAGAGTTTAATAGAATAAAAACATAGTATCAAGTATCAAATCATGAAAATAAATATGAAATTTACCTAAAAAACTTATCATAGTTCTCTCAATGAGCACTATTCTTAGATTATTGGTCCCATAAGACCCTATTCTATGGCATTTTTTATTATGCAAATAAATTTTGTGAAAGTCACTTATACTGATTGGTTCTATCATGACCACCCCCAGGTCTTGAATCGATAAGACAAGCCTATAATATCTTGGTAAAAAATTCACTAACTTCCTTAAAAATACATGAAATCATCATAAAAGCTAAAATAAATGACCATGAAGAGTTCCACAAAACCTTCCATCCCCTCTGCACATATCTTTTTACCTAGAGAGTGTATATCTCATTTTAAAGAAAAGTATTTAAGAAACCTAGCAACAATGATGTGTATAAGTTGATACTATCACTACTCTATATAGTTTTAGATAAGTATAATATTTTAATACTATCACTACTAAACAAAGGTCCTAACAAGTATGATGATGAATAGGAACTAGAAATATGATATTTCTAATGTATATAAAATTATGAAATACCTATTCATAATATACATGAGTATGGTCATATGACTAAATTTGACAAGTTCATCTGTCAAATCCTAAATTCAACAAGTCTATTTATCAAATTTAAATTCAATAAATAGTGAGTCAATGTGAGTCTAAGTAGGATACCATCTTATCACTTATAACTGGCATTCCTAATTCACCACTCTTTCCTCAAGTCTCCATGACATGTCGATCTCTAAAATGTGCACAAGGTTCAATAAAACACAAACCTATACCAATAGATCATAAAAATAATTAATACTTGATAAATGATTCTAGATGTAATAGCATACATAGAATAAAATCATACAAGCATTCTTGTGAACTAAGAATTTCACTCAAGATAAGTGATTAGTATTGTGTTAGTCTGAAAATGAAAACAAATTGAAAACATACTAACTAGCATACATCTCTAGACCTAGTTACTAGGGTGAGCTTAATAACAAAAATAAATGAAAAACACAACTAAAAAGGAAAGAAAAACTATAATCCTTCACCTTTGTTGGATGCTTCAAATTCTTGTTGTAGTGGCTTGCTCGGCTTGTGCTCATGAAGTCTTCATCAAAGGAGGCTTGGCTATCTCCTCTTCTCCTTAGCACCTTGTGGTTTTGGCTTGGCTTGGCTCAATATTTTGGCATCATAAATTTAGAATGTGAGATCTCTTAGAATCAATTTTACATGGTAACTTTTCACAAATTAAGATTAAAATTCAATAGGCAAGGCTTTCTATTTATAAATTTTTGAGATTGCTCAGAATCAACCTAAACCATCCATCTTGAGATGAAGATGTGTGCTTGAGGATTAATTCAATTTTTTATAATTAAATCTATAATTATCTTCATCATGAAATTGGAAAAAGGGGTATTGAAGAGGCATGGAGGGTCATTATGAGGCATGGAAGACCCATAATCCTGATGTTTGTGGTATTTATGGCCTAGGGATGTCTTTTCAAGAAATGAGATCGCCTGATGATGCAATTATTCAATATTCATTTTTTTTTTAATTATTCAAAAAATTTGCATAGAATTCTTAATTAGGCTCTAATTTGGTTTTATTATCTCTTAAACGTGATTAAGCACTTTGTGCACAAATTACTCAAATTGATCAGAATGCCTTGTTATTGGTCCAAAAGTTGACTAGATTGGAATTGGAAGTCAATGTCAGATGCATTAGAACCGGATTCCCATTTAAGATATTGTCAACACAAAATAATAAAGGCATGTGTCTCATGTAATATATTTGATAGAAAAGAGCAATCTAGAGCACCTAGATGCAAAATTAGTAATTTGACTCAAAATAATCTAATCAAAGTTAGCTAGCCCATAAATTACATTGCCCCATTTAGTGATATCCTAGCCAAAATTGGCACTTAAATATGTCAGATTCAAAGCTTTTAATACATTTTAGTGTTTTTATGTCAAATTGTGCATTTTGATAGAAATTGGTCAAAAATCTGATTAGAGGTTATCGATGGTTAGTTTTAAGTGTCTACAATTCCAAAATAAGATTAAGTTACCACTAGCCAAACATAAATAGTATAATATTTCACAACTTATCCTATAGTGTTATATTCATAGTTAAGATAAAATATGCTAAAATTATCATAATATACAAAGGTCAAGTATCATACTATCCTTACAACATTATACAATGTCTCCTTGCTTGCACAACTAGCACACAATAAGTTAAAAAATTTATCTCAATACTTTTAGACTATTAATATGTTCTACATATCTCATACCCTACTTGCTCTCAGTAAAAGGTACATAAATAGTTGTTCAAGGCAACATGCTTCAAAAATAAATTAATATCAATTTAAACAAAGGTATATAATAACATTATAATTATAATCAACTAAAACTAATATAAATTCAAGGTTTGAAATTCCTTGAGGTCAAGTTAATAAGTCAGATAAAATATTAACTCTAAAAAGTCATAAAGTGGAAAGTAGAGAACTAACATCTCATTAAAAAAACTCCTACATACCCTCATATGTTAAAAGGAAACATCACAACCCAAGTTGCCAAATCACTATTCACTTACTAAACTTGTAAGTGTAGTATTATAACCTACCTCCATAACTGAAAAGAAAATATTAACCACAAGGATGCATCAATCCATCCAATCCTACAACTTCTCTCAATAAGAATTAAAAAACACTTAAATCAACATTATGTAAATATGAATCTTCTCGATAGCTTAAAATGATGTAAGAGGAGAGTGAGAGCACACCTCACCTCTAAGATAAATAAGAGAGATGACACTTCTTCTCAAGTCTATATAAATATAAATATGCTAATCCACATATCAAACTCATAACATAACAAAATTTTCAACCATAACATCTACACTCAAATACAAGACAATTCCCATTCCTAGGATTTGTATAAACAAGACACAAAACTAAAGCATAAATACCTAAGTGGGAAGCACTCCATGATTTTTCAAACACTCAAAATATACAAAAAAAATGGTGAAGGTGATTCTATTAAAAATAAAGTCATAATCACACTCAAGGTGTTCAATCTAAAAGATCAAAAATATGGTAAGAAATTCTTGTTTACAACTCAAGAACTAAGCTATGTACTCTCCTACCCATACACTTTATAAAACCATCACCAATGAGACACTCAATAAACTAAAATTTTGGTAATGTTAAGGGGATATGAATGCTCTTAGGGTACATACTCAATGTACTACACACATTTATATTTATTCTTTTTGTTAAACAAAAAGGTACGAAAATGCTAATGGACTCATTAGGTCTTAGAGTTCAAGCCTCAGCTCTGATACCACAAGAAAAAACCACTCAAATTGTGCTTAGAATAATATAGTACTATAATGATTTTTTTAAATAAATACTTTAAAATCATTCCACAGAAAGCCACTTAACAACTTATCCAAACAACAACTTAGAATTACTATAATTCCAAATTCAAATACCAAAATGCAATAACTTATTACAACTGTAAGAAAAGTAAATATATTAGGGCTTAGCTACAGTTGGTGAAATAAAATAGAAATTATTATTTTATTTTAAAATAAATATATTACAATTACATTTCTTTCAGGTATTCAACTTTAATACTAGAAATAGATACCATGCCCTTCAGAGCTCAAGTCAAACCAATTCTTGTATCTCGAACAATCTTAAGTGTGGTCTCTACGTAAGTAGTATTATTGTGGGGAGGGAGAGAATATTCTAAGCACTTTTCCACACCAACCATAGATTAATGATCTCCCACACTAATCTCATCAGGGAATGGCCCTCCCTTCATAGATGAGTAGATAGTGACGGTGCAAGAAACTAGAGAACTAGTAAGTACCCATGTGTTGTATGATTTCTAAAACTAAACATGTAGTATATCATAGAAAACTTGATCTATTGCAAGATATCACACTAATATGTAAATCATACACAAAAGGATAATATCTCACTATACTTAATTTAACCTTTGGATTCATAAAATTTACATCCAAGCAATCATATCACATCATATGCTAAATATAGGAGTAAGCAAAGTATACTTTTATTCTATCAATGTATGAATGAATCATACATTATTATTTCACTCATAAAAGATATAATACCTAAAATTTATACCACCTAAGTAAAATTCACATTAAACTGTAGATTATAAACAACTATAATAAGATCCAAACAACTACACCCCGTGAAATCTCATATTATCATCGTCTAATGTTTTAAGACATAACTACTAGTTTTCCCATAATCAATCATACAAGTTAGTCATAAATGCATGAAATCATAATTTTTTATTCAAGTAAGTACATATAATAAATTAAGTCAAACAAACATATAAAAATCTAATCTAACATTCATTTACACTCTCAAGGTTGTATGCATGTATGCATGATGTCCTACTACATGTTACAAAATATATTGTTCAAGTAATAACTAACACATACATTTAATCAGTCAACATAGGTGAGAATCTAGATATACAACCACAATATGTACCTTCTAAGCTTATACATTTAAGATGAATTATTCTATGATATCTCATACTATCACATCTCATTGTGCATGAGCATCTTACATAAATATGAACAAAAAATCTTACACTATAATTATTATATAAATAAGTATAAGATTATACCACCCAAATATATCTTAGGTTATACTGTATAATAATAATTAGATTAAAATATAATCTATAGGCACACATCATGAAGGACTATTTTATTCTATAAATTTATAATCACTTGCACATAAAATAATCTCATCAAATTTACTGTACACAAGTTTTCATGTTTACACATCACTACAAAATTTGACCCTTGCAACATATTTGCATAACATGCACTACCTAAATGTATGTTTAAATTACATGATTACCATTTACTATTCTTACATAATATACTATGTAACTAAAGGTAATTTTTTTTTCAAATCGAGTATATTGAGCATTCCAACATTAAATTCTGATCAAGGGAAAAATAAAGAGGCAAATTATAAATTTAAAAAATCATGATTCTCAAAAGGATCTTATGATATTTTCGCTCTCTATTTTTTTAATAATAATGCAACTTGAGCTGGCAGTATAACTCAGTTCAACCTTAATAGGTAAATATGAGGCAAAAAAAATTCCACCCAAATAATTTTATAATTAAAATTCAATTTGTAATAACATGTGTGAACACTCTATCAGAAAACCTAATTGAAAAATACCTTGAAAATTAATAATGTAAAACCAAGTAGCATATGGCTTAGATCGATTCTACACTGCATCAACAATATCATACATAGTCAAGACTAAGGATTCAAAGAATGTACTTTCAAAATTAGTTACCATAAAACTTAAATTGTCTCTTCCATATCAAAATATATTCAACAGTAAATCTTTGGATGGATTCCCAACCCCAACACTGATGAATCCAATGAAATAAATAAATTTTACAAATAAGTTTAAAAACTTTTTAGCTTTAAAACGTCACTTAATATGGAAATCTAAGGCAAATAAAGTTCCACCCAACATTTGATCTTGCATTAAAGAGGGAAAATAGCTTCCTTTAATAATTTATTTCTTCTAGTATATACACGGTGCATTTTTTATACTAATTATTATTTTAATAAAGTTGCAATTCTTAGACTACATCGTTGTAGTTCCAATAAAGACTCAAGGTTTCAATTGTAAATGTTTTACTATTTTGACTCAGTATTTCAATTATAAATGACTCAATGTTTTAATATTTTGACCCAACATTTTATTATTTTGACTTAGTGTTTTATTATATTGACTCAACATTTCAATTGAAACGTAGTCCAATATTATAATGAAAATGCAATCTATAATGCTAAATGCTAATCGATTATTTAAGATGCCATCCAAAGTATATAGCATTGCCATCTGGTTTGTCTAGTCAAAACCTTGCAGTCATATGTATCTAAAATATGTTCAAAACAAAGATGAAATATATTGCACCCAATGGGTCACAAAATGTAAGAATCGATAACCAGAGAAAATAAACTCACAAGATATTTGAGACTTCTTATTTTACTTAACAATAACCAAGAGATATGGAACAACTACCATAAGAGGTTGATGATAAGTATAGAATGTAAAGAGAAAACAAAATTATACCTTAAGTTTTGGTAAGAGGATTCATTAAATTGGAGAACATAAGAAATGGATGGCACACACAATATACCAGATAGGGGCTAATGTAAACAAGTATGGTGCACTTGAACTAAATGCATACTTAGAGACCATTTTACATTTAATCATAAACTTAATATTCTATTATATATATGATGTCCACATAAATATGTTTCAGATAAAACTAAAACACTGACCAAAATATAATCATGATGCATCTTTTATAGAGAGCGTTGCCATCTAGGTATGACGTAGTCTACAATTTAAGATGTTGCTCATAGAAAATATAAATTTAAGACACTCCTTATAGACACTGAAAATAGTCTATAATTTTTTATGTTGGTAGTTAAAACATTATTTTATGGTATAATTTATACGATGCTATCAAAATTTTGATATACAGTTCATTATGAAAATATTTTCAAATTTTAACTGATTCAAGTTTGCTCTTTTCAAAACAACACACATAATGAAAAATAATTACAAAACTGACCTTGTATGAGTTCTGTCTCCCTTTTTATTTCCTCCAACTTTATCTTAAACTCTTCCCGTCTTTTCTCCCCATGAATCTCCATTATTTCTATTTAAAGTTCATCAGACTTAATTTATAAAACTAATCACCTCCTTTCCCATATGTTTCACTCATCTCATGCATGCTAAATCTCTTATTTAGCCTTCCATGTGTGACATCTTATCTCCCATCAACTTCACTTTTTTGTAGTTATCTTTTCTTAATAAACCATAGTTTATCTTTACTTCAACTCTCTTTAATAAATATAAAATATATTATTGTTCAATAAGATAATTAGCCACATTTTCAAAATTTAGCTTAAATTTAAGGTTAAGTTGATAAATAAAATAATAATAACTGAATTCTAGTTTTTAATAAATGTATGTATGTTGTTCAAAACTAGTTTAGATCAATTTAACTCGAGGTAGCATTCTAAGATATTTCAAACTCTTTGAAAGTAATTAAAATAAAGGTAATTGTTTATTTATCTAATAAATAATTAGGTTTCTAATTATTTCTAATAATAAGATAGTTGTATAATTTATTACTATTCACATATAGTAATTAAATATCTATTTTCTTAATTTATTTTCAAAAATCCAAGTAATTATAAGTAAAGGATGTTGAGGTGTGGTGTTCACATTATTAATATATAACATTATTATTAGTTACAATAATGCATTAATAGATTTTTTAATAGGTTTGTATTATGGGTTAATTTATTACACAGATATATTGTTAATAGTTAACAATATGTCTTGTATTAATATAGTGGTTTTTTAGTTTGAGGGAGATTCAGGTGAGATATTGGTCGAGATTTGATCTCCCCAATTATAGGAAAGTCTCTTCCTATATATTTGTAATCTTCCCATATGTTTTTGATATAGAATAAATATTATAGTGTGTTGAAATATTTTGATATGTCTATTTGGTTCCATTGTTTTCTATGTTAGATTTGTGTAGACTCTGATTTTCTCAATTTCTGGTATCAGAGCAGACTATGGTTCACTGAAAAATTAATAGATTGGTATGAGAAACCCTCTATTTATATGTTGCTATGATTCATGGCCAAAATATTTTGTGAGGAATTTGTATGTATTAAGGTAGATTAGATTATTTGTTTTCATTTGCAAATTGTACAGTGGCCAAGTCTTGCATCAAGATTGAATCAGAGTTTGTGGTAGTAGGCTAAGCCTTGTTTAAATTTATCTCAAAAAATTTAAGAGATATTCATGTATAAATCTAGGTCCAATAAATAATCTATCATCATAATACTTCCATCATTGTGCAGTGGTTTGTGTGAGCAATGAAGAAACCACATATAAGTGAAGACCTAGAAAGTGGTGGCATGATACTTATCTGCATGTGTAATTTGAATTATTCTAATGTTTTAATTAAATTAGTGCCTTTAAATAAGTATTACTCAATCTAATTTTTTTATTGTATACACTGTCATCTGAGAATAGAATAATTTTCTTCTCGTCACTTATAAATACAAAAACAAGGATGTTATCTTGGCACTAAATGTTTAGTATGATTAACTAAATTCAAAGAAGGTGAGGTGATAATATTAATACCCAAATTTAAGCATGAATTTCACATTTTTGGCATCAACATTTGGTTACACACCCGCTCTAGCTACTTGCTCTATAGGAATGACATCTCAAAATTGAATCTATCACCAAATCTAGTTATTTGTCCTTGTATGGGAATTTATAAGAGGTGAATGTTCATGCAGATGAAAATATTTAGAGGATAAAATCATTAATGCATCATGTCATGGCACTGGAGGGAAAGTTATTAAGTTCTTAATGGTATCATCATTTTATATGCTTCTTTCCATAAATATGTAGCTTTTTAACTGGTTTGGTACACGTATGTATTGTTTCAATCTCTTCATGTCTTTTATACATATGTTCAATCAACATATGTCCAATATGTATTTGGGTAGGTTTTTTTTCAAGTTTTTTGGTGTAGAGATTTGAATGTATGTTCTTGCTATTTTAAGTCGATAGTTTATATTTTGTTAATAGACTATATTGTTTATAGTTTATAGGTTATATTGATGTCATTTGGTTTTATAGAGTTAAATTAGTTATCTTGTCATATAGTCAAATTTATTTAGGTTAATGATAAGATATCTTGCATTTAAAATTATTATTTGGTCAAAAATACAAAGTGTCAATATCAATTTTATTGGTAGAGTCTATTGTAAATTATTTGGGTCCATTGACAAAAATTCATCAATAATATTACAAGTATTCAAATATACAAGGACATATTATCACTTGTATGCGAAGTCTTAAGTTAAATGTTGAATATATCCATTTTATGGGAGGATTTTTCTTGAAAAAAATTCATGCAATTGAGTTTCATGACTTCTTTGGCTGAGTGAAGCAACTTCATCAACTGGAGGAAGGAGGAAATAGATGATGGAGGTTTTAGAGCCTCTCATCATTCACCAATGATGGGGCCTAGATGATTTGGTGGCTTTTGTTTGGTGTGATTTTTCATTTTTTTAGTGTGATGTGTTTTGCATCAAATCAGTTAATATCAAAGATAGTTCTTTAGTGGCAGTGAAAACTATCTATGTTATTTTTAATTGGGTGGTAAAAAATATTAACAGAGGCTACATAAGATGACAATGGAGATTTGTTCCTCATGATATTTTATTTTTCAATATTGTGTATTTTCATTCCCTTACTGGTTTGAAAATATTTTTTAAAGAAAAGGGAGAGTATAGATATAATGGAATGTGAAAACTATTGTATAAGAGGGCAACTAACTAGAAAAATCCTTTGACTATAGAGATCCTCTAGCTGCCTTAATTCTTTATGGATATGATTAGCCAATGACACATCTATTATATTCATATGGAGTAAATTTGGAATGTGTTCTTTCATAGAGTATTGGTCACGTGTAGTAAGATCTAAACAACAAGATTCAGACAATAGTATGCAGACTTAAAAGTATGTGTTGGCATATGATTTTATTTAGACTAGTTCTTGAAGATATATATTCTCCTCATGCTCACATTAAAGGGGTCTAGAATAGGATTAATAATATTCATAAATGGGTGAATTTTGAGGTGTGGTGTTCACATTATTAATGTATAACATTATTATTATTAGTTACAATAATACGTTAATAGATTTATTAATAGGTTTGTATTACGGGTTAGTTTATTACATGGATATATTGTTAATAGTTAATAATATATCTCGTATTAATATATTTGTTTGTTAGTTTGAGGGAGATTCAGGTGAGATATTGGTGAATATTTGATCTCGCTAATTACAGGAAAGTTTATTCCTATATATTTGTAATCTTCTCGTATGTTAGCTAATTACAGGAAAGTTTACCTAATGTATTCTTATTAAATCACTGGTTATAGACCAAATTCAATATCTTAGCTTATATGTATATATCTTCATTTTGGTCCAAGAGAGCCATATGAATACATTCATCACCTTATTTTCAAGTAGATCATCCAATCTGTATGACAAATTAGTGCACATGCAGATGATATCTATTTTAATCTTAAAATCACATGCAAATGGTACTACCTTATGCTTTATTATTTTATTAAGATTTTAGATAATTATTATTTAGGATGTTATTTTGTAATTTCAAAAATCTACTACCAACTACAATGAACTTAGTGTGATAATAATTGATAGCAAACTTGGTGCAAAGCAAACAACAATTTGCAAGTGCAAGGTAGTGACTTGAAAAAGCATGCAGTGACTTAAAATGAGTAAACAACAATTTATTTGTAGTCATGTAATGATTTATTAAAAAATAATGTTAATAACTAGTATGGGTGATTTTATTAGTGTCTTTTATATATATTATGGGGTGATTCAGTTGTATGTTAGTTGGTTATTTCATGATCTTATTTGTTGCACATACTACCAAATGATTGAACTTAGCATTTATCCCTAAATTATCTGGTAGTAACATTATATAATGAGCTTTTATGAATTTAAATCCCTTAACCCAAATGTATCCTCATTATGTGAGTGATATACAGACACATGTTTATTTTGATTTCTTAGTGGTTGACCCTTATTAAAGAATATTATGGGGCGTGTCACTAAGCATCATCCTGTGTCATTATGTGATACTAATCAAGAAATGAATATTTCAATCAATATGTGAGTGATATAACCATTCTATAATATACTTATAGATTTGAATTTAAAGTAAGATGTAATATAGAGCCATGGGTTTTTCTCAATGCAATATACAAACATGGGTTTTCCTCAATGCAATATACAAACATGGGTTTTCCTCAATGCCATTATTATTAATATTCATATAATCATTACTATATAAACTCATTATTAATACACTCTATAATTATATAGAGGTAAATACCAATTCATATATTAGATTTTAAAATCACTATAAGTATTTATATAGTATATTGGGACTTAATATATTATACTCAGAGTGTATGTTAGAATTTTGTGAGTAAAAAGGTCACAATATAAAAATAATTAATTTTATAACAAATATTTTACATGTATAAAGCATATAATAGTTATAAAGATTATAGTAATGAGGTTACACTATGTTACATGTAAAGAATCAATTATTCTCAATATAAAGAATCAATACAAGATGTATTATAAGGAGTCAATATATACATATATCAATGATTAAGTATAAATTTTGGTTAGTAATTGTCATGGTCTTGGGTGATTCATATGTATGTGAATTTGGTGAAACTATTGTGTATCATATATGAACAATTAGTATATTACCTAAATACTCTTATGTAAACCAAAATACGAAAGACCATGTAGTTTTGAGAACTTGTGTACAAAGTTATGTACATTTTGAAAATGACAGGATGATAGTTTATTCATTAATATTCTCTAAGTATAAATATATATATTGGATAGTTAATGTATCTTCTGAATGAGAAAATTATAAAGATTAGGTCATTAATCAAAGTTCCTATACTATTGCAAACCATATTTATATATTAGTAAGAAATTTTATGAGAAATGTAATATGAATATAGTTAATATATATATGAGGGTATTCATATAGAAAATATATCTATACATGGTTTTGATTTTTTCATATAAATTATCACATATAAGTGTACTGGGACATATGCCTAAACCCATAACTAAATGGATGGTTAAACTAAGTCAAAGGGTTTTGTGGGTCTAAAAAACTATAACCATGTGAAAATAGTCTCTTAGAAAAGGAATTGAGTTGTTAAAAAGAAAAGTTTATGAAATAACTTAGTTATGAGTTATTTGACTTTTTGAGAATAACATGATTGAATTATTGAAATATATTTACACACAGTAATGTGAAATTGTGTGCAGCACATATTGTGAGTATATTATGTGTAAGTGTTTAGACATATATAACATAACAGTGCATCATGATGTATGTCTATAAGTTATATTTTTTTGAATGTTAGTATGTGATTTAAACTTAGGGTATACCTGGGTGCTATAATATTGTACTCACTTGTTTATTATTTTTGAGTGTGGGTCATTTGATTATTGAAATCATAAGTCCAGTTATGTGTATTTATGTATTTGTGAACTATGATATTATGGGATGTCATAGAATACTACAGCATAAATGTATGTTATACCTGGCCAGAACCAATTATAATTAATATACCTATAACTCATTCATATGTTTGATGGATTAAATGTATGTGTGAGGGATATTACTATGGATAGCATGTTTTATAACGTTTAGTATGACTTTATATGTGCATGCATACAACCCCTAAGAGTATAATGAATACTAAGATATAATATTATGTGTTTTGATAAAATTGTGACTTGCTTTGTTATATCTAGTTGCTTGAATAGAAGCTTATGTTTTCATGTATTTAAGACCACTTTATTATGAATTATTATAGAAAATTAGTAGTTATGTCTTATAATACTAAACTATAATAATATGGGTTATTATAAGGTATAATATACTTAGAAAATATTTTTAATAAATAAAAATTGTAGTTAAATGTATATTATAACCAGATGGTATAAACTATAGTCATTATTTATATTATGAGATAGATAATAATGTGAGATTCATTCATGTATTTAATGGAATAAATATATGTTGTTAGATTATCCTATGCACAACATGTTATATGATATGATTTTTAGTAGGATGTAAATTGTATGAATTTTTTGGTTATATTATGGTAACCAATCTCATATTATTCATAATGATTAAGGAGTGAGATGGAATTCACTAGCTTACTAGCATCATAATACCAAATGAAGGCAATTTGATTAAGTGATGTGTATGAATTTTATTTTATGTATAGATCTCTATTATTTATTATTCTTAAAAACTTTGATCAAAGTATATTTAGTGAGACATTGTCATTTCATAAGTATGATTTACATGTTTGTGCGATATATTTAAATAGAATGAGTTTTATATTATACACCACATGTTTAGTTTTATAAATCATATAGCACATAGATACTTGCTTGTCTCTCTAAATTTTTGCACCATCATTATCTACTCATTAATGAAGAGAGGTTCATTCCCTAATAGGATTAGTGTAAGGGATTATTGGTCTATGGTTGGTGTGGAAAAGCATTCAGATGATGCTCTCCCTTCCCAAAATAGTACTTACTTGGAGATGACACTTGAAATTACCACAGATACTAGAGTGTTTGAGAAAATCAAGCTCCAAAGAGCCATGTATCTTATTTATGAACATTGTATTATATTGTGTTTATTATTAGAAATATTATCATGAAGAGTTGTAATAACCTATTTACTGTAGATTGACATCAATAGTTGTGTATTTTACCAACAGTGGTTGGCTATTTGTAATTCCTTTTTATGTTTGTATTATGTGTTTCATATGTTGATAGTGATCAATGATTATTAGATGTCACGTACTTATTTATAGTTAATACACTTAGAGTATTTTGTATGATCACTACTTAGATTCTCATGGTGTAATCCATTTATAGTATATGTGTTTAATTTTAAAAAATCATGTCTATCTATGTTAAACCTAACGGGGTTGTTACAGTGGTGGTTTGAGTGGATCTTCCAGATCTAAAGGTGATAACAAGGGTTGGGTATCTCCTCGCCTATCTCATGATGGTGACATCAAGGTCTGGGGTCTTCCCTCCTGAGGCAAATTTCCATGCCTAGATATAGTTATCTTTCTTAAAATAATTCAAGATGAGATATTAGAGGCTCATCAAAACACTGGCTGGGATCCCTTACCTTTGAGTAAGGACTTTCTTATCTTGGGAGGATGGGGTGGTAATCCTCAAGACCTACCCTCTCCACTGTCTCTCCTGACATCCATGTTTATTATGATTGTTTAATTGTGAACTCTTTATTGTTATATGTTCCTTGATCTCTCTAATTTGTTGTCAAATTATTGATGTGATGTTACTTTTTATTGGTGGTGTCCTTTTTTGACTACTTTTTAGACTTCTTCTATGGTATCTTTTCTCTTGGTGTGATTATGCTCATGGGGTGTGACTTTTCCACCTAATTTTTTTGTATGATTAGCATTGTACCATATATTATTTGATTAATATATAGGCGCTCTTCAATAAATAAAAAAACATCCTAGACTATGGTTTCATTGTGTATGGTGATGACCCTAAAAATTATGTGGATTTGAGTCCAACTAATCATAGTAAATTGTATGGTGTTAGAAATATGAGTCTATCTAGTTTTTACAATTGCACCTACCCATGGGAAATGAAATGTAACACATGCAAGCACATCTTGAAGGTCTTGATGTTAAGAAAATAGAGGGTTATTGTGTGATAATAACCAAGTCTTTCTTCTAATTTAAATGTTGAGGTCAATGATGTTAATGATGATTCAAATGAAGATGTTGATGTTCATCCACATGATGTTAGTAATAGTTTGGAGGGACATCCTTATAAGGATTATATATTTATTAGAGGTACAAACCACTAAGAGAGGGGGGATAAATCAATGGTGGAAAACAATCTAATTCAATTTCCAAACCATTCAAACACTTAAGCATTCAATATAACCATTCATGAAGCATTCAAGATGTTTATAACAATAAACAAATAGATGATGCAAGATTACACACACAAAATAATATCTATGTGTAAAACCCTCTTGTTAAATAAAACACCCTCTCAAGCCTACAAATGTGTGGACTACTTATCCTATAATAAGTATGCAAACATGAGACTTTAGTGTAACACTTATTCCATAAGGATCACCTACCCCTAGGATGGTCAAGTCTTTCTGACCAAAATTTAGTAAAACACCTATTTCACAAGGAGCACCTACCCCTAGGATGGTCAAGTCCTTATAACCATAATTTAGTGAAACACCTATTCTATAAGGATCACCTACCCCTAAGATGCTCAAGACCTTCTAACCTAGATGTTGAGCACCCTCCCAACACCTATGATATAAACATTTCTACCTTTAAACTGATGTCTTTAAAACTTGATAATGGAACTTTGATTTTTAAAACCCTAAAAAACACCCTCTCTATCTCATACAAGCCTCTCACATAGGCATGCCACAATCTCTCTTCTTCTTCACTCAAACAACCCTCATATACACACTCAAACTTGAAATCCTTCTTTTATTCGCTTCTATCCCCAATATGCAAACATGTAAGAGTATTGTCTTTGAAATTATAAATATAACATAAATTTTATATACATATTTATAAATCTAATATTATCTACAACCCATCCACTAGTGACACACCCTTTCTTTTTGCTTCACTCTTTAACTCTTACACACACCTCTTCTTACAAGTCTAGAAATCACCACCTTTGATTTCACCTTTTATAAATCCATCATGATTATTATCTTTTAGGTCAACCATAATACCTATATTATCCCTTAATATAACTAATATATCTCAATACCATCCACACAGGTTAGCCATAACAACTATGGTTCATACTTAAGTAGCTATGCCTTTCAATAAGGCCTTAGTAGCCCTTATAAGTCTCATGGAGACCTATTCACCCATTTATCACTTCATCAAGAAATTTATAAACACAAGACCATTTAAAAATGTATATTTCCACTCCACATGACCTCTTAGACATCCTCAAATGATAACAATCATCATTACACACATCTACATATGCTCAATCTACTCAAACATTAGCTTTGTATATAAGAACATCATGAACAAACAAATAGTCAAATTTTAATCATTTATTCATACTAAATATGGATTTTTCAAACCTTAAAAATCCATTAAAATTATCCTCGTTGAGTCTAAAACATTATCTAATAGCTTAATCCCCTTGAAACATCCAAATACCATCAAAATAACTCAAATATCCTTCTCGAGTCATTTACAAAACATGGTCAAACACATAGTCAACTTTTGAGCTTAATAAATTTGATTATACAAACATTAAAACATTATAAATAAATTAAATGGATGTTCTTTGAATTCCTTTAAAACTTTTCTTTTTACTACATCAAGAAATTCATCTTAGATCAAAAGTTATAGCTTAAAAACTAAGCAGTAGTTTTCCTTCATTAATTTGAATTTTCAAATTCCAACGATCATTGTTAAACATCAAACACTTTGTCAACATATCATGCCCTCTCATATATTGAACAAATAAGTATCACTGATCTCACTAAAAAGTATCATGGTATTTAACTATGCTAAACATTTGTCAATTTGACCTCATCTCATGCTCCCTATAATTTTGACCAAATATGCAATATCAATCTCCTCAAAAGTAGCTCAGTCTTTACCTTTACTTATTATTAAAAATCAAGCACTTATCATCATCTTGTTTATTCATGACAATTTTTAATAAATTTGATCTATTTATCTCTTTAAGATTATCCTAGAATTTAACCATCTTAAATGTCAAACACTTTGACCTCTTTGACTCAATACGCATCATAGATATGCATCTGTATGAACACCCACTTGCCATTAGATCCTTATTTGGTCCTAATTTTTACTTTTTTAAAATTTGGATAAGTATAGGAAAATTTTAAATTTTCTTGGAAGGCCAACTTTGAAACTTAATAACTTTTATTGCACTCAATCTCATGTCCTAAAATTTAAACCATATGTTCTTTCATAGGGGAATCCATCCATATATCAAGCTTCTCCTAGAACCTTCACGTATTTGAAATATAATGGCATAAAATTGATTACTCGTCTCTAATTTAACTTATGCATTAATATTATATTAATTTCATGTCGTATATCTATGATGTGATAAAATGTGTACCGTTAGATCTCCCTTGCAAACTTGGCTAAGTATGGGAAAACATTGCAAACTACCAAGGAAGCCAACTTTACATAATTATATCTTTTGCTCTACTTAATTTCATGACTTGAAACTTGGACCATATCAACTTAGAAATAATGTGATCACACCCATATAATTGAATCTATCTTACTCATCTATATGTGGTAATGGTGATGTCATCAAATTGCCTACTTAGATTTTTATATCATAGAACCAACTATGCCAAGATGAGCATAATGAAGAAATAGATGAATACCATACACTTCCAAAAGATCTCCAATCATCCTTAACCTCTGATACAACCCCTCACATATTATTAATACTTTATACCCATCCCTAATCATGTCAAAATTAGAGATCAACCAATCTTACTTCAACCATACTAGGACAAGCACACTACACTCTTTGCCATTGACACTTAGACTATCAAGACACTTTATCCACACACCTAGACACATCCATGACATCACTAAAAAATCTTCAATAATCTCCCCCTTTGTCATTTTTGTCAACACCCATCATACAACTCACCTTCCTTCTCTTTCTTCAATCACTTTCATAATAGGAACCTTCTCCCCCTTTGACACAATGACAAACTGATCTTGAGGACCTAAAAATACTACCAATAAGAGAGTACCACCTTATAAAGATGATAAAAACTCCCCTTTACCTTGAGATTACCTCTTCTTGCCTTAACAACTTCCTCTTGCTACATGTCAATACTCTCTTCAACTAAGCACTACAACCAATGAAGAAAAAACTCATAAAAGTACTAAAATCTGATGAAAATCATCAAGAAATATCTAAGAGGGACTCCCCCTAATATCTCTGAGCCATTTCACCTCTTGAGCATCTTCAGATCTCCACACACCATGAAGAACCACCACACAAGATTACTAGCCTTATCTCAATCCACCTCAAAGACCACCAATAGAACTTCATGACACTCACCAAATAGGAAACATGCTATAAAACAATCATAGAACTTACATTGAAACACTCATATCATGAACTTTTGGATAAATTAATCAAAAAACACTCTTCTTCACATTAAGCCTATATAATCTCTTTATAGCCCTACCTGATACTTACAGAGACCACAACCTTCATTAGACACACCTTCAAGATCTAAAACTTGGTATTTAGATCACTCTCATATGACCCCTTAATATCACCTATTTTAATCACCTAGCTCATCCTCTACAACATACTTCCTTCACAAACCTACTAGATAATTAGGCCTCCATCTTGGCAAAAACTTGAATAAATTGAAAACTACAAACCTTCAAATCTCTATGAATCTTTATTTGACAATCCATTTCGCCCATTAAACCTATTAAGAAGCCTTAGACCTCAACTCATATGGAAAACCACTTTTCTAACATAGCCCAAAACTCTAAAATCTTAAAATAGATAGGGTCAACAAGCCTCCTTCTAGTCAATGTCCACCTCTAAAACTTCTAACACATCTAGAGACAACCATCACACACTTCTAGACCAAAATTTGATCTTCCATAATTTTGATAACCCATACATCCTATAACCCATTTTAGCCCTGCATGCCCATAAGCCAAAATTGAGAAAACAAGGAGCACTCAAAAATCTCCAATTTGACTTCAACATATCTTCAGACCACAAAACAACCTAGAGCATGAAAAAATAAGGTCAACAGACCTTTCTATGTAAAAATATTATATTGACAACTCACAAATCCTCATTTTCCACTAGGAAACCATCAATCTAACCCTACAGATTACTCCAACTTTAGAACCAAAAACCCTAAATACACCTTGAGCACACATACTTTCTTCTCTATAAGAAATATGTATCCTAAGAATCATAGGTAGAGACACCCTACTTCACATGGTTCCTTACAAAAATGTGAAACTAAGAGTTGCCCACATCTCCTCTATTACTTCCTTGATCCTATTGTAGCTATAAGATTGATTGTTCTTTTTCTTCTTTTTGGGCTTAAGAGAAACAACTTGCTCATTCACTACAACATTCTCCTTCTCTTCTAAGACTGTATTGACAATACATGAGGATAACATAGATTCATGAAATACATTTTCAATTGAATAATCTTCCTTGCAATTCATAACCTCATCACTAAGTATTGACAACTAATGTTTTTTTCATGAAACTTGTTCAACAATAGCAAGATGTTCACTTAAATCCATACACACCTCAGAACTAGCCTCAACTAGAACCTTGGTCTTCTCCTTGAGCTTGGTCTCTTCATTCACAACATGAGTAGACAATGAGAGATCTTGGCACTCTCCCACTTATGTAGCATTTTCCACCATAGCAAACAAATTACTTGGACTTATAGACTCATCATGACTCACACTTACCACCTTTGGTTTCCATGAATTAACTTGCCTTCTTTCTATCACTCTAGGAGCCTGATTCAACCTATTTTATCTTATTGGCCTTTTCTTGTAAAATCTAGAAATGTGACCTCTCTATTGACATTTGAAGCATACTATATCTTTTGCAATAAGTTTATCATACCTTTTCTGATTAGAATAAAATCTTGCAATATGTCCATTCTTTTGACAATTGAGACAAACTACTCCTTTTGAATAAGACTTACCTTTCCTTAACTTAATTTAACAATGCTTAGCAAAGTGTCCCTCATCAAGATAGTTAAAGCACTTAACTTTGTTCAGACCTTTTGACTGATGACCCCCATCATAGCTCCATATAAACTCATTTATAATAGGTTTCTTACATTCTCTATCTCTATGCCCAAACTGATTGTAGGTAAAATATTAACCATTAAAGTTTGCATGCCTAATAAAATTAGGTTGTCTCACCTAATTGGTCTTCAATCTATTTTCACCATTATTTATTTATTGATTGGTGACCTCCAAGGGTTGATTCACCTTGCTCTCATTGACCTCTATGTCAACTTGAGAAGCAACTTTAGGATCTTCATTAAAACCTAATCCAAATCTGTCACTAACAGACTTTTGATTCTTTATGAGATTATCTAGATCATTATAAATTTTATCAAACTTGACAAATGATTTCACTTTGCATACAGACTTATCTAACTCAACTTCTAATGACTCATTTTCAATTACATACCTTGAGCATTCATCTTCTTTAGATTTTTGGCTTGTAGATAGGATTTCCAATTGACAACTAAGATGCTTGACTATATCTTCATGCTCTTTGGTTTATTCATTCATTCTTGCCTCAAACACACTAAATTGTTCTTCATAGTCCTTGATTTGAGACTTCATCTTCTTGTTTATTTTCTTCTCAATCTTCAGTTCTTAAAGAACATTAATAAATTCAGTCTCATATCCACCTCATCTTTATCATCATCTGAATCAATCTAAGTAGACTCCTTTTGATATGAGCAACTTCCTTTCTCAGCCATGAAAAGGGATTTATCTTCAACAAGACCATCATATTCATGATCATACTCTAAGTTACTATCTTCACGCTTATCTGATGAATTAATATATTTATTGGTGTAGAGACTCTTCTTATTCTTGAAGGACTTCTTGTTGTCATACTTTCTGAATCCTTTCTTCCTTTTATCAGAATGTATGTCTTCTTGTCTTCATCTTGGCCATCACCATGCTCTTCATCATCATTACTTTTATTCTTATTAGGGCACTTATTAGAAAAATGTCCTACCTCAGCATAATTGAAACATTTTAAGGATAGTTTACCCTTTTACTTGCCTGACCCTACTTTAAATTTCCTTGTAAACAAAGCAATTAGTTCATCTTCATCAATATCAGATATGTCATTCTCCTTGATTTTCTTACCTTAGAACTTCTTCTTTGGAGTCATTTATATCTTAAATGTTGCTTCCTTCTTTGGTGGTATATCATCATTTACTCTCATCTCTTAGGTAGTAAGGATGCCATGTAATTCATCCATCTTCAACTAAGTAAGATCATGAATTTCTTCTACAAAAGACACTTTTGAATCAAACTTGAGAGAGAGAGAGAGAGAGAGAGAGAGAGAGACCTTAATACCTTTTTAATTATAATAGCTTCTTCAAGCTTCTCTCTAAGACCTCTGATGATTTTCATAATCTCATCAACTCTCTATAGAAAGGATGCCACAGAATCTTCTTCCTTGATCTTGAGACTCTCAAATTGTCTTCAGTGAGTCTACAACTTTGCCAATGTAAACTTTGAATCTCCTTCATAAATAGTCTTCAATTTATCCCACATTTACTTTAAATATATTCAATGGATTACCTTGGTGTATTCAATCTTTGAAAGACCAAAATTGATAGCATTCATTTCCTTAGGATTACCCATATTGTACCTTAGATCTCCTTCAAGCTATCAAGCCTTTACCAAAGGACCTACTTTGATACCAATTTCTAGAGATACAAACCATTGAGATGGGGGTGAATCAATGGTGGAAAACAATCTAATTCAATTTCCAATCCCTTCAAACATTTAAGAATTCAATACAACCATTCATGAAGCATTCAAGATGTTTATAGTAATGAGCAAATAGATAATGCAAGATTACACACACAACACAAGATCTATGTGGGAAACCCTCTTAGAGAATAAAACTGACTCTCAAGTCTACAAACACATGGACTACTTCTCCTATAATAAGTATGCAAACATGAGACTTTAGTGAAACATCTATTCCATAAGGAGCACCTACCCGTAGGATGGTCAAGTCCTTCTAACCAGACTTTAGTGAAACACCTATTCCAAAAGGATCACCTACCCCTAAGATGGTCAATTCCTTCTGACTAGACTTTAATGAAACATATATTTCGTAAGTAACACCTATCCCTAGGATGGCCAAGTCCTTCTGACCTAGATGTTGAACACCCTCCCAAGACCTATGATATGAACATCTCCACCTTTGAACTTATGTCTTCAAAACTTGATGATGGACCTCTAAGTTTTTAACCAATGAAAAACACCATCTCTATCTCATACAAGCCTCTCACATAGGCATTCCACAATCTCTCTTCCTCTTCACCAAACTATCCTCATAGACAAACTTAGACCTACAAATCCTTCTTTTATTTGCTTCTCTCCCTAATCTACAAAACTACAAGATCACTATATTTTACATTAAAAATATAGCCTATAGTTTATACACACATTCATAAACCTTCTCTTCTCTATAACCCATCCACTGGGTACACACCCTTTCTTCTTTCCTTTGTTCTTCAACTCTTACACACACCTATTCTTACAAATCTAGAAATCACCACCTTTTATAGAACCATCATGATTATTATATTATAGGTCAGCCATAATACTTATCTTATCCCTTAAGACATATAACATAACTCAATACCATGCACATATGTTGGCCATAGCAACTATGGGTCACACTTAAGTAGCTACACCTTTCAATTAGGCCTTAGTAGACCTTATAGGTCTCATGGATACCTACTCACCCATTTATCACTTCATCAAGTAATTTATAAACACAAAACCACTTCTAAATTCATAGGTCCAATCCACATGACCTCTTAGACATCTTCAAATGATTACAATCATCATTACACACATCTGTGTATGCTCAATCTACTCAAACATTAGCCTTGTACATAAGAACACCATGAATAAACAAATAGTCAAATTATAAGCATTTATTCATACTAAATATGGATTGGTCAGACCTTAAAAATACATAAAAATTATCCTCATGGAGTCTAAAACACTCTCTAATAGCTCAGTCCCCTTGAAACACCCAAACACCTTCAAAATAACTCAAATATCCTTCTTGGGTCAATTACAGAACATGGTCAAACACATAATAAAATTTAGAGATTAATAACTTTGATTGTACAAACATTCAAACCTTATAACTAGATTTAATAGATTCACCTTAAAGTCCTTTACAAATTTTCTTTTTACTACATCAATAAATTCATCTTGGATCAAAAGTTATAGCTCAAAAACTAAGCATCAATTTTCATTCATTAATTTGAATATTCAAATTCCAATGATCACAGTTAAACATCAAACACTTTGTTAATATATCATGCCCTCTCATAGTTTTAACTAATACTCATAGTTAATCTCTCTCAAAAGTAACTTGATCTTTAACTATGCTAAACATCTATTATTTTGACCTCATCTCATGTTCCCTGGTAATTTTGACCAAATATTCACCATCGATCTCCTCAAAAGTAGCTTAGTTTTTACCTTTGCTTACTGCTAAACATTAAGCACTTGTCATCATCTCACTACTTCCTAATAATTTGGAACAAATTTATTTCATTGATATCTTTGAGAGTATCCTAAACTTTAACTATCTTAAACATCAGACACTTTGACCTCTTTGACTCAATACACATCAGAGATTTGCATCTGTATGAACACCTGCTCGTTGTTAAATCCTTATCTGGTCCTGATCTTTACCTTTTGAAAATTTGGCTAAGTATGGAAACCTCTAAAATGTTTTTGAAAGGCCAAATTTTAACCTTAATAACTTTTGTTGCACTTAATCACATGTCTTGAAATTTAAACCATATAATCTTTTTTCATAGGGAAATCCATCCATATATCAAGTTATTCCTAGAACCTTCACGTGTGTGAAATATAACTCCATAAAACTACTTATTCGAATCTACTTTAGCTTAGACATTAAATTTAGATTAATTTCACATCGTAGATCTGTGATGCAATTAAATACACACCATTATATCTCCTTTACAAATTTGGCTATGGGAAAACATTGTAAACTAACTGGGAAGCCAACTTTACATAGTTATATCTTTTGCTCCACTCAACTACATGACCAGAAACTTGGACCATAGCAATTAGGGACTAATGTGATCACACCCATATGAAAAACTACCCTTGAATCATCTATATGTGGCAATGGTGACTTCAATAAATTGCCTACTTAGATTTTTCTATCACAGAACCAACTATGCCAAGATGAACATAATGAATAATTAGATGAATATCATGGACTTCCACAAGCTCTCCAATCATCCTTGACCTCTGATAGGACCCCTCACACATTCTTAATACTTCATACCCATCCCTAATCATTCCAAAATTGAATATCAACCAAGCCTACTTTAATCATAATAAGACCAACACACTGCACACTTTGTCATTGACACTTAGACTATCAAGACACTTCATCCACTCACCTGGACACCTCCATGACATCACTAACAACTCTCCAACAATATTATACATTCCTATTGAGGTATATGGAATAGACATAATATTCTTTTAGTAAGAAGGGGGTATAGGCTTCTTAAAAGCATTGATACACATGTCACCAACAACTTTAGAAGGTGCAAATGAATCTTTAAAAATGGGAGCATATTTTTTCACAAGACTAAGAGAAAATTGGCTTTTTATTTTATTTTATATATTATAGATACTATGTTTCAATGACCTTTGTGTCTAAACTGCAATCAAGAGTGAGTTTTTTAATCACATGCAAATCTGATCATAAATCATTATTTAACCCAATTTACCTACACAATTATCATTTTAACCAAAAATCATAATGACACATCCCTAATTGATGTAATTGATTGTATCACAATACTAATTTTATCTAGCACATCCTGAATCAAATCAATCATTTGCAAAGTGTTATTATAATTAAATAAACTTATATTTGATTGATAAAATAACATTATAGTGTGCCATTATTCTAATTTATAATTAATCACCTTGATTAATTATCCTAAATTATTATTCTAATGTAAAATTCTATGAATTTAAAATTATTTATTTTCATAAAATCAAAAGTGTTTTATTACCTCACATTAGTGATGTCATAGGGGCAAATCAATGAAAGGAAGTAAAGTGTAGGCAAGGTGGCTTATAACATGGCCACTTACACACTCTCTTACACCTCTTACATGGCCACTTACACATTTTATTACACCTTTTATATGGCCTCTTACACACTCCTCTCTAACATGACCTATGACACACTCCAAAAGGACCAATCATTGCACTTTCCTTCTACACTCTAAAAATATCTTAAATGGCATATCTTATAAACTCAATGTGTGTAATAATGAATTTGAGGATTCATTCTCCACCTCTCATTTAGATATGAGATGGATGGTTTAAAATCATTCCAAAGGTCTATAAATACAAGAGCCTTTGGCCATTATAAACAATCTCTCTTGAAGTAAACTTATTATGCAAAAATCATATTAAAGCTTCATATTTATTTAATAATTATCATGCCAATCCAAACCTAATTTAGTGTGAATAAGGAGAAATTTTACCCATATGTGGATCTATCATTGCTAAATACTACTATTTCACTAGTCAAGCTCAAGCCTCTTTCATGTCAGTTTGCAAGTAAATCTCTAAGGAAGATATAAACTTAATTTTGTCTTCTATTTTTTATTGTTTACTTGTTTTCCATTGCTCACCATAGGGAATAAACTTATTATGTTAGTTCCTTAAAGTTTTTTTTTATTTTGGTCACTAACAAATTATCTAACCTATTTTGTATTCTTATTCTACATAATGGTGCACCCGATGGGACCCAAACACACCCCACAACCTATTCTAAACCATTAATGTTATTTTAATGGAAATAATTAACCTATAAATTAATTTAATTCACCTAGTTTTCTTTAATAATTTGTTAATTTATGTTTTAGGTCAAAATAATGATTTTAAACTACAAAATAGTGAATTCGTAAAGATAAACAGTGAAATCAAAGGTCAAAATAGTGAAATCATTGATCCTATCAATGAAATCATCTTTCTATTCTTTCTGACTTTGTTCTATGTAGGTCAAAATAATGAAATCATAGGTTAGAATAGCAAAATCATTGATCAAATCAACAAAATCATTTTTGTATCTTTTTTGACTCTATTCTACACATGTCAAAACAATAAAATTGCAAGTCAAAATAATGAATTTGTTAGTCAAAATAATGAATTCATCAGTCAAAATAGTGAATTCATTTAAAACAATGAATTTATCAGTCAAATATTTTATTAGTCAAAATAGTGAATTCATCAATCAAAATAGTGAATTCATTCAAAACAACAAATTCATTCAAAATAATGAATTCATTTTGCACATCAGCAAATTCATTCTGGACAAAACTACCCAACTTCAAAATTTTCATTTGGGTTCATCCAGACTCCATTTTTTATGATTTTTTTAAACCATGTGTTTTATCATGAATTGTGTTTTAGGATATTCTATTAGTTTATCTTCATGTTGCATATATTTTTCAAAAAATAGAAAATATGAGAGTTCTAATATGCTTTCTTACAAATTAGTATTCTAACTTGTTTGCCATAGGTTTTGTTTGTCAAAAATGACATTTTCAAACTTCTAATCACTTGTGTTGTAGGACCATAGCCAAATAAGTGGTGTTAAAAATCAAAACAAAACATTTTTACTTCACAAAACATTTCTTTTGGGCTTAAAAAGAATTCATTTTTAATTTGGGTTATAAAAGAACTTGTTTGTTTTCCAAGCTTTTTTCCTTTCATGCAATTTTTTTTGACATCTTGTTGCTTGAGTGTCTTTTGAGGATATTTGTGTGTATGCTCTTCCATTTTGTGTGACCCAGAAATGCAAGGTTCTTATTTTTTTTTGGCTTGAATATTTGTCTACTATGTTGTTCACTTGCCCTCTTAGGGGGATATTGTGAATCAGAATGACAATATCTTCCATTTTATTTTGACTATGTGTGGTGGATTTCATTCCCTTGTTTTAAGTCCTTAGGGCATGGTGATCGAGTTTTAATCCTCAAGTATTTGTACCAAGCCTATTATATTATAGGGTATATAAATTAAGGTTACATCAGTGATATCTTAGCTAAAAGGTCCCTCAGATCTTGATTTTTCTAGTAGCACTTCACTAAAATCTTATAATTGAAGTGGTCGTGAAGGGATAAGACCCTTTAGTAAATGGCCTGTTAAATATTGACATATAATTGATAGATTTTATGCTCATGTCTATAATGTATATCAGGACCATCTAGAAAATCAAGTAAAACTTTTAAAACCTTCTTTTACTACAAAACATTCATTGATGTAGGGGTGCAAAATTAATAACCCCAGAAGATTGCCTTACTCATACAAACCTTTTGAGATAAGGGTAGGGTTAAAACACCACTAATAACTGTAATGATTATTTAAAGAATCTTAAATATTATAAATCCTTTCTCAAGGTGAGTATACTGAAGGATCAAATGAATCTGATGTAAACCCATGTTGGTTATTAGAATTACCTTGTAATGCTTGTGTGTTGATACTTGATTGTTGTGTCAAAAACATTATTTATACTTAAAACCAAATATAATAAAAATAAACAGATTCTAAACTCTAAACATATTCCAATATATACTCACACTAGAAGTCATTACTCTATAAAAATTATGGGTTAAAAGTTACTCATGCCATATCAAAAATTATCCAAGTACCTACCTTTCTTGTCTAAACCACACCGTTAGGCTATCCAATTTTAATCAAGGTCTAATTCCAATCCTAATTACATCTTCAAGCCAATTCAAGACCAAAATCCAAATTATGTAACTATGTTGTCAGCCTTATTCTAATTATACTCAAATCATTCCAAGGTCAACCAAAGCCAACTCTATTATGACATCAACCAAAGTTAGATATTTTTAAAAGGATAAAGTTAAACTTGTTCCAAAGTCAACAAATAATCAACCCCTTTTGGGAGGTCAAAGTTGAAAGCATAGTTCAATCTTGATTCAATATTGTCTAAATCCAACTTCTTTCTAAAGATCATGCATTTCAAATTCCAAATCCCTCAAGTTTCCAAGATCACAAAGTCAATCATTGATAGTTCCTCTAAGCCATCAAGTTTATTTTCTTCATTCACAAGGTCAAGTTTCCAAAAACAAATCCTTTCACATCAATACCAAGTTCAAATGTTTCCAAAATCCAAACTTTAAACATTTGCATTCAAAACCATTATATTTAAAACCTTATGTGCACCTTTTGAAAACATGTTTGATCTACATAACTTTGCTTGTTAAAACCATTTACGTTAATGTACCTTTTGATTTATGTATTCAAATTTTATACTTTAAAACAAGAAATACACCTTAATTCAAACATTCCCAAGTTCTATTTTGAGTGAAATCACATACTAAATTAAGATAAGTTTCAAGTATCCAAGCCTATTTCAAAATGAAGATCATAAACCTAGACATGCCAAAGTATACATGTAGTGGGGATATCTATAACCCCTCCTTTGATGAAGAGGTAGTTTACAACCCATATGGTTATTACCATTATATAGAGGATGAGGAAGATCAACAATACCTTGCCAATATGCCATCTAATACCAAACTTGAACAACATAACCCATACCTTCTACCCGTACCACCTAATGTTGATCAAGGATAATATAAACCATACCTTACATATGTAACATTTGATATAGAACATAGACCTAATATAATATACCTTGTAAATGCACCACCTAGTGTTGAATATGGACATGATCAGTTTACATGATAATTCTTTGACAACAAGGATGAACATCTTGTTGGATAGTTAGAAATGGGGGCTAAATTCCCCCTAGATTTCCCATAGAGGATTTATGCTATTTAGTTAGAGTACTCAAAGATACACCTCTTGCATCATTATATAATCAGATAAATTCTAAACAATATCAAAATTTTATACTATATTTTCATCAAACTCTTGTAGTGTACAACAAGGGAAAGGTTTAACTCTATAACTAATCTTCTCAAAGCCAATTAATTAACTCTCAAATCCAACAAAATAATCAAGCTTTAACTACTCTTACTAACTCCCTTACTACATTAGATATTCAAAATTCATCACTAATAGAGCTAAATCCTTCAACTACACAACCAATGTATTTGTTAACATATCCCACATTTGATCCAATTCCATTTTCTAACAAAAAATTAGTGGCAGATCTATTTAACACACATATATCTAAAATTAATCTAGTAAGTAATCCTGATTAAAATCTCCCCATGGATTATTTCCATCATATGATGGATAACTCTAAAAAAATATACCCAACCCACATCGAGTTTCCTCTATGACATAACAAAACATTCTTTTAAATTCCAAACATATCATTTCTTCCAACATTCTAGGTACTTCGCAGCAACACATTACGACCATTCCTAGTCCATAACAATAGGTTGCTAGTAACAATCCACCACTTCAATAAGTGGAAACTAATATTCCACCTCAATAGGTTGTTATTAATCCCCCACTTCAACAAGTGTCAATCAATCATCAACAAGTATTGTCTAATCAATAATGTATTTATATTAATCAACCACTTGCCACTTCTATTCAAAAAGGGGCCTCTTCAATCCAATAACATATTCCACTTAACCAACATTAGGTTTCCCCTATGTGATATATTCCTAAGAATCAACAACATATTCCCCTCTAATATATGAAAGTTCTATTAAAAACACAATAAACCATTCGTCTGTTCAGGCTTCAGTTCCCTCCAAATCAAGGTCACACTCAATAATAAGTACCTTATCAATGACAACTCCCCTATCAACAATGAAAATCTAATCAAATAGTAAATATTCCTAGTATAACCAATCACGTATAAATTACCCAATATTATATGCCACCTTTTTATCCAGGTCAAGGTAATTTACCCACTTCCTCTCACTCATGTCCCAATTTTCAAGATTTACAAGAGGTTAAAGATGCAATTTCAACCATTCAAGTAAGAAATCAAAATACAAAATTTAAACTAGATCACATATGCTCTTATCCATTTGATATGAGTTGTCTTCAAATACCTTTCCTTGATCATTTTGAGATGCCCAAATTTGATAAATATAAATAGAAAGGTGATCCAAAAGAGCATCTAAACAATTTCTTCAGCACATGTTAAGAGGTAATGTATAATAGTGTGTACATGCTTCACTTGTTTCCTCACAGTTTGGCTTGACACACCTTTAAATGGTTCCTTAGTCTACCTAAGAACTATGTTGATAATTTTGATGAATTGTTATCGAAATTATTACAACACTTCTCTTATAACGTGGAATATGAGTTGACTGTGGTTGACTTATGTTAGGCTAGACAACGGGGAAGAGAAAGCTTTGTTAGCTATTTACAATGGTGCCATGCATTAGTTAGCTTATTTCCACACAATCTCCTTAACAAGTAACTATATGTAGTGTTTACTGCTAATATGCATTATGAAATTGCTTAAAATATTAGACTTTATTGTGCCAACACATTTGAAGAGATCATTACTAAAGGAATATAGATTGAGCAATCCCTTATCAACAAAGGGGTAATCAATATTTACTTTCAGAACTAAGCTCATAATAAGGCTCAGACACAAGCTCTTGCACAAGCAAAAATAAGTACATTATAAAAGCCTCAACCATTCAACAAGAACATAAATGTTGTGGGAGATGGGGTAATTGAATCTTGACATGTGCAAAAGGTAATATTGTTGATAGTGTGTATTATTATTTTTATTGATAGCATGTGTTATTTGTTTGGAAATAATTTATTAAATTATCTAAACAATGAGAGTGCATTGAGAAATATATAACTAGTAATTATAAGGAAATACAAATGTCAATAAATGGTTCAATAGGAAATATAATATTTGAAAGAGAATCTTACATTTAGTCAAGATGATTTAGAGTGGATTACTATTGGTAGCATTCCTTAGCCTAGAGTTTTGGATATTGTGAAATGAGAAGAAATGAACACCTTAGCTCCCATAATAGTGGGTGGTGTTAGTAAAAAAAATATGAGAGAAATTATTATCAAATATAAATTATTTGTAAGTTATAATATTTGATATAATCAATTATAATTTTTATTTACCACTCTTTTAACATCGAACTTACCTTGAAATGTAATATAATTATTGGTGTTCTATAACCCTCAAGATAAAATAAATACTTCATTAACCAAACAAAGCAAAAAAAGAGCATTTAATAAAATGGGATGGCAAACACATTTTGTTGTGAGGGTATTAAATGGAAGATCTAATGTGATCATCCTTGTATAAAATAATTAAATGAATGTGGATGAGAATAATGTACACTGTAATGGACCTAATGATCTTTCTATGGAACATCGAGTTTCATATGCTCCAAATTCTCAAAGGAAATGAAGGGGTCCATTAAAGTATTGATTATAAAGGGTATTTTTATTGATACCATGTGTGAGAAACATTATCTTGGCCATTTTTTGGGCACTAAGATGAAGGGAAAAGATTAATTTTTGCTAAGAAAATATGTGGTAAATGCATCTAATAGAGCGTGTAACTCAATATCAAGAAATTACCTGAATGATTTTGACAAATCTCACATGTTGGTACATTAATGAGATACTAAATTTATTCCTCTCCAAAAAGTGATAAGAGGAGGCATTTCCATTCACTTTGAGCATGCAAATACAATAGAAATAACAAATGATGGTCAAACCCTCCAACAATTTAATAGTTTCCATGGATTCTACATTTGCCATTAAAAAAATTATAGTATAGAACGTTTTAATGTTGTTTTATTTTTATGTGTTTATGCACTTTTTCAAAAAGGATATTTATTGTGATGTTTTTGATAATATCTACTCTTTTTTTTTTTAATATTTTATGAACATCAATCAAGTGTTCCAATTGTTTGGGATATATCATCGTGTAACCAAGTTAAGGACATTAATGAATGGTTTGTGGAGATCTATCATCATGGTAAAGGGTTGTTAGGTGTCAATTGGCCTATGAATGCATTTATGACATATGATGTTGTCGTATATATAGAAACTATAAGATAAATGTGGGTTTTTAATATCAATCCTATTTATTTATTCTTTGATTGTTGATGATTGTTGATATTTAAATAAATTTTATTATTGTGATATGTTATCAACATATGGACATTTTTTGTTGTCATGTTATTATTTGTATGTGGTGTGTTTGAAGAGCATGGCTAAAAAAAATCTACATAAGTTTTTATTCACTAATAACTTGTGCACATAAATGTTTGATAGGTTCGGTGACAATTTTCATTCAATTTAAGAGGAAGAAGAGTTGATTATGTGCCCTATCACCCCACTCCACGAGGATTTCGAGCATGAATTCAATTTAATTTAGTGCCTTAACAAAACATGGGAAATAAAAATTGACATAATATGCAAGGGTTTTTGTTCATACCGCACCCTACCATATTTATTTTATTTGTTTTTTCCAACATTCCATTACAATATGCATCTACTTTACATTGAATGTAGACATGCGGCCAAATGATTTTCATTATTTTCCTCATGAAAACTAGAGAGAAATGTTACTATTGATTCTTATCATTCATTTATAAAGTTAAGATACTTCACTGACATCAGAGTTAAGAGTGGTAAGAGATTGGACTAGGTGGTGTGAAGCCTCTCAAAGATGTCTGACCCTTAGCAAAAGTATAATATTATATTGAAGGAATATTTTTCTTTAAAAATATGAAAAAAGGAGAAAAAATTTTATGATTTCTCTCAAAATTCAAAAAATATCCCAAACTATGGTTGCATTATGGATGGTGATGACCCTAAAAACTGTGTGGATTTGAGTCATAATAAATTGTATGGTGTTATAAATATGATTCTAGCCAATTTTTACAATTGCACCTACCTTGGGAAATGAAAGGTAACACATGCAAGCACATATTGAAGGCCTTGATGTTAATTAAATAGAAGGATGTTGTGTCACAATAACCAAGTATTCCATCTAATTTAAATGTTGAGTTCAATGATGTTAATGATGATTCAAATGAAGATGTTGATGTTAAGCCACATGATTTTGGTAATGGTTTGGAGGGACATCCTTATGAGGAAGGTATATTATACATTCCTATTGAGGTATATGGGATAGACATAATATTCCAACAGTAAGAAGGGGTTATAGCCTTATTGAAAGCATTGCAAGAAATGTCACCAACAAATTTAGAAGGTGCACATGAATCTTTAGAAATAGGAGCATATTTTCACAAGACTAAGAGAAAATGGGTTTTTATTTTTGTATTATATATTGTAAACACTACATTTTAATCACTTCCATGTCTAAACTATATAATTAAGAGTGAATTTTCACAATCACATTCAAATGTGATCAAAAATCATTATTATATCCAATTTACCCACACAACTATCATTTTAACCAAAAATCTTAATGACACATCCCTAAATGGGGTAATGGATCATTTTGCAATACTATTTTTATCTAAAGCATCTTGAATCAAATCAATCTTTTGCAGTGTTATTACAATTAAATAAACTTATATTTGATTGATAAAAGAACATTGATAGTGCACCATTATTCTAGTTGTCAGTTAATGACCTTGTGTTAAGGTGTGGAGCTAAAAGCTTCACCAAATGAGCAAGTTTGAAAGTTTCAAGAGTTACACAGTCACCGGCATCGGTCAGGAGCAGACTAGGAGATGTCGACGTTAGTCATGGATTGGCCGACGTCGATCACAGGCAAATAGGCAGGAACCGATGTCAGTTACCTATGCGTCCAGAAAGCTATTTCATGGATAAAATAGAATATTTGCATGGTAGGATTAAGTGTTAGTCTTAAGTCCGCATCTCTATCTTTAGTAAGACTGTTTAGAGCCCTTGATTAGGAGGTGCATCTATTGGCTGTAATTGCATGGCTCATGATCCCTAATTCTATATAATAGGGATAATTCTTCATAGCTTAGTAGAATGTTGAATTGAACAGTACATAATTGTATATGTGTATCAATCCAGGTTGTTGGAATTGATTGTAATTGAGAGAGAGAGCTCTTGAGGGAAAGAGATCTAGAAAGAGATCTGTACATCTGAGAGAAGTGTGGAAGAAAAGAAGTTTCTTCAATTGTATTCCTTCTATAAAAAGTTTAATACAAGTTTTCAGGGTGGTTTCTTGTATCTCTTATTCTTTTCTATTTCTGATTCTAGTTACTTATCATTCTGGTGTAATTTCACATTTAATTGCTTTCATATTGTAATCAACATTGTTGGTTGATCCCCAACAAGTGGTATCAGAGCTCAGGTTGACTAACAGGTGTTTCAGATCTGGTTAGTGTGTATTGATTACAGGTTACTCACAGGGATTTCTGTTTGAGTGGGAGAAGCAATGGCAGAAGAAAGTAAACTGAGAATGGAGAACTTCAATGGCAAAAATTATCAACATTGGAGAATGCAGATAGAGGATTATCTGTATCAGAAAGATCTATACTTATCGTTAGGTGGGGTTTTAAAGAAGCCCAAAGACATGGATGATGAAGAATGGAAATTTCTTGATAGAAGGCTCTTGGATCTATAAGATTGAGTCTGGAATCTACTGTGATATCTAATTTATCACAGGCAAAGTCAACGGTAGAGTTAATGACTAATTTAGCAAATTTGTATGAAAAACCCTCAACTTCAAATAAGGTATATCTTATGAAGCAGTTATTTAATTTGCAAATGCAGGAAGGTGGATCTGTATCTAATCATCTAAATGATTTCCATGGAATTGTAAATCAATTAAATTCAGTCAAAATAGTGTTTGATGATGAAATTAAAGCTCTTTTAATATTATGTTTTTTGCCTGAAAGCTGGTATAGCTTGGTAATGGCAGTTAGTAATATTGCATCTGCTTCAAATATTTTAAAAGTAGAGGATGTTGTTAGTGTAATCTTGAATGAATAAATTCGCAGGAAAAGCACAGAGGAAACATCAGGGAATGCTTTAAGTTTTGAGAGCAGGGGAAGGCAAAAAGAGAAGGGCAATAAAGCGAGATCAAGGTCTAAGTCAAAGGTGAGAGGTAGATCCAAATCCAAAAATGGCAGAAAGCCACAATGCTGGAATTGTGGAAAGATAGGGCACATAAGCAAAGATTGTTGGTCAAAGCCTAAAGAAGACAATCAGCATGAAGATAAGGAAGAATCAAAAGTTACAGGAATTGCACAAGATGCTCTTATATTCTCTTTGCATAATAATATAGAATCTTGGTGTTAGATTTTGGTGCCTCTTTTCATGCTACCCCTAATAGAGAATATTTTAGTGACTATGTCCATGGAGATTTTGGAATAGTGTACTTAGGGGATGATGAGCCTTGTAAAATTGTTGGCAAAGGAAAAGTGCAGCTGAAAATGCAGAATGGCAACACATGGGTGTTGAGAGATGTCATGCATGTTCCCAGCTTGAAGAGGAATTTGATTTCTGTAAGAAAGTTAGGGGATGAGAGTTGTACAGTAACTCTCACAGCTGAATCTTGGAAGGTGACCAAGGGTGCACTTGTAATGGCCAGAGGTAAGAGAGTAGGTACTCTCTATTTATGTAATTGTGTTACTAATAATTCTCCTTCTGTATTATCTACTTCAGATGTGCATGCAAAGTTGTGGCACTCTAGGCTCGGCCACATGAGTGAGAAGGGAATGTCTATTCTTAAGTTAAAAGGTAAGCTTTTAGATTTGAAAAGCATAGATCTAGATTTCTGTGAGCACTGTGTTTTTGGGAAACAGAAGAGAGTGAGTTTTCTCAAGACTAGATCAACAAAGAAGAAGCATAAGTTGCAGCTTGTTCACACAAATGTGTGGGGACCGGCTTAGGTTGCTTCTATTAGAGGATCACAGTACTATGTTTCGTTCATAGATGATGCTACAAGAAAGGTATGGGTCTATTGTATTAAGGAAGAAATTTGATGTATTTGAGACTTTTAAGATTTGGAAAGCTATGGTTGAGAATGAAATAGGTAGAAGATTGAAGTGCCTGAGATCTGACAATGGTGGAGAGTTCTGCAGCCACAAGTTCAACTGGTATTGTTATATGCATGGAGTTTGCAGGCAAAGGATGGTTCCAAGGACACCTCAGCAAAATGGAGTTGTTAAAAGGATGAACAGAACAATAATGGAGTGTGCAAGGTGTATGAGATTGCATGTTGGTTTGCCCTTAGAGTTTTAGGCAGAAGCTGTTGATACTGCAGTGTACCTGATTAACAGAGGACCCTCTACAGCTCTGGATGGTGGAATTATAGAAGAGGCATGGATAGGTAAAGAGGTAGATCTCTCATTTCTCAAAGTTTTTGGTTGTGAAGTCTTTGTGCACGTTGATAAGGAAAATAGAAAGAAGCTGGATGCTAAGTCTATGAGGTGCACATTTATTGGCTATGGCTTTGATGATTTTGGATTCAGGTTTTGGAATCTAGGAACTAACAAAATAATTAGGAACCGTGATGTTGTTTTCAATGAAAAAGTGATGTATAGTGATCAGCTCAAGAAGTTGAATCAATTTGGGCAGAGCAATGGAGAATTGGCTGAGGTGACAGTCCAAAATGAGCTCGCGAGAAAATATAATCACAGACAAGAAAACACAGAGACCGATGTCGGTCAGGCAGGAACCGACGTCAGCAATACAGGAACCGATGTTGGTCACACAATGACCGATGTCAGCCAGGAAGGAACCAATGTCGGTCAGGAAGAACTAACGTCGGCCAGTTACAGGCTTGGAAGTGACCGAGGTTGGTCATTATCAGAGAATTTGGGCAGACAGCGTGTTGTGAATGAGTCTCAGACACCCATCAGGAGGTCAAAAAGGGTAAGTAAACCTCCAATTCGATATTCCCCTTCATTATTCTATTTATTGCTTACTGATGGTGGAAAACCAGAGAGTTTTGATGAAGCAATACAGGTGGAATCCAAGAATCAATGGGAGCTAGGCATGAATGAGGAGATTGATTCCTTGAGAGAGAACCAAACATGGGATTTGGTGGAGATGCCAGTAGGAAAGAAGACACTGAAGAATAGATGGATCTACATATTGAAGGAAGGTGAGAATGGACAGATGAGATATAAGGCCAGGTTGGTAGTGAAAGGATTTGCACAAAAACCAGGTATTGATTTTTGTGAGATTTTTTCTCCTATTGTTAAAATGACTTCTATACGGACTGTATTGTCTTTAGTTGCTATTGAGGATTTGCATCTTGAGCAACTTGATGTTAAGACAGCGTTTCTTCATGGAGATTTGGATGAAGAAATATATATGGATTAGCCGGAAGGATTTGAGGTCAAAGGTAAGGAGAAGCTAGTGTGCAGATTGAAGAAAAGCTTGTATGGCCTCAAGCAAGCTCCTAGACAGTGGTATTTGAGATTTGACAAGTTTATGACTGAGCATGGCTACAGTAGGTGTCAATCTGACCATTTTGTGTATTTTAAAATTTTGGATAATGGTAGATATATTATTCTGTTGTTGTATGTAGATGATATGCTGGTTTCAGGATCACACATGCAGGATATCTCTGAGCTTAAGGTGAAATTAGCTCACACATTTGCCATGAAGGATTTGGGATCAGCAAAGAAAATCCTTGGCATGAGTATTAAGAGAGACAGGAAAAATCACAGGTTGATTTTGTCTCAAGAGGATTATGTGAACAAGGTGTTGAAACGGTTCAATATGCAGGATGCAAAACCAGTAAGCACACCTTTGGCTGGACATTTTAAATTGAGTAAAGAACAGTGTCCTAATTCACATGATGAGGTAGAGTACATGAGTAGAGTTCCATATGCTTCTGCAGTAGGGAGCTTAATGTATGCAATGGTGTGTACTAGACCGGATATTGCCCAAGAAGTGGGAGTTGTAAGTAAGTATATGGTCAATCCAAGAAAGGAGCACTGGAAAGTAGTTCAGTGGATCCTTAGATATCTGAGAGGGACCAGCAGTAGGCATTTGTGCTATGGTGGGTCAAACACTTCTCTACATGGTTATGTAGATTCAAATATGGTAGGTGATTTAAATGGCAGAAGAAGCACCACAGGATATGTTTTCACTGTTGGTGGAACGGTGGTTAGCTGGATATCAAAGTTGCAGAAGGCTGTTGCCTTGTCAACTACAGAAGTAGAATATATTGCAGTCATAGAGGCTAGCAAAGAAATGATATGGATGACACGGTTCATGGAAGAGCTTGGAAAGGAGCAAGAGAGTTGCAGATTATACAGTGATAGTCAGAGTGTAATTCATTTGGCTAAGAATTCAGCCTTTCATTCAAGAACAAAGCATATACAGCTTAGGTACCACTTCATAAGACAGGTATTTGAGGATGGTGAGTTGAAACTGGAGAAGATCCATACAGATAAGAACCCTGCTGATATGTTAACCAAGCTGGTAACAAAGGAGAAGTTGAATCTTCATTCAACTTTTGTTGGTCTTCATGATTGAGTTTGAAGATGGAGGAGCTAGAAGATGTTGCTGTACATGTACTGGTGCAGTTGTTTATCTCCAAGTGGGAGATTGTTAAGGTGTGGAGCTAAAAGCTTCACCAAATGAGTGAGTTTGAAAGTTTTAGGAGTTACACAGTCACCAGCGTCGATTAGGAGTGACCAACGTCAGTCAGGAGCAGACCAAGAGATGATGGTGTCGATCATGGATCAGTCAACGTCAGTCACAGGCAAACAGGTAGGAACCGATGTCAATTACCTGTGCATCCAGAAAGCTATTTTTGTGGACATAACAGAATGTTTGCATGGTAGGATTAAGTGTTAGTCTTAAGTCCGCATCTCTATCTTTAGTAAGATTGTTTAGATCCCTTGATTAAGAGGTGCATCTATTGGTTGTAATTGCATTGCTCATGATCCCTAATTATATATAATAGGAATAATTCTTCATAGCTTAGTAGAATGTTGAATTGAACAGTACAGAATTGTATATGTGTATCAATCCAGGTTGTTGGAATTGATTGTAATTGAGAGAGAGAGCTCTTGAGGGAAAGAGATCTAGAAAGAGATCTGTACATCTGAGAGAGGTGTGGAAGAAAATAAGTTTCTTCAATTGTATTCCTTCTATAAAGATTTTAATACAAGTTTTCAAGGTGGTTTCTTATATCTCTTGTTCTTTGCTATTTCTGATTCTAGTTACTTATCATTCTGGTTTAATTTCGCATTTAATTACTTTCATATTGTAATCAACATTGTTGGTTGATCGCCAACACCTTGATTAATTATCCTAAATCATTCCTCTAATGGAAAATTCTATGAATTTGGAATTATCTATTTTTCTAAAATCAAAAGTGTTTTATTACCTCACATTGGTGATGTCATAGGGGCAAGTCAATGAAAGGGAGTAAAGTGTAGACAAGGTGGCTTATGCCATGGCCACTTACACACTCTCTTTCACCTCTTACATGGCCATTTATAGATTCTCTTACACCTCTTATAGGGACTCTTACACACTCGTCTCTAACATGACCTATGACACACTCCAAAAGGACTAGTAATTGCAATTTCCTTCCACCATTCCTTTCACACTCCAAAAAGGTCTTAAATGGCATATCTTATACACTCTATGTGTGAAATCATTACTTTTAGGATTCATTATCCACCCCCCCATTTGGAGATGAGATGGATGGTTTACAATCATTCCATAGGTCTATAAATACAAAAGCCTCTGACCATTATAAACAATCCTTATTAAAGTAAATTATCATGCAGAAATTGTATTAAAGCTTCACATTTATTTAATAATTATCATGATAAGCCAAGACTAATTTAGTGTGGACAAGGTAAAATTAGGCCCATAAGTGGAGCCACCATTGCTAAATACTACTAGTTCACAAGTTAAGCTCAAGCCTCTTTCATGTCAGTTTACAAGTAAATCTCTAAAGAAGGTATAAACTTAGTTTTGTCTTCTCTTTTATATTTTGTGTTTGTTTACTATTTCTCACCCTAGGGAATAAACTTAGTATTTTAGTTCTTAAATTTTGTTTATTATTTTACTCACTGACAAATGATCTAACCTATTTCAAATTCTTGTTCTACATAATGGCATGCCCAGTGGGACCCTAACGCACCCCATGATCTATTCTAAACCATTCATGTTATTTTAGTGGAATAATTAACCTATAAATTAATTTAATTCACATATTTTTCTTCGATAATTTTCTAATTTACATTTTAGGCTAAAATAATGAATTCAAATTGCAAAATAGTGAATTCACAAAGACAAACAGTGAAATCATCAATCAAATTAGTGAAATTATATTTTTATTCTTTTTTAATTTGTTTTGTGTAGGTAAAAATAGTGAAATCATAAGTCAAAATAGAAAAATCATCTGTAAAATAATGAAATCATTTTTCTATTTTTCTGACTCTGTTTTGCAGAGGTCCAAAAAAATTGCATGTCAAAATAATGAAGTTGTTAGCCAAAATAGTGAATTCATCAGTCAAAGTAGTGAATTCATTCAAAAGAATGAATTTTTCAATAAAAATAATGAATTTAGTAGTCAAAATAGTGAATTCATCAGTTAGAATAGTGAATTCATTCAAAACAAAAAATATGTTCAAAATAATGAATTCATTCTACACAAAACTACCCAACTTTCAAATGTTCATTTGGGGTCATCCAGAGTCTATTTTTGAAGACTTTTTCTAAAACCATGTGTTTTCTCATGAAATTTTAGGATATTCTATTGGTTTATCTTCATGTTGAATATATTTTTCATATAATAGAAAATATGAGAGTACTAATATGTTTTCTTGTAGATTAAAATTCTAACTTATTTATCACAGATTTTGCTTGTTAAAAACCACATTTTCAAACATCTAATCACTTATGTCATAGGATCATATCCAAACAAGTGGTTTTAAAAATCAAAACAAAACATTTTTACTTAACAAAACATTTCTTTTGGGTTTAAAAAGAATTCACATTTCATTTGAGTTATAAAAGAAACTTGTTTGCTTTCTAATCTTTTTTCCTTTCATGCAAGTTTTTTGTTGCTTCTTGTTGCTTGAGTCTCCTATGAGTATATTTTTGTGTATGATCTACCATTTTGGGTGACCCAAAAATATAATATTCTTATTTTTTTTAATCCCAAAAATTTGCCTACTATGCTCTTCACTTTCCCTCATGGAGGGATCCTGTGAATCAGAATGACAATACCTTCCTTTTTCTTTTGGATATGTATAGTGGAGTTCATTTTATTCTTTCAAGTCCTTAGGGCATGGTGATTGATATTAATCCCCCATCATTCATACTAACCTTGTTATATGATGAGGTATATAAATCAAGGTTATGTCAGTGTTATCTTAGTTGAAAGGTCTTTTGGAGCTTGATTTTTTTGATAGCACTTCACTGAAATCTTATGGATGAAGTGGTCATGAAGGGGCAAGACCCTTTGGTGAATGACCTATTAAATATCAATGTATAATTGAGACATTTTGTGCCCATGTACTGCAAATTATATCAGTACCATATCTAAATCCAAGTAAAACTTTAAAACCTTCGTTTATTGTAGAACATTCATTGATGTAGGGGTGCAAAAGTAATAGCCCCTTAAGATTGTCATACTCGTAAAAAACTTTTGAGATAAGGGTGGCATTAAAAACCATTAATAACTACAATAATTATTTAAAGAATATTAAATTTTATAAATCCTCTCTCAAGGTGAATATATTGAAATATCAAATGAATGTGATGCAAACCCATGTCAGTTATTATAATTACCTTGTAATGATTGTGTGTTGATGTTTGATTTTTGTGTCAAAAACCTTATTTATACTTAAAACCAAATATAACAAAGTCAAACCAATTCTAAATTCTAAGCATATTGCAATACATACTCACACTAGAAGGTGTTACTCTACCAAAATTATGGGTTAAAATTTACTCATGGCATGTTAAAAATTGTCTAAGTGCCTACCTCTCGTGTCTAAACAATGCCATTAGGCTACCTAATTTTAATCAAAGACTAATTCAACTCCCAATTACAACTTCAAACCAATTCAAAGCCAAAATCTAAATTCTTGTCCAAATTGTGTCATTATGCCATCAGTGTTATTCTCACCCTAATTGGGGTCCTAAAAAGAAAAGGGGAGTAAAGCTAAAAAAATAAAAGGTAGTTGAGGGGATATTAGAGGGTAGGCAAGGTACTTTGCTTAATTTTATGGAAGCTATAAAGTGGGAGGTTGAATTCCTCCCTCCTGAATCATGAAGCTTTTATCTTGGAGTGTAAGGGATTTGAATACCCCAAGTAAGAGACATGTGGTGAAATGTTTTTTGTTGGTCGAAACACCTAATGTGATTTTCTTCCAAGAAACAAAATTAAGTTTAGTGGAAGCTTCTAATCTTATTAAAACTAGTTAATCTAGAAGGGATGGTCTTTTTTTGGAAGCTTTGGGAGCTTCTAAAGATTTGGCTATTCTTTGGTGTCCTCTAGTGGCTAGTGTAGTAACAGTAACTTTGGGTCCTTGGTGGAAATTATGTAGGTTTTTTAGCTTTTATTTTGATTCCTATTTTCTATTCTTTAATGTTTATGCAGGAGTATTTGGATGTGTTTTTACAACTTTTGGAGGATAAAATTTTGCTGGGGGTTATTTTAATGTCATTATCCAAGTGCAAGATAAGTTGGGAGGCATGCAGGCTCCCAAGCCTTCTTAGGTCACTTTCAGGGGTTTTGTGTTAGTAAATGAGTTACTGGAAATGGTTCCCAAATTAGTTTGGTTCACTTGGAACAACAAAATAAAAGTTTTAAGTAATATTATAAATCATATTGATAGATTCTTGATCAACCCTAATTGGTTGTTGAGTGATTAAGTGGTGGAGAGTTTGTTTTTACGGGTGTATGGTTCTAATTACTTCTTGATTCTTTGTAAGACTTCAAGGGACTATCCTCTTGAGTGGTGTCCTTTTAAGTTTGAAATGATGTGGCTAAATGGCCCATCTCTCTTCCATCTTATGAAGGCTTGCTGGTTTAATTTCCCTCCTACCTCTGGTTCTCTCATGTATAAAATGACCAAGCATCTTCAGTTCACCAAAGGGTGCCTCAAAAGGTGGAATGCTAAGTTTTTCAAAAATATTTTACAAGAAAAATTCAAGATTGAAGCTACTCTTTTGGATTTGAATGAGTTGGTGATGAAGGTGGGGATGGATGCAGTAACCTTTTCTTCTGAAAAGAAGCTTTTGCAGGACTATGAAGAAATTCTAATAAGGGAAGAAAGATATTTGAAACTAAAATCTAGGGTGAATTGGCTTCAGGTTGATGATAAAAATTTAGTTTTTTCCATAATTTAGTGAGGGGAAAGAGGTCAATGACACATATTTCTAGTATCAAATATATTAATAAAGAATTATTAAAATCTCAAGTTGATATCAGGGAAGGAGCAATGTTTTCCTTTAAAAAATTGCTTTTAAGGGAAGAAAAGTATAATCTTTAAGATACAAATTTGAACCTTGGGCACATTCCTAAATTGATTTCAGAAAGGAAAAATGATCAGTTAATGGCCCTCTTTTCCCTAGAGGAAATTTACGTGGTGGTGTTTTCTATGGCAAAATATAAAGCTCTAGGTCTAGATGGATTCCTATTCACTTTCTTTTAATCCTTCTAGGAGATTGTGGGAGAATATGTTTTCAAAATGGCCAAAAAATCTCATTGTCATATAAAAGTGGCTCTAGATTTAAATGTCACCTTTATCTCCCTCTTTCCCAAAGGGGATTCTCAAGTGAGTTTCAATCATTTTCATTCTATCTCTTTGTGTAATTTGGTATATGAAATTATCTCTAAGTCTCTATCCAACCAAATCACGTTGGTGTTGGATTCTTTAATCTTTCAAAAATAGATGGGTTTTATGCTGAGAAAGAATATCCAAGAAGATATTATTGTGGCCCATTAAGTTATTAATGTTCTTTCTCATAATCATCAGAAAGGGATGCTTATTAAACTTGATATTAGTAAAGCCTATGATAGGGTGAACTAGCATTTCCTTTTCAAAGTCTTGGAAAATTTTGGTTTCATAAAAGATTGGTGTGATTGGATCTTCAATTTTGTAGCCAACCCAAAAAAAATTGTTTTGATCAACAATAATCTTGCTAGTGTTTTAAAGCCTCACTGGTTTGAGGTAGGGATATCCTTTTTCTCCTTTTCTCTTTATTATAATGGATGAGGCTTTGGTTAGGGTCATGTCTCAAGCCAAAATAAAAAACAAGGTGTTTGCGTTGAAAGTGATGGATGCTATGGAAAGTCTGACCCATCATCAGTTTGTTGATGACGCTTTCCTTTTTAGTTTTACTAATTTGGATGAGGCCCAAGAATTTAAAGCCATTTTGAATAATATGAGCAAACGTCAAGTCAGATGGTTAATGAAGGAAAATCTAAAATTTTCTTTGTTAATTACATCGAGGATGAACAAAGAGAAGCTATATTTGTTCTTGGCTTCAAGGTTGGTAAACTTCCTAACAAATATCTGGGAGTACCACTTTTTGCAGGAGCTAGAAATTCAAGCTTGTGGGAGGGTTTGATTAAAAATTTCAAATCTTGCTTGGATTTATGGCAAGGGAAGTGGCTTTCCCTGGCAAGTATAATTACTTTTATCAAATAAATTTTAACTGTGCTTCCTACTTGTAGCTTTTTTATCTTGCACCCTCCCTGCAATGTGATCAAAAGCAATAATAAAATTATAAAGGATTTCCTTTGGCAATGTACCTCTAAAAAAAGTAAAATTCCTTTTCTTAAATGGGATAGAGTCTACAAATAGAAAATTTTGGGAGTTGTTGGTATTAAATATCTTCATCTCTAAAACTTAGCCTTGGGAGCTAAGTTGGTTTGGTTGATGTTAGAACAACTGGATGTGCTTTGGAGTAGATTTCTTAGGTTCAAATATCTTGGTTCAAAGGATCCTTAGAGTATGGTTTCAGTGTCCAATGCTCCTAAAGGTTCCCATATGTTGAATTTTTTGCTTATCATAGCAGAACATGTGTCTTGGACCATTAACAATAGGAGAAGAGTGGATTTTCAACTTGATTCTTGGAATGGCCATAAGCTATTGATATCTCTTCTCAATGTTTTTGAGATGAGGGAGTGTATGCAATAGCTTTAGGGGGATAATGTGGTTGACTATTTATAGTTCCATTCTTATCATGGTGTTTCAAGTTGGAAATGGAGAAGTTTGACAAATCTGCCTCTCCTGCAAGAGCAAAGCAAGGTGATCTTTGACTATCTATCTTCTAGGAAAGTATTTATTATTGATAAAGAGGATGGTTTACATTAGATTAGGGCTAAATCAGGGAGGTATGTTGTTAACCTTGGTTATCAAATGGTTGAGGTTTCAAAAGATTCATTTATTTGGGCTAGAAAGTTGTGTTGGGGGAAGGAAGGCCTCTAGAAAGTTGGGGCCCTTACATAGTTGGCAATTTAAAATAAAATTTTGACTCAGAACAGACTGTGTAAAATGTATTTTTAGGGCCCCTCCAAATGTTATATGTGCAAATAAGAGGAGGAAATAGCGGATCATCTTTTTTTTAAATTTCCCTTTGTTATTTGGTGTTGGGCTTAGCTCTATTATAAATTTGAATGGCTTTGGGCATGGCCTCCCTGTCTTGAAAAATCTTTCTCAACTTGGCCTATGGGTGATGTAAAGAATTCTTTGTATAGCTTAGGATAGGTTAGCCTAGCTATTATCATTTGGTCTATATAGAAAGAAAGAAACCAACATATCTTTAAAAACAAAGAAAGATTGTTGTCTATGATTCTATGTGGGGTATAAATCTCTATTTCTAAGGTGATCTTGGCTCAGGTTAATTGAAAACAAGGTCATCTTACAAGTTGGGACATGAAAATGAGTTGCAAATGGAAATCGTTGAATATCCCTCCCACTAACAAGTCAATGGCATTAAAGTCAAAATTACAAAGGATATTAGAGGCTATTTGGGATCCACCTCCTCCAAGTTGGTTCAAACTCAATTTTGATGGACCCTGTAGAGGCAACCTAGGGGTATCAGGTATAGGATGTGTTTAGAAGGATTGCAATGGTTCATTGATCAGATTTACCTCTGTCAAACTTTTGGATGGTTATAATAATGAAGTTGAGTCTCAAACTCCTATTATTGGCTTTGGATTAGTATTGGATTGTGGTATCGATGGCTTGATCATTGAAGGTGATTCTCATTTAGTTATTCATTCTTTAATCAATCAAAAATCCAAAGCCTAAAATATTAATAATATTATGGCCAAGTCTTGGCCGCTACTTATCTATCTTAAAGCTTGGAAAGGATTGAATTACTTTTGAGAGTTGAATAGGTGGTTGATTTCTTAGCTAATGCAAGAATTGACCAAGCAGAGCCTAATCAGATTGATTATTAGGTGGATAGATATTGATGATATAGCCAATATCAATTTATAATGCATTTTTTTCATGGAGCATGCAAAATTTTAGGGGGCTAATTTCATGATGATGGTAATTAATATATAACATAGGAAATAGAATCCCATGCTTATATATATATATATATATATATATATATAGTGGTGTGATTTGGCAATAAATGTTTTGGCATTGCATTTTTTGGATAGCTTAGAGGTTGTATTTTACATGCATGTGTCAAGTGGGTAGGAGATGGAGAAAGCCTTGGTCGAAGATGTTTCTTGGCCGGTGGTGTTTGATTGCAATCCCAAGAGGGAAATGGGGTTTACTGGTCCAGTTTCCTCTTTTTGTTTTTTAAACATTTTTTGGGTGTCATCAAATGAGGTTACTCATATTGTTGCTTGAATGGTGTGGGTGGAGGATGTTGGCCTTAGTCTGCGTTGGCATGTAAATTCAAAGTTGGAAACATCTTTTGCTAGTAATCTTCTATTGTTGATTTCTGATAAAGGGAAGGTAATGGAAATGATGGAATTCTTTGTCAGGCCAAAGTAAAGGTTGAATCTCCTTGTGGAGATGGAGCTCGTTGAAATATGGTCATTTATGGAACTACCTTTTTTTGGTAAAGACGGACTCAACTATCTCTTGGTCTCTATTTTCAAGGCCTTGGAGGAGTGCTTTGTAAAGTGCCTTATCTTTGTTGAGGAAATGGAAGAAGTCTAAGGGTAGGATACCAATAAAAAGGTGGTTTTACCAAAAATTTATGAGCTCAGAGACACTCTTGATGAGATGATGTTATGGCAAGCTATTTGAAGATCTCTGACCCGTATTGAGGTGGTAAAATTCCTTATCTATGGCTTTTTTAGGGGTTACTTTATAGTTCCCAAATGGTTTGGTAAGTGAGTAATAGGGGCAATAGGATTTCTAGTCTTGGCAAAAGTGGTGCATGGTGGTGACAGACACAAAATGCATATGTCTATTTTAGAACTGGGTGTGTCATCTGATCTCACGAAGGTGGCTATGGTTTTGGTCAAATTGGAGGTGCAAGATCAGCCAATGTAAGAAATCAAGCCCCCTTTTGTCAGTGAATTATAGAAGTGAGCTGGGGTGGGAAACCCCTTGTTATCTTGGATGATTAGTTTATAGTTGTTTAGCTTTTTTTGTAAGCTAGTTTTTTTGTTGTTTGTAAGTTATACTCTAGTCACCTTTTGCAATTTTTTAGCTTATCATTGTATTTGAACATTTTGATAATATAATAGAACTAGTACATACCAAAGGGTTTTATTTTAGTAATCGATCAGATGCCTTCAAGAATTTTTTCCTTAAGCCAAGCTAGTTTGTTTCTTTTTCTACTTATATTGGGCAAGTGTCCCATGAACCCAAAAATTAATAAAAAAAATACATGATGTTTATCATATTTTAATATTTATGCACAGTGCAAGGGACCTGGATCATCAAAATGGTATGGATCAAACTAAGAGATAAACATTTAGACACAATGAGATTGCAAATGCAAGTGTTTCAACAATAGAGAGATCTGGTACTAAGGGGTAGAGCCCTGATTGATATTTGTCAAATGTACAACATTGAGATGCTATAATATTCAATTTTAATATCTACAAAAATAAGTGAAAAAACTTGAAGGAAAAAAAGAATAAAATAAAATGGACATACCTAAAGAATGGTAAATCTTATATCACTATTTAGTAACCCTAGAACAAATAAGGTAGGCCCGCCTGAAAGCATATTCTATTGGTAAATTGGAATTGTAGAGGCCACCTTTGGAGAATAAGACTTAATATAAGGATATCATCATTCTTATAGAAACGCATAAACATAGTGGCTACAAATCTTTGAATTTTGAGTGAGAAGGAAACTAGCAATATGGAATAAGGCAACAAAAAGTGACAAAGGACATGGACGAATAATGACGTTAATAAAAAAAAATTATATTAAAATAGAAAACCAAGATATAAACCAACATATATAGTTTGATCACTTGCAACAATTTTTTTAAAATGGGAAAAATCATAAAATTAAACTTGAAAAACCTACGACAATGAGTAAATCCCAAAAATCATGGACCTACACTTACAAAACCTACGACAATGAGTAAATCCCAAAAATCATGGACCTACACTTATAAAATTTGTTATATATTTACAAAAATGTATATCTAGAATCACAAATTTAAAAGTAGAAGATTTTCTCACGATGTTTGATGTGGTATCAAAATATAAACATTTTGGTCTATACTTTCATAACAAATTTATATAGAAAACATGTTAAAATGAAAATAATACAAGGTAGATGAAAAGTTCCATATACACTTCAAAATATATATAAAAATATAAAGTTATAAGATTAGAAAACTATGAAAGTCTTAGTAAATTACTTGTCACTCCAATAATATCGTATGGGTATGAATTATACATTAACAAGTATTGTGATGTGGCTTTAGTACTTGCTTCTAAGAAGAATTTTTAGATTTGATTAGTGTTAATAATTTGATTATAGTCATGAAGATTACTAGATTTCATGAATATATAAGGACATTTAAAGTGATTATTAGAGAAATATCATTTTATTTAAATTTAATCTAATAATAATTTAAATTTTAAAAATACACTATACTATTTTATATAAATAATATATATGCATTAAAAATAAATTAAGACATTCTGTAATAGTCTTCTAAAACAATTAATTAATTGACAATGCTCTATCATTATCAACTTTATACATGTCATTGTCAACTTTATACATGATCACCTTTTTAACATTAGAAAGATTTATAGGATGAAAATTATTTGTTTTAACTAATCAATAAATATTATATTTTTTGAAAAAAAATTGTCACATCATTAAATGTCAACCAATAAATAATAAATAAAATATTTTATTTTTTATTTTGATAATATATAACAATATTAATGTCAAAACTCATTAACGTAATAAAATACTTTAATAAGATTGATTATACATTTTTTAATACAAAATTAATTGATTAAAGGAATTACAATACATACCTACTTCCTAGTAACACATTAAATTTAAAATAAAAATAAATAAAAATTCAAAAATACCTAATCACAAACAACTTTAAAATCAATATTTTAATTCCCTTCAAAATAGTTCTAGCAAATATACATTTTCCCTTTACGATCAAATTACCATGCTATATATTTTTAAAAAAAAAAAAACATCAAAAGCAACAAATGGACCTAAGACCTAATAAAGAGTACATATATGAAATAGAACCACAAATGGATAAATCAATGAGATATTAATTTAATCGAATTCTGAATAAATGAGATGTCAATTTAAATAAGTTTTCAAACTTTAACTTTTGTAAATAAAAAGATGAAATAAAAAATATTATATTATATATATATATATATATTATTAAAAAATTATATAATTAAAAAATTTAAAATATTTAAAAAAGTTGTAAAAAAATAAAAATAATAATATTATATTATAAAATTTAATTTATTTAAAATACATATAAAATTAAAAAGAGAGAAAAAAATAGAAAATGATGATATTATATATTACAATTTAAATTAATTTATTAATATTATAAAAAAAGATATATTTATTAATATTATAAAAAAACATACATAAACATTAAAATTAAAGAAGAATAAGATATTCAACTTATAAGAACATTCATAATTTATATGAAAATATTAAAAATTTAACTCTAAATTCATATTATTTAAATAGATTAAAATAAAAAACTATTAATTCTATAAAAATATTAAAAAACTAGGTTCATATTTATATTATTTGAATAGATTTTTTATTTGATAAGGTAAAACATTTTTCACTGGAGCTATAAACTGGCATGAGATATAATCAAGGGCCCATTCCCTGTAATAAAAGTATGAAAGATAAAAGACAAAGAGCACGAAGGCACTGCCTTCCAAGAAAGAAACATCAAGGGAGAAGGGATGCAAAAACTGAAGAGAACCGAAAGAACAGAGGAACAATAGCAAAGAGGAGAAGTGGAATCCACTAATCATCATAGTGGAAGCCACAACAAAATGGCTAAACAACAAAGAATCACCAAAGATACCCCCAAAAAAGGGAGCAAAATAACACATCACCCAAGACTAAGACCTGTTAAGCATCTACCAAAAGGGCTTATCCACAAGTCAGAATAATTCGTTGCCCCCACTTAGAAAGGAGGTATTTCAAGCCCTATTGAGAGTCATTATATATGAGAGAGTGTGCTTTTACCCTCAGTAACTCCACCTCTGATATATATCATTTTTGCTTCGAAGAGACACCAACATTTGCATGATGCTTAAAAGGCCTAGAAGGGGGAACCCAAGAAAGGTCCCCTTGAGGAGGGAGTGACCGGGGGGTTAGATTCTCCTGCAAGGGGTCTTCCATAAAGGGGAAGGTATGGGGTGGGGTATAGGGGTCCTCAGCAATCTAAGGGGGAGGGGAGAGGGTGCAGGCCCAGGACATCCTACAACAATGCCCGTCAACTCCACCATGTGAGATAAAGGAGGGAGGTAAAACTTATCATGATTATGCCACTTGAAATTTGGGTCAAGCATGTTGAGGATGTTGGTGGGGCTTGGAGGGACACCCAGTGATACGATGGTCAGGGAGGTGACAATGGAAGCAACAGAAGGGAAGGACTTCATAATTGAGATGTTGACTCCACAAACCTCACGAGGAAAGCAGATTAATTGAAAAGGAGAGTAGCTTAAAAAGGTCAATGAAAGAATAAACATGGGGTGAGCTAAGGCTCTATGAGGTAGCATCAATATTCATGAAAGTTTTGACTTTGTCCACCAAGAGTTTGATGAAGCAATCATTCCTCAACATCAGAGGGATAAAATGAAGCCGAAGCCACAAAAAAGGGTTCCAAGGGTATAAAAAAAGGCCAGAATGATTAAAGAACTGTGGACTGGAGTTCCACACAAAATCACGATCAACTGGATTTTTAAATTCCACCAAGAAAAAACCAACACGTAACAAGTAGAAGGAAAGAGAATCAATGGAACACCATTCTTTTGAAACCTAGATTAAAAGAGTTGAAGGAGAAATGAATGACCCCACACTATTTGAATATATTAAAATAAAAAATAATAAGCCATTATTTAATAGCCAACTTACACAAACATTTAAATCAAATATATAAAACCATTAAAAATTAGCTGGATAAAAATAGTTTTTTTATTGTATTGAAAATATGCAAATTACATAAAGAATTTAATGCTCATGAGAGCACCTGAGAAAGAGAGACTATTGGCAGCATTAAAAACAAGAACAATATAGTGATGGTAGCAAACAAAATCATAAAAAATAGTCAAAAACATGAGACATAAATAATTACATCCGATGTTCCAGACAAGAACAGCCATAGGAGAGACATGTCAATCGTCATACAAAAGATTCTTCAATTCTTAAGCAACACAGATCGTCTTGTTACATAACAATTGATTTATTTGATATTTAATTTGTTGAATCTAGAGAACCACCATTGTGTTCTTCTTTGATTTCACATGACATTGAGAGAAACAAGAAGCAAGACAAAAAATATATATTAAAGTCATAGAATTACAAACCCTTGATGATCATAATGATCAAAAACTGCTTTACATTTGTTCCTCCAGAGGTGATTCAAAATAACATGTCTAACACCATCAACAATAATATTATCATGCAATCCAACACCTAGTAGAGCCTCTTTCCATTTAAGCTTATGTCCAAAAATAGCAGATAAGTCACAAAACACTGAATTCCATTGTTTTTCACATGTAGACATCCCCAAAAAATATGCCTCATAATTTCATATTAATGACAAAAAAGACAATTGATAGGTTGGATCATAATACATTTTAACCTATTTGCAATGGGAAGTTTGCAATGTAGTATCTTCTAAGCCATCAATTAAGCATCAGAATCAGCTTTTGATTTCCAAATTTGAGCAATAAGTTTAGTCCAATATTTTTTACTGAATCTGCAATTCCATTTGTTATTCAAACAAGATTTTAAAGGTAACTCATGAAGCAATTGAATGTATATCTTATTTAAAGGATAAAAGAGGAAAGGATAAGAGGCTATCCATGCCCAATCTTTGAAAAAATTACATTGAATAGGTGTACATAGCTTCATAGATAATTTTGGAGGCACGAAAGACTAAAGAAACATCAAATATGGTCTATACTTATTGCTCAAACCAAAGCAGATTTTAATAGACTGCCATGGTAACCAGTTTAAAGTAGCAAAATCCAAAAAATCTCTAAAACAGAAAATTCCCTTGTTAAAAAGAAAATAAGACTGTTTAGGATAGTTTAAGGCAAGGGGTTGGCCCTAATAACTAATATGCTTGTTCCACCAAATAGAGGAAGTGGAAGAGTTGAACCCATGTTGTAATGAATCATCCCTCCATTTTAAAAGATGACATGTATATTGCCAAGCTTTCCAAATATATTGTAAGGGTGGTGAAGCTTTCATAGATAAGAATGAAGCATGGAGAATTTTATTCAGCCACCCTATTGACTGCCATTTACCTTTTACTACAACTAGGCTAATTCTATTTAGTATAATAATTTTCTATGGTTCGTCACTTCTGATAGCTCTAACAATCCATTTGGCCGCTAGACCAACCCCTTGTGTTTTTGGATCTATTAACCCCAAACCACCTTTATATTTAGGCCGAATATAATGTGTCCATGAAGTGGATATAAAACTAGCATTACCATCCCATTTAACCCATTACAAACATCGAATAATTTTAATTAAGTCATCATAACCTTTTTTTGAAGGCATCTAGCAAGATGAATAATAAACATGTGTGGCAATAAAAAATTTGTTAGCTACTTGGATCTTACCTGCCAAAGAGAAGAATTTATTCCCCCAATTAAATAGTTTGTTCTTAACTCTGTTAAGGTACCAATTCCACATGATAGAGAGAAATTGCAAGACCAAAAGAGATCCCAAGATACCTTATAATCTCACCATTTTTAACTTGTTTCCATTCATGAGGTATCCATTGAGGAACAAACCCTGATTGAATCATCAAAAATTATGTTTTATCATGAGCAAGTTTAGATCCAGACACTGAACAATACAATTCTAAAATAGCCTTCATATTGTTGATGTCTTTTTTAGTATTTTGACGAAATAATAAACTATCATCAATATAATGTGAATTGATTACAACAACATTATGAGGAATAGAAATTCCTGAGATGAAGTTCTTTTGATTGGCATAATGAAACAGATAACCTAAGGCATCAACTGTAAGGACATAAAGGAAAGGGGCTAATGGGCATCCTTGTCTAATGGATCTTTGCAAAGGAAAAGGGTATGTTATCTTATTGTTAATAATGGCCTAAGCATTAGCATCTTTAAATAAAATTTGGACATGAGCTCGAATTTGAGGATCGAAACCCAACCATTGTAACATTTTAAGAATGAAACTCCAACGTATTCTAACATAAGCTTTATCATAATCAATTTTGATTAAAATAGCATTTTGTCCCATTTTTTGAGCCCATTCACATGTTTCCCATGCAAGAATTAGATTATCAAGGATATATCTTCCCACAATAAACCCAGTTTGTTTAGCTCTTACAATTTCTTACACTATTGGTTTAATCCTCATAGCTAAAGCTTTTGCAATAATTTAATAAGAGGTATTAAGTAAAGTGATGAGGCACCAACCAGATATAGTATCTTCATTTTTCCCTTTAGGGAGGAGTTTGATTATGCCACCATTAATGCTCGGTCCTAAAGAGCCTATCTTAAATGCCTCCAAGTAAAGGCAATAAAAATCTTCCTTAATAATATGCCACATAGCTTGGTAGAATTCCATTAGAAGCCCATCATTTCCTGGACTTTTGTAAGGAGCCATAGAAAAAAGGGCTTTTTCCAATTCTTCTAAAGAAAGAATTCTATGTAAAAAATGACTATATTTAGAATCTATTTTGTTAGGAATATGATCCCTAACAATATCCTCAAGAGCTTGTTGATTATCATGCCATTGATCATCCTTAAATAGATCCTCATAAAACCTTTCAAATAAGTTACATATATCATAAGGATTAGATTGAAGTACTTTAGATTCATCCTTGATAGCACCAATTATTTCCTTGTTATGTTTGTAGTTAAGGTAGCTAAAAAAGTACTTAGTACCCTTGTTACCTTCTTTGATCCAGTGCAGTTTGGATCTGATTTTAGCCCCTTGTCCTTTATAATTATCAGATGGCCTTCTTTACGATAATAAAAGTAAGCATTTGGCTTATTAAAATAAACTAAAGGTTGGTTCAATTCAAAATCTGAACCAATAAGTTTAATGTTCTAAGGGAATGGTCTATTCAAATCTATTTCCACACAGACTCTCGGGGGAACCCTTAAACTTGAAAACTTATCAAAATTATGTTTGCACCAAATTACTCTACCTAACTGGGTAGGAATGTGTTTCAAAAATGGTCTGAAAGCCAGATTAAGGTAAGGTAGATTGACCCACATAGGATAATGAGAGCGAGACGGCCCTTCAAGATGGAAATTAAAGCTCTAAGCCTAAAGATAATAGACTTGCCCACAAATAACCCAGGTGCCATATTGCAAAATAGATTGAGCATGGTCTGTTGATTTAAACATGCATGAGACATACCCTTTTCCTAGACCTCTTAATGTCTCAATTTCCCATCCCCTATTTTCCCAATTCATACAGGCACATCTATAAAAATCAGCTTCACTAAGGATGCCTCTTAGAAAAAATAGAATAACATTTCTATTTTGGCATTCAAAAATATTATCAATAACATCATCAGGAAGTTGTATTTCTAGGGTTTTACCTAAATCATAGTGTGAGATCTCATCTGGCTTTGAATCATATGTATGAGTCTCTTCCATAGCTGCAGCGTCAGGGTTCCCTTTTGCAACTGCAACGTTTTCCTCATTGTTGGATAGATCAGTCATCGTGGGAGCCGCTTTCTCCATGTTAGACATGTTCCCTACTTGCCTAGCCACTATTTTGATGCACATAAAGTTGATTTCCTTGTTGAAACAGGGTTAGGGTTTACTAGAAGCTTTCATTCATGCACAAAGCTATTTTCTTTGTCTTCTGTTTGTTCAAAAGTTCCAAAGTTTCAAATTTCTTCTTGAAAAAAAAATAGTTACATTGAACTTTTAACGTGACTATAAATTAAAGGGTACGAAGACATTAATAAACTAAATAAATAAATAAGGAACCATCTCAAAGGAAGAATAATATCAATATTGTGAATTCATGGCCTCCTAGACCCTTAAAGCCTCGCGGACAAGTTTAAGTCCTTCAAAAATCGACATCACATGCACAAGACATATATTTTACACATTCTAACGATAATTTGGAGTTGCTATTAAATTATTTAATTTTGCCATAATTAATTTATATGTATCTTGTTATAAAAGTTTAACTTAAATAGGAAATAGTAAACTCTTACTTAAGAAATGGTAAATTATTCGACATTGTTTTTATATCAAATCGTCAAGAAATAATAAACAAATTTATTTTAGTAATTTTTTTATATATTTTTAAAATATATAAATATGTATATATAAATAAAATTAAGAAGAGTAGATGTTTTAAAGAAAGATTTTTGGTTGTATTTCAGTTGTTTGTAGTTAGTTAGAATTATTGTTCATTTTAATTTGTTTGATGTTTTTGGTATGTTGATCTTGGTTTTGTTGTGTCCATCCATTATCATTGATAGAAATGTTCTATTTGTATATAAATGACACATCTTTTTCTCTTTCACAATAAATTTTAGGATCTTCAAAACCCATAACTTTTACCTTATCAAATAAAAAATATACAATTTTACTTTTTATTATTTTTTTATATTTTTTCTATCAAATGAAAACAAATATATAAATATAAATAATATTAAATAAAAATTTAATATAAAAATATTATATAATTTATGATAAAAATAAATATTTATGATACATATCTACTATAATTAAAATTATATATTATGATTAATGTATATATTATAAGTAAATCTATAATTATTATATTATTACTATTAAATTTTTAATTATTTATAATTAAAATATAATATATATATTTAAATTTGATATAAATTAAAAAAATTATCTTAAAAATTTTATATATTAAATATCCAATAAATGATTGGTAAACAATCTTATCTTTTTTAATTTTTATGTTTTTTTTTCAAGAAAATTTTAAAGACATAAATTTGTAAATATGCAATTATAAATAATATTAAATAAAAATTTAATATAAAAATATTAAATAATTTATAGTAAAAATAAACATTATGATAGATACATATTTATTAATATTGTTAATAGATTTATAATTATTATGATTAAATTTAATATATATCAAAATCTATTAATGAAAATAAATTTAATTTTTATGTTTAAAAATTAATAAATAAAATAAACATAAATATATAAATAGTATTAAATAAATATTTATATAAAAATATTAGATAATTTTTTATAACAGTAAATATTTATAAATTTATGATAAAAGTAAATTTTTATGATTTGTATATATTTATTATTATTAATTTGATATTATTAAATGGTAACATTTTCAATTTAAAACAATTATATTTTTATTTATATATTTATATATAATACTAATAAATTTATAATTAAATAAATACTAGCATATCTATCTTAGATAAATTTATGTAAAAGACGTCAAGAGATATCATTTTTGAGGCGCCTATTTTATATTGAGTTTGTGATATAAGTGGAATAGGCGTCTTGAAAATGATATCTCTCGACGTCTTTTACATAGATTTTTCTAAGATAGGTATGTTAGTAGCAACTATGCATTTTGCGTATTTATTTGATATAAAATTTGAAGATTTTCATAAAACTTAAAATGTATATTATCTATTACATTAAATCATATAAATTTGTAATACACATTACGTTAAATCACCCAAAACTTTAGTTTAATAATTTAAAATTATCAATCTAAATAGTTATTTAGTACTCATCAAAATGTACCATACACATCACATAAAATGTCAAACAATGAATAAGTACACATTGCATAAAATGTCATATAATGAATAAGTACATAAATTTTTTCATAATTACATGAAATTATTTTTCCTGTAAGAGTTTCAATCTCTCTTCCTCGATTTTTCATTTGGAAAAATGTTGTCCATTTTTAAGCTTTTCATAGCGGTCATATGTGAATGGAGGTAATATTTTTAGTCCTAAAAACTTTACACATGATCTAGCCACAAATGTTAATCATGTTCTTTCTCTTTGACCTATATCAATTGTGGTTTTTGGAAGGGTCAAACCTTGTGATTTGTGCATTGTTAATGCCCAAGCCAAGCATAAGGGTAGTTGGGTTGTGCATCCCCTTTGTATTGGTGCAATTAATACTGCATATGGAGTTGCATCTTCAAATGGTATTCCTGATTAACTATCAAACTCGACCATAACATATGTGGGTGGTTCTAGTGGAGAACTCCTAGGTTTGTAGATTATACTTCTTATATACCATAGAGCTCCATTTACAAGACTTTCTTCTATCCAAAGATTGGAAGTTACATGATGCTTGCATCAATAGCAATCAGTAACTCCACATCAAGTTCATCATTTGGACCGCCCATTGATGCATTGGCACTTCCTACTTTGGTTGCAATGCTACATGCAACCAATCTTTTCAATGAATATAATTTCTTTTACTGTAGTTACACACATTATCATTTGTGTAAAACAAATTAATACAATTGTCAAACTCTTCATTGGTGGCTCTATCTATTCCAACATTTATTTTGGTCGTCAACAACTTCTAGTCATCTATTATCGGATTTACATCTCTCAGATTTATGAGTAGTTGACGAAACCTTTGTTGGTCATCACTTTCTCTCCCTGTCTAAATATCTTGTCGAGAGTAACAACTATTTTGACTTCTTCCCATAACAATTTAGATCATTTGTTGCTATCATATGATGGTCTATCACTAACAAGAGGACGCTGACCCAAATCTTCAATCACCAAAATTCATGTTTGCATTTTTAGGAAATGCTTGACGGAGTCTAGAGTCTATGTTATGTAGTTATGTAGCAAATTTTGCCCAATGAAACTCATTTCATCAATCAATATGTATTTTATGTGGGGCATATCCTCTTGGAAATTTGTAAATATTGTTCATTTTAATTCAACAACATCCATAATTGGGATTCGAAGTTGTGCATGGATAGTCGAGGCACCAATATTGAATGTTGCAACTCTAGTTGGTACGAGTAGTAGAAGTGGAGATCGCTCTGTAAATGTTGCATCTTGAATAGCTCAATGAATGGCACCTATCAAATATGATTTCTCTGTTCCTATTGTTCCTTGGACTATCATGCGTAAGGGTGAAGTATTTTGACCTCCATGAAAATGTGTCATAACCATATCAAGTGCCTTTTTTTGTTTGGCACCCAAGGTTTCATAATTCATCTCTGGTGTTATATCATCATCTACAATAAATTCATTATCTTTCATGGTGTTTATGAATTTGATCACTTTATTTGTTTATTCTTCACCTCTATATTCATTATTCCACAATGCTTCTCTGTTAATATCTCTTCTTCTTACCATATATATCTCATTAACTTTCATAACTTGGCAACGTTGTAGCTTGGATATGATTTCCCACTCACGTTCCAATTTATCTTCAATATCACCGTGACTTTCAACATATTTTGGAATTATCTTCTCTCCACGCGCCAATAGTTATAATTAAATGAATCCCAATTTGATATTATTTCTTCATCATTAATTTCAATATCTCTTTGTATATCATAAAATGGCTTGTAAAGTAATAGCTCTGACCAACATAAATCAATCCATTTATTTGATTCACATGTAGGGATGAAGGAAAATCCTTGGAAATACTCTCACTATCGCTACAATTCTCCTTACCTCCCATTTGTTATCTTTTTACTACCTTGGATTATATGTCCAAGATCTCACTGCTTCAATAAGTGATGTGTTTTCCATCGAAAAAGCCCTATTCTTGTATACATCAATGAAAGACGTATGCTCTCCTTGATCATCTTCTTCATTTTTTCTACAAGGTTGAACTTCTCACATGAAACATTCAAGTTCATAAATACTCTACTACTCTCTACTAATAGAAGCTCCAACAACATATGACATGTTTCTTGCGCCCCAATGTCTCTTTCAACAATTGTCTTAGTTAGAAGTCTTTTTATGTTTTTCCTATTAATTCCTCAGGGTTTTCAATGTTTGCAAGCCGTATCGACATTTGATGATAAGTTTTAGAACTCTTCTTTGCCTTTGCTACATAGCAATGTATTTGACTACAACGTGTTTGGACAGAACAGGGTGAAGTTCTTATTTATGTTGTTTTTCTGTCTTAATTAATTGATTTGAATGCATTTATCTTTGCAATTTTGTTCTTAATACATATTGTTCATCTTGAGATGTTTTTGCTCGAATGTCTTTCATCTTATCCACATGTCTCTTTTCTGGTTCTAATTGTTCAATGGTCAATTTGTCCATGTTTTTGAAATCTTTGTCTGTCATTGTCATTTTAATTTTTTCTTTCTTCCTCTCTTTATACATCTGTCATTTTTTGTTGTCTTCATCTACGATATTGTCTTTGTTGTTCTCTTTGATATTCTCTTCATTTTTCATTTGTAAAATTCATTTTTTATCGAGCTATATCTACACAATTTTTAAATAAATCATATTTCATCAAATATAGAGAACATATTATATTTGATCATTGTGGGATATATAAATCGTATTCATAATTCACAAATATATAAAAACATCAAATAACATAATTCGAAAATATAACCAATATACATATCATAAGTAAATTTATCTTGACCTCTTTTATATGGATTTATTTAAAATATAATACTAATTTTAAAACTATAATAATTATTAAAATTTAAAAAGATGAATAATTTGAATATTGGAAATGGGGAACATAAATTTTTTAACTTTAAAGGATATCAATAACTGGATCACATTTAATAATAATGATTTGTTTTAGTTTTTATATTTGAGTATTCTAATGTCAAATATTGTTTGTTTTGAACCTGATTTTAAATAATGACTTGTTTTAGTTTTTATGTTTAGATATCATAGTGTCAGAGATTATTTTAACCCTGGTTTTGTGAAATCCCTATTCTAATTATAATTATTAATATTTTTTAAAATTAATAATTTGAATATTGTAGACAACGAAAAGATATTTAAGTTTAAAAAATGTTAATAACAAATATATCATATTAAAAGATATCGATAATAAAATAGATTATGATTTATTTTGATTTTTATATTTTGGTATCTTAATATACATAGTGATTTTAACCCTGATTTTTTTTAAGGCTCTAATTTAATTTATAATTATTAACTTTTAAAAAATGATAATTTGAATATTATAAATAATAAAAAGATTTTTAAATTTGAAAAATGATTATCAATAACAATGCTTTATATTGAAAGATCTCAATAATGAAATAGGTAATGACTCGTTTTAATTTTTATGTTTTGTTACTTTGATGTACACTATTATTTTAACCCTATTTTTTCATAATATCATTAACGGATGAGAGCCCTACACTAATTTATAACATAAAACAAAATTGATTGTTATTAAATAATTTTATTTTATTTTTTTAATATTTAGTTTAAATAATTCATATCTACTTCATCACACATCGCTATCGATGACTCAATCATTACAAATTTATTAACAAATATTGCCCCCTACCCTCCTAATTTAATGACTCGCTTTAGTTTTCATGTTTTTGATATCTTAACTCTGTTTTTTCATAAAATCATTGTATAGGTGAGAGCCTAACCTAGTAAAAGACATGTTCCTTATCATACTTTGGACTTGGACTTCATATAATTTGTCCATTATCTCCATTTTAAATTGGGAGTTGTTGGAAAAAAAGCACCAAAATTCATAATTTTGGGTAATGTTTTATTTATACTTTTTAAGTTTTGAGGTTATATTTTTAATTGATTTTAATTATAAATAACAATGATATTAATGAGTGAGAAATACTTTTCAAAGATTTTTTGCAATTTCTTGTTGCACTATCTTTTTTGTTACATTTTTTCTCTGTTGCACTTTTTTGTTACTATGTTTTTTCTTTTATGTGTTTTTTCTTTACTATTACATTATTTATGTTTGATTGTTTTTATTTTTTTGTTTTGTATATTTAAATTTATTATTTATATATAAAAATATTTTATTTATTTTTTTAAATATTATGTCAATTTTTTTAAAAAAATTTAAATTAAAAAAAATTGTATTTAAAATAAGATGTTGACCATTTTTTCTTACAAGGGCACAATATCAAGGTCTCTTTTTCCCTCTTTCTCATTGTAGAACATTGCTCAATATAATAAAATGTTGGTTATTTTTTCTTGCACGAGCACAACATCAAGGTCTTTCCTTCTCCATCTCCCATTATAAACACCTCTTGACATAATAATTATTATTATTATTATTATTATTATTATTATTATTATTATTATTATTATTATTATTACAATCTAATTAATTGAGAGGAAAAAATTAATACTTTCTACAAAAACTAATACCATGCTTTATGCCTAAACAAAGATTAATAAGTAGAAGGTAAGTAATGAAGGAGGCGCGATAGATGAAGGCGAGCAGGAGGGCACGACAGGGCAGAGCGCGATAGGACAGAAAGCAGGGCGTAGCTACAGGAAAGTGCTTGGATTGTAGCAGGCGTCCCAGGGAGCGCACAACAGTGAGAAGACTCCACTTTTGCAAGGTTTAGGTTCTTTTGCTGCTCTTGAGCAACCAAGTATGTGCTTTCCCAAAGTCAACGGCTGTTTGAAAAGATGCAAGGAGAGGCCCAAGCTGGTTATACCAATGGAAATGATTGCTGAAGACATTGAATACTATTCCAATCACTCCCTGTACTGCAAGTTTCTGGGGCTTAGGACGTCACTGTTATTCCTGGAAGCATGGGCTCAGAGGACGTGGGCACCGAAAGGAGAAATGGATATTACATTACTGACCAATAGCTATTTCATGGTCACTTTTACTTATATAACAGATTATCAAAGAGTTTTTGTTGGAGGTCCTTACTTCCATAATCAAGTGGGACTGTTTATGAAGCCCTAGCATGCCGAATTCATACCTTCAGAGGAACTACCAAACCGTGTCTCGGTGTGGGTGCGTCTACCCCACTTTCTGGTGGAATGCTGCCAAGAAGACACTCTCCAATTGCTTGCATCCTTGTTGGAAAGGCCAGTAGGCTCCTCAATGTCATTCATGGGGGAAAAGGTAATGACTTATACCCGCATTTGTGTTGAAATTGATCTTAATAAGCCATTACCAGATGCTGTTGAAATGAGTGCGGGCCCTTTTTCATGGGTACAACAGCGGGATTATGAAACCCTCCCTTTCTGATGTCGTCTATGTCATGCTTATGGGCATTTGCAGCGATGGTGTCCCACCTCGAAATCCACTACACCTCAGCCATCTCAATCTACTCGCACTCCTTCTTGTACTGACAAGGAAAGGGGTTTGATTCCAGGGGAGGTACCTGAAACTGATGGTTTTATGCCAGTTAAAGGCTGATATAGAAATAGAGGTTAAAAACGGTCCTTGAAGGAAAGACAATTATATGACTCGCTCAATAGATTTGAAATATTGGATGACCTTAATTAGCAGGGGGTGAATCTCGGGTTGATGATTGAGATTGTCATATAGATATGGACCAGCAGCTGATAATTTCGAAAGGAATGACTTCCTCAGTTGCTCCCCTTAAAGAAGATGGAAATATGCCCCTTACCAAGAAAATTGGGGACTCAGGGGCAGCAAGAAGCAGTAAATCTTCTCCTCATCTCAGATGATCCGGACAATAATTCAGATGACAATTCGGGTGATGGGTCCACCCCATTTGATGGCGAAACTTCCGGGAGCCATAACTTTTGCACCGTAGCTCCAATTGACTCACCGTTTGAACTGTTGGAAAGCTAATAATGAGGGAACATCGTGAGATGGCATGGAGCTCCGCTTGATGAAGTTTGACCCCCTAAAACCCAACAAAAGTGTCTCAAATTTCAATTTTATTAGTCTAGTCTAAAAATAATAAGTTTTTAAAAATAGTAATTCCTTGAATTCTGTATTGTTGTAAATCGTGGAAGTTGAACCAATTTATATCCCTCGAGATTGGTGACCTTCCACATCCTCCCCACACCTTCAAAACATATATAAATGAAGATGTAACCCGAAATGGAAATCAAACATCTCTTCTCAGAGATAAGCATATGTTTGGGTCTGCAATTTTGATAAATAAAACATCTCATTTCAGAGATAGCATTATTTGAATTGTGTTGTTCTTATTTTTGAATTATATTTCAACCAAAGCTTTTGAGTTTTAGATCAGTAGTATCAGAGCGGTTTGTCTTGAGAGTGTATGATCCCAAGGATGAGGTCAGGCTACAAGAAGCTTGGGTGGGAAACAATAGAGCTTCCAAATTTTCCACATGTTCGCTCCAAACGACTTCAAATGGCGAACAACACCGAGACATCCGATCCTTTCAAGGAAATGGTGAATGAAGCCCTCCAACGGCAACAAGTGCAGATGCTACAACAATTTGTCCAAATTTTTCAAACACTTTCGATGAGAAATCTTGGCTCCACAGCTCCACTTTCTAGCTCCTCAACCAGGGAACGTCCTTTCAGTGCCCCAACACCCTTCAAGGTCCAGGGAAATTTTGATATTCCTACATTTGAAGGCAAAATCAATGCCAATGCAGTAAAAAATTGGTTGGATCAATTGTCTTCCTACTTCTCTGTAAATAAGTTCACCGATGGAGAAAAGATTACTTTTGCTCTTTTGAAATCAATATTGCCTGTGAAAAATTGGTGGGAAGTGTACAAAAAGAGGTTCAGTATATATGACATTGGCCTTGAGGTGGAACCTACCTGGGATAATTTTGTGGAAGCGGTGAAGGAAGAATACTACCCCATTGGAGCATATGACGATCTGTATATAGAGTGGCAACAACTTCGCCAAGGTAAGGAACAATCTGTTCAAGATTACACTAACATTTTTCATTCTCTATTTGCAAGATTAGGCATCCAAGAAAGTGAGAAACACAAGGTTCTCAAATATCGTGGTGGACTACAATGGTACATACGGGGAGAAATGAAACTCTTCAACTTGGAAACCATCGGTGAGGCATACAAGTTCGCAGTAAAAATTGAACAGAAGCATGGAGAATGAATATAAAGAATCAGTTTTCAATATGGAAAAGTGACAAAGAAGGTCAAACACGAGGCCAAAATTGGAAGCAAAAAGAAGAAAACGCTGGGAAGTGGTGTGATTATCACAAATCTGGAACTCACTCCAAAGAAGAATGTCGAGCTATCAAATCACTGCTTTATGAGTCACAATCCTCTGCTCTACCTCATACAGAGCCTGCAGTCGAAGAGGATGAAGAAGAAATTATAGATGCTGAACCTGAAGCCATTGTTGCTTCATCACAGACACACGACAAGATGCCAGATGACAAGGAAATGTTGTTTCACTCTAAGTTATGGGTGAAAGGTAAGCCTCTACATTTCATTCTTGATAGTGGAAATCAAAAGAATTTACTCTCTGTTAATATTGTGAAAAAACTAAATCTGTCCATGAAGCCTCACCCAAAACCATACAGCATTGGATGGTTGAGTCCAGAGAGAAACTTCCGTGTTACCCACCAATGTCTTCTCTCATATGCAATACAACCTTTTCAAGATGAGGTCTTATGTGATGTGGTCAATCTAGATGTTTGTGATGTACTCCTTGGTCAGCGATTCATGTATGATCGACATGGTATATATGAATCAAGAACTAGAAGGATCACTCACTCTTGGAACACGACGCTATAGGGTACCAGAAGTACCACCTTCTACATCTGTCTCTCTGATTAGTGCCAAAAAATTTGTTCTCATGGTGGTCAAGCCACAAGAATCCAAAAGGGCCGATGTTACAGCCCTGACTACACAAATAACACAACAGAAGCAAATAGATATTGAACTGAAGAAATTCACAACCTTCCATCCACAGACTGATGGTCAGACAGAAATGGTGAACAATCGGGTATGCAACGGGAATCAAATCGAAGTAAAACTACCACACTTGATGAAAAATCTTGATGCAATGGGGACCATTGCTTCTCAAAGAGGGAGAATTGGTGAACTTTCAGAAGGAATTACTTCCTCAGTTGCTCCCCTTAAAGAAGATGGAAATATGCCCCTTACCGAGAAAATTGGGGACTCAAGGGCAGCAAAAAGCAGTAAATATACTCCTCATCTCAGATGATCCGGACAACAATTCAGATGACAATTCGGGTGATGTGTCCACCCCATTTGATGGCGAAACTTTCGGGAGCCATAACTTTTGCACCATAGCTTCAATTGACTCACCGTTTGACAATTCAGCTGATAATTTCGAAAGGAATGACTTCTTCAGTTGCTCCCCTTAAAGAAGATGGAAATATGCCCCTTACCGAAAAAATTGGGGACTCAGGGGCAGCAAGAAGCAGTAAATCTTCTCCTCATCTCAGATGATCCAGACAACAATTCAGATGACAATTCGGGTGATGGGTCCACCCCATTTGATGGCGAAACTTTCAGGAGCCATAACTTTTGCACCGTAGCTCCAATTGACTCACCGTTTGAACCGTTGAAAAGCTAATAATGAGGGGAACATCGTGAGATGGCATGGAGCTTCGCTCGATAAAGTTTGACCCCCTAAAACCCAATGAAAGTGTCTCAAATTTCAATTTTATTAGTCCAGTCTAAAAATAGTAAGTTTCTAAAAAGAGTAATTTCTCAAATTCTGTATTGTTGTAAATCGTGAAAGTCGAACCAATTTATCTCTCTCGAGATTAGTGACCTTCCACATCCTCCCCACACCTTCAAAACATGTATAAATGAAGATGTAATCTGAAAGAGAAATCAGACATCTCTTCTCAGAGATAAGCATATGTTTGGGTCTGCAATTTTGATAAATAAAACATCTCTTTTCAGAGATAGCCTTATTTGAATTGTGTTGTTCTTATTTTTGAATTATATTTCAACCAAAGCTTTTGAGTTTTGGATCATCAGAGTTCTGCAAAAAGACCTTAAGAAAGGAGGGGGAGAGAAATCGGGCAAGCCCGGCAAAAAAAAACTCTGAAAAAGATCAAGCTAATGGGAGAGACTTTGGTGGAGTCGGGGTCAGTAAAGACTCTGGATGCACACTTTTTGAACCCTCTGAAATGATTATAATATCTTGAAATGTAAGGGGTTTGAACAACAGCGCCAAACAAAATGATGTTCACACCCTGACTAAAAGTCATAAGCCGGATGTCTTTTTCTTGCAAGAGACTAAGCTTTCAGTGGAAGACATGTCTAGACTAGCGCCCAAGTTGTGGTGGCAAGGAGAATGTCAATGCATTGGCGCTACCGGATACTCAGGAGGACTAGCTTGTCTGTGGAACCCACGAAAGATTGGCCTCATAGGCTAGCTGACTTCTAAGTACTCCATGACTATGATTGCTTCTAGCTTTGAGACGGAGAAAGTCATTCTCTTCTCCAATATCTATGCTCCCAATGATTGGTGGGGTAAAAACCCCTTATGGGGCCACATAAGTTTTGTTCGTACCCTGGCCCCCTTCCACCCTTGGATTATGGCAGGTGATTTTAATGCTCTTCTTGATTTGACTGAAAAGAGTGGTGGCACGTCAAGGATGGGCCCATCTGCTTTGTTAATGCGCAAGGACATTGAAATTTTGAATTTAGTTGACGTCAAGCCCAATAATGGACAGTTTACTTGAAACAACCGCAGGGGTGGGAAACATTGCATAGCTGAGAGACTTGACCATTTTCTAGTCTCAGTATTTTGGGTTGGAGGTATGTGCTCTACGAGGTCTGAAATTTTGGACTGGAGAGGATCGGACTATTGGCCCATCAAGCTTAATAATGTCTCACAGTATCACCCGCGCTCTCCTTCCTTCAGATTTCAACTCATGTGGCTGCGGGATCAATCTCTACATGAGTGTGTTGCCAATTGGTGGCGTTGGGGTAGGCTTGCCCATGGTACGGCGATGTACATTTTTGTCAAAACACTGCAATATGTGAAGTACAAGCTCAAACGGTGGAATCACCAAAGTTTTGAGAACATTTTTCATGCTAACGCTGCTGCACAAACCAAGCTTGATGGTATCACGAGAATAATACGGGAAGAATGACTGACTGAAGACTTACTGCAAGAAGAAACACAGGTTGTGAAAGCCCTGGAGGAATGCGAGCTACGGGAGGAAATTTTTTGAAAGCAGAAAGCTCGGGTCGAATGGCTCCAGGAGGGAGACAGAAATACATCCTTTTTCTTCAATTCGTCCAAACCCAGGGGACATGGCAATTCTATTTCGACGCTGGTCAATGAAAGAGGTGAGCGGCTTAACTCTTTTTCGGTAATTTCAGAGGAGGTAGTGCAGTACTTCTCTACTCTCTTCAGGGAAGATGGTAACGGAGAATCACCGAAAGAAGCTCAGGTTCTCTTCTACATTTCGTCGTTGGTGATGCGTGAAATGAATGAAAATTTAATGAAACCAATCACACTTGGAGAGCTTAAGGAAACCATTGTTCAGATAAAAAAAAGAAAGCGACTGGACCTGACGACTTCTCAGCGGAATTCTACCAAGAATGTTGGGATATCATCAAACTTGACCTTTTAGCTGTTGTCCAAGAATCTTAGCGGAATAAGCAAATGCTTAAGGCTACAAATGCGACCTATCTTGCTCTCATACCCAAATGCGAAAGCGCTGATAGGCTAAGTCAATTTCGTCATATATCCCTTTGTAATGTTGTTTACAAAATTATATCTAAAATTATTGCAGATAGGGTAAAAAAAGCGCTGAGTGTTGTGATCTCAGAAGAGCAGAGTGGTTTTGTGAAACGTAGACAAATCTTGGACGATATTGTTATTGTTGTTGAGTCCATTCACTCCATGGCCAGCTCAAAAGATAAGGCGATGTTCATTAAATTGGACATGGCCAAAGCCTTTGATAGGGTCAGATGGTCATTCTTGCGAAAGGTTCTTAGTGCTTTTGGCTTTGCGGATGAATGGACTCAATGGGTCATGCGTTGCATTTCCTCGACTTCCTTCTCAATGCTTACCAATGGAGAACACACGGAGCTTTTTGGTGCTATAAGAGCGTTGCGACAAGGTGATCCTCTATCTCCGTACCTTTTTCTTCTCCTTGCTAAAGGTTTGGGGAGGTTGATCAACATGAACAGAGAGGAAGGACATATCCAAAGACGGCGATGGGGAGGGGAATTGCCGGCGCAATCACCCCTGCAATTTGTTGATGACACTGCCCTTATAGGCATGGCCACAATGACTGAAGTTGCTAATTTACTCAGGGTGTTAGATGTTTATGTAATAGCCTCGGGACAAAAGGTCAATGAAGATAAGTCGTCCATTTTCTTCTTCAATACTCTGAGCCCTATTCAACAGCGGATAGCAAAGACACTGCATTCTCAGATTGGGACTCCCCCCTTCATTTACTTGGGTATCTCTATCTCGACTAATCGTACATCCAAAAAATCTTAGCAGAGTATTTTGGAGAAATTTCGAGTGAAAGTGAATCATTGGACACATAGGTGGTTATCTTTTGCAGGTCGAGTTCAACTTATCCAATCTGCGGTGCAGGGTTTACCTATTTATAGGGGTATGCTCCAAATTGCCCCAATGAAAATCATTAAGGAATTTGATTCGGTTACCAGACAATTCTTATGGGCTGGTAGTCTGAACTCCACTAAATGGAGCCTTATTAGATAAGAGATTGGCTGCAACCCCAAACAATATCGCAAGCTCAATCTGAGGCAGACGGACTTAAATGGTATTGCTTTGGCGACGAAATTTTATTGGCGATGGTGCACCGAACAAGAGAAAGCTTGGGCAAGAATTCTCTCACAGAAGTACTACTCCACAACCATTCAGAGGGGCATTCCTCGCTATCCGTTTATTTGGAAAGGTTCAGCAATATGGGGTACTCTAAAAAAAAACGCTGCTCTCATCAAAGACGACTTAATTTAGATTTGTAAACAAGGATCCAAAGCTCTCTTTTGCTCTGACTCTTGGGATGGTTATCTTCCCATCATTTCTCAGTTTCTAAATTTGTTAAACATTTGTCAGAGATTCCTTGATGCTGACTGGGCTCGAGTGAGTGACTTCAAAGTTTACATTACACAAACACAAGGGGAGGTAGCTCGCTGAAAAGCTCTCGAAATTTGCCTTGTTAATGGGACGCAGAAAGAGAATGAGGCGCTATTGAGCATCCTTTCCAGGGATCGCTGTAATCGTCTTCAGGGGGAAGATGAGCTAGCTTGGTCTCCCAATCCCAAGGGAGCTTACACAATTTCATCTGGATATCAAGGTTTACTTCTTCAGAGATTAAGCAAGGGGAAAGTGCATTGGTAGAGACAACCCTGAAATAAATTCACATGGCCTAGATGCCACTGTTTTGCTTAAATGCTGGATTGGAACAGGTGCTTGACCTAGGACAATCTCTGGAAGAGAGGTTTACAAGGCCTTTCAATATGTGTTATGTGCAAAGAGGCCAAAGAGGATTCATCACACTTTTTTTTGCGATGCCCCTTTGCCTTGCAACTCTGGCATTATTGATGGGATGTTTGGCAACGCCCATGTTTTTATGCTCAATCTGTGGTCGATTTCTAGAATGGAATGAAAAAACCCCCTCAAAGACGCCCTACATGCAAGACATATCACTGGGCAGCGCCATTTTTCTGTTCTAACAAATCTGGGTTGAAAGAAATAAGCAAATTTTTCGAGGGGTGAAGGTTATGGTGCAGCAAGTATGACAAAAAGTGGTGGGGATGATCCAGAAAACCGTTCAAGCAAAGAGCGCAATTTGCCTTCCTTTGACCAAACAAAACGCTCAAGTGGTGGCGCAACTTGGATTCCAACAGTTAACTGGTAAGTCAACATGTATCAAGAGGAGCAAGCCGAACAAAGAGCGGATTCTCAAAACTGGTCAATGACAACACCCCCTAGTGGGATTTTCAAGATCAATACGAATGATTCCTCCAAAGATAACTCAAGCCCGCAAGTACTAGAGATATAGAAAAGAATTTTGAAGGTACGATAATTTTTCTTTTTGCAATTTCTAAGGGGTTACAAACCATTAACATGATGAAAAACCAAGCCATTCTTTATGCCTTTGAAAAGCCCTAAACATTAGGTTGACGTAAGATTATTTGCAAATCAAACTCTCAAGTCTTAATTACCCTACTCATTAAAAAAAAGTGGTAGACGTCAATTGGCAACTATCTCTAATTGTGCAACAAATTTTGCAAATTTGCTCTCTTATAAATAACATTACATTTGCTCACATTCCGCATGAATGAAAAGAATTCTGAAAATTGATAGAAAAATTCATAATATTGTCTAGTTGGACGTGTGCCTAGTTTTTCAATTTTTGTTACTTTTCTCTACAAGGTTTTGCCCCATTCTTCTTATAATACTTTTCTTTACTTATTAATATTATTTTTGCCCCTTTTATATTTTTTAAAAAAAAATTAATGAGTGGAAAATAATAAACAATTTTATCTTATTTATTTATTTTTTTCTCTTTCCAAATCATATTTTTATATAAAAAATTACTAAAAACAATCTAGATAAAAAATAATAAACAATTTTCCCTTTACTTCGCTTCATATTTTTTTATTTTTATAAAATCCAAGCTATAATAATTATATGTTTACAATCACATCATTACAGCTCTCACGCAACTCCCCCATCGGAGCTCCCAAAGATGACTGTAAGAACACCTTATCAACGTAATAATTACGTGTGTCCTCCATTTTAATCGAGTTGAAAAGACAACATATCATTTTTATATATCAAGAATAGAACCACACTATTCTCCCACCCCACATATCAATTCTATTTTCAGATCAATCATTACTAAGAAACTACGATACTAATGAATAGCATCAGCCCCAATTTAATCCGACCGATTTCCAAAATAATAAGGAATCTATAACAAATCAAAACAATCTACCGCTTGCAAATAAAACAACATCCAATAATCGGATTTTTTCCAAAAGATGCATGCACTAGGGTTTTTAGACACAAATTGGGATAAATTTGCATACAAAAACGAACAAAACACTCAAATTGTCGTGAAAATCAACACAAAAATACATGTAATATAACAAACAGTGAACAAATACCAGTACCGCTGCCGAATATACACTAGGGGTTTCAGTTTAGCCATACAATAACAACCAATCAATACCCTGCGCTTAATTCAGTTGAAGCACAAGCTACATAGTTCTCAAAAGCACCATTAACATTCTCCCCCATTAAAAACTTTAAGCACTGGTAAATTTAGTGACAGCCTTTGTACCCTCAGAAACGGCATGCTTTGCAAGCTCCCCGGGAAGAACCAGTTTCACAGCCGTCTGAATCTCACGCGATGTGATGGTGGGCTTCTTGTTATACCTGGCCAATCTGGCTGATTCGCTCGCCAATTTTTCAAAGATATCGTTGATAAAACTGTTCATAATTCCCATGGCCTTGCTGGAGATGCCGATATCAGGGTGAACCTGCTTCAGAACTTTAAACAGGTAGATCTTGTAAGTCTCAATGCTCTTGTGCTTCTTCTTGCCCTTCTTCTCCCCTCCTTCCTTGGGCAGCTTCTTTTCGGCCTTGCCTGCTTTCTTCTCGGCTTTAGGAGATTTTTCCGCCACGGGCTTCTTGAGGGCGACGGGCTTCTTCTCAGCCTTAGGAGCCATTAGTGCACACAGCGAACAGGAACCAGATTTAGCAAAAGGATAGAAACCTAGGACGCTCAACGGACAATTTTCTTATGCGAAAATATGGATCTGGGAGTTTAGGTGCTCCGCTTATACATAGATTCATTCTGTTTTCCTATTCGTCTGTTTGATTCGACGCGGATCGGGAATTTGCTTTGAATCTTGACCGTCAGTTCATCGTGGATCATTAAAATGCATCTCCACGTTGCGGATTGACGGGAAGCACTTGGGTGACCACGCTATTTTTATGTTAAATAAAAGTTTTTATGTTTTTTAAATATGGTTTGGGGCGCCGCCTCCAAGTGGATATGCCATATGTTAGGTATGGAACAAGGTGAATATAAAGAGAATGAAGAAGTTTTTTTTAATTAAAAAAATTGTGTGTAAATTTTTGATTGGAAAGTGTATTTTTATTAATTTAAAAAAATTATAATATAATGTTAGTCATATAAAAAATTGTTAAAATTATATTGTGAATGTTAAATTGAGTTAAGAGAATTTCGAGAGAAATCATAATCCAAAATAACAAGTCACAATCCAACTAAGAATCATAGTTAAATTAATTGAAGTGCACATCAATCAAAAAAATATAATGAAATAACGTAAACAATAAGGAAGACACTAAGCAATAGCGGCGAACATGGTGGTTGGAGGAAGAATCAGAGGTGGAGGGTCTTGAGGCTTCCCTCTCTAGTCAACCTGAGTCGAGGGATTTTCATCCACAAGGAGGGGGTCCCAACCATCAGCTTGCATCTATGAAACCTAGGAGGGAGGAGAGATGGCTAGCTCTAGTCACAAGAACTTGTTCTACAGAGGGGGCCTCCACCCCCCACCACCACCACTATCTCTATCTCTGTCAGATCCTTTCTAAGAGATGCCCAGCGAGAGCGAGGAGAGGAGCTCCTCCAACTTCGAGACCTTTCGCTGTGAGAGCGGTGGCGCCTCCCCCCATGCCCATGACCCCTAGGTGGAGAGTGACAAGGCGAGGGATCAAGGGGCTCAACGTTGACTACACAAGAAGCATTCCCCCAATGGTCCAGGAGGAGTTGTAGATGAGGAAGTTTGAGCCGAACCTTGTCCGTTTAACTCTGAATATAAAGGGTAACATAAGCAATCACATCAATTTTATTAGTTACAAGGAAAAAAATTCCATAATATCATTATTAAAACATGCTTAATTCCTACATTTCTAAGTTTGAAACAAAAAATGATCCGTAAACTAGGTAAATAGTTTTTTAAAACGAATATTGAATGTCTCAATTCCTTAGATAACTATAATTGGTTGCGAAAATCTAGGATCGAGTGAAAGTGATCAAAGAACTTTTATAAACTCATTTCCCGCATAAAACTTATAATTTTGACGTCATGTGAAACTTTTCATAATTTGTTATATTAATTCATTTACCAAACTGAATTATAAACTAAACTTCACAATGGACTGTAAAAAGAAAGTGACACCAACTTGATAATGGAGTTCACCCATTTGGGCTATGTCTCCATAATTTGCTAAACCGCAATTTGATCCATTATAAATGATGTAAATACCATCAATTTCAAACTTACATCAAAATGTGGATTCAGACCTGCAAATAATGTTGACACTTGACTTTGAAGACTCTGAAACTGGTCAGCAATAACGTCTATCAAAATCTGTAACATATGTGCATTGTCTTTGTGGCGTCTCCATCAAGAGTGAACGTAAACTCTTAATAAAATGGGCATTTCAATGTTGGAGTGTCTCTAGATTCACAGGCTCAGGGTTGTGCATCCCATTGTCGTCTCCAAATATCCTGCAATGTAAAAAGACATTCAAGACTATGCACCAAATCTAACCATCTTCATCGCCCTAGCTTACAAGCCTTACTAAATAGGCATTCTTGTAATGAAATTACTTCAACAATAAAGTAGAATAGCAAAAATATATCTATATATGACTGAAATATATCAGAATATATGATAATCGACAAGCCACTTCGAGGGGGGCAACCTCCACAAGTTTCAATAAGAGCAAAATTCACAATATGATGATAAACAATTACCCACTACCTCCTATATATAGTCTATCTAGGCCATGGTTACTCCATATGCCAACCCACTAACCAAATGAATGCATAGAGAAATGTGATATAGCATCAAAGAGGGATAAGTAAGCCACAAGTCGACTATTCCTATCCTAATACATGTGATAGGTTAGGGGCGTAGCATGCCCTTCCCCTTCAAACCAACGTTGTCCTCAATGTTGAACAACTCTGAATGTTGTTGCCAAAAATCTTCACCTTCCCAAGTTGCATCTTCACTGCTCAGGTTCTTCCACTTGGTCAGATATTCCCTAATCTCTCTAGTTCTCAACCTCTTAGTACGTGTTTAGAGGATCTTCTCTGGTTCCAAAATGACTCATTCTTCTTCATCTAGTTCTGGGAGCTCTATCTGGGTTGAAACTTTCTATCCAATGACCTTCTTCAAACAGGAAACATGAAATACTGGGTGTATGCGAGATGAATGAGGTAACTTGAGCTTGTAAGCCACACTTCCAATTTTTTGTAGAACCCGATAAGGGCCATAATACTTAGGAGCAAGTTTGTTGTCCTTTGTATGTTGCTTCAAGGACATCTGCTTGTAAGGTTGAAAATGTACAAATACCCAGTCACCCACCTCAAAATTTTGCTCACTATGGTGTTGATCTGCTTGTTGCTTCATCATGTTTTGTGCCAATGCCAAATTCTCTCTCAAACTAGCCAAAACCGCTTGTTGATGATGAATGTGCTCCTCCACATCTCGAACCTTAGTTTGCACCTTTAATGAAGAAGTGATGGAAGGTGGACGGTAACCATATAGTGCTAGAAATGGAGACATTTTAAAAGAGGTATAGAAAGATGCGTTATACCACCATTCTGCAAGTGGTAGCCATTTAACCCAACGTCCTTGTTTATCTGATACAAAACAATAAGATACCCCTCTAAATATTTGTTAGCCACTTCTGTTTGTCCGTCAGATTGGGGGTGGTAAGATGAGCTATGAGCTAGTTGAGCACCCAAACAGGAAAATAGTTCAGTCCAAAAATTACTAGTGAAAATAGGATCACAATCACTTACAATTATTTTTGGGGTTCCATGTAATTTTAGAACCACCTTCAAAAAAATAGCTGCTACTGTACTTGCTAAAATGGGTGTGAGAGAGCACAAAAATAGGCATATTTTGTAACCCTGTCCACAATGACCAAGATAACATTCTTACCTTCAGAACAAGGTAACCCTGTGATGAAATCCATGGAAACCTCTTCCCACCTTTGACTAGGAATTGCTAATAGTTGTAACAGACCCGGGGTCTTAACTGTCTCACCTTTATTCTGTTGGCATATCAAGCATTCTACCACAAAATTTTGTACATACCCCGAGTCCTTCCCAAAATAATTCTTTCTTAATTATGTGATAAGTTTTCAAGAACCCTGAGTGTCCCCCAATTGGAGATGCATGCAACTCCACAAGAATCTTATGCTTAAGCCCTGAATCTTTGCACAAGTATAACCTACCCTTATACCATAGGACATTACCTTTCCATTCAAATTTGTCAGAGGCTAAAGTACCTTGCAGGAGATTCTGAATCAGAACCTATGTATCCTTGTCTTGCTCCCATTCTAACCTGGCTTCATCCACCCAATTTGCTTGCAACATGGACATTGCACAAAGTAATGCTTCTGTGGATGTATCCCTTCTAGATAGTGCATCTGCCACTACATTATCTTTACCCTTCTTGTAGATGATTTCAAAATCATAACCCAACATTTTGGTTACCCACTTTTGTTGTTCCTCAGATGATAATCTTTGCTCTAAAGAGTATTTGAGATTATCATTATCCGTTTTCACCTTAAAGTGTCTACCCATCAGATAGGGCCTCCATTGTTTAACTGCATGAAGAATAGCCATCATTTCTTTCTCGTAGATAGGTTTTTGTATATTCTTACCTTTGAATTGATGACTCTCAAATGCAATGGGTCTTCCTTCTTGTATTAGTATTGCTCCCAACCTGGATCTAGAAGCATCACATTCAATAGTGAATGTCTTTGAGAATTTTGGAGTAGCCAAAACTAAAGTGGTGCACATAGCTACTTTTAGTTTCTCAAATGCTTTGGTGGTAGCATCATTCCAATGGAAGGCATTCTTCTTTAGCAATGCAGTGAGTGGAGCCGCTATGTTGCCATAACCTTTCATAAATCTTCGGTAGTAACCTGTTAGTCCTAGGAACCCTCAGAGGTTTTTGAGAGTTTTTGGCATGGGCCATTCCATCATAGCTTTGATCTTCTGGGGATCAACTTTGACACCTTCATGGGAAATAATGTGACCTAGGTACTCTACCTCTTGTACTCCAAAAACACATTTGGATGGCTTCGCATAAAGCCGATGCTTCTCCAAAACTATCAACACATGTTGTAGATGTGCTTCCCATGTCTGACTATAAATCAATATGTCATCAAAGAAAACCAGCACAAACTTCCTTAAAAAGGGCCTAAAAATAGTGTTCATCAAGCTCTGAAAAGTAGATGGTGCATTTGTAAGACCGAATGGCATTACCAAAAACTCATAATGGCCCTCATGCATTCTAAATATAATTTTATGAACATCTTCATCCTTAATTCTAATTTTATGGTACCCCAAGCGAAGATCCAATTTTGTGAAATAATTAGCACCATGCAACTCATCAAGTAAATAATCAATTACTGGAATAGGAAACTTATCTTTGATGGTGTACTTGTTGAGTTCCCTATAATCTAGGCACATCCTCCATGTGTCATCCTTCTTCCGTACCATGACCATTGGTGATGAATATGCACTTTGGATGTGCTTGATGATCCCTACCTCCAGCATCTCATGGACCATCTTTTTGATTTCACTCTTCTGTGCATATGGATATCTATATGGTTTGATATTTGGTGGTTGACTCCCTGGAAGTAGTTGAATGGCATGATCATGTTCTCTTTTTGGTGGTAGTCCTTTTGGCATGGCCCCAAAAATAGATGGGTGGTCATCAAGAATCATCTGTAGATCAGGATGTGTAGATGCATGTGTGGGTTGAACTTCTATGGAACATAATTGTGCAATAATTCCCTTTACCCCCTTTTTAGCATCTTGGTCATCTGATGTGAACTAATCAATTGTGGAGATTTTCCCTATAATCTATGTAGTTCAATTTTCCTACCTTTAGAATGAAAGCGCATGAATAGTTCCTATAAGTTCATCTCAATGTTACCCAAGGTTGTGAGCCATTGGACTCCCAAAACAATGTCTGTGCTACCCATGGGAGTAGCAAACATAGGAGAATCAAGATTTTACTCACCCATAACAAGCTTAATACTATGGCATTTTCTTGAATAATTAATTGTGCCACCATCTACAATCATGACCTAAAATTTTAGTGCTGGGTAAATGAAACAGTTCAATCGAGTGGCCAACTTATGGTTGATGAAGTTATGTGTGCTCAAATCAATCAACATTGTCACCTTCTGTTTCTTGAGGAAACCCACCACCTTAAGAGTTTGTGGAGTGCTAATACCTGCAAGTGCATGACAAGAGATTGTAGGTTGAGAATATTCAGGTACATCCTCTATCTCTTCCTCATCATCATTGGAGGCATCATCTTCTTCTTCATCTTAATTGGATCCCTTAATGTATAATAACTTCTTATCAACACATCTATGTCCTTTGCTCCACTTGCTGTGACAACTGAAACATAATCCTTTTTCACACTTCTCTTCAATTTACTGAGGGGTCAATCTGGTAGGTGGAGGAAATGTTGGTGTCGATATGCTACGATCTTTGAAGTGAGTGAATGGCTACTTCTTGTTGGCTATGAATTTTTCCTCAGCTCTGCATGCCATGATAATAGAATTAGAAATCTTAAGTGGATTAAACATGCATACCTCATGTTGAATGTGGTCCTTGAGTCCACCCAAAAATAGGTCATTCAAGTTCTCCTCAGAAATTATCTCCACATGTAAGGATAGTTTGTGAAAATGATGAATATAATCCTTGATGGAGCCAGTTTGTCATAATTTTTCCAGTTAGTTGAAGTAATTCTGTATCACACTATTTCCATAGTGTAATTGTAGCTCCTCTGTAAAAATTGACTAGGTGACACTGAGAGTCATTTTTTTATTTTGAGCACACAACCATCGATACCAAATGAATTGATCAGGTTCAAGATACAAGGATGCCATGGTAACCTTCTATCCACCTGGGATCTGATGTAGATCAAAAAAATTCTCCATTTGGTTGATCCAATTGAGTGGATCTTTTCCATCAAATTTGTGCATATCCACCTTTGGTAACAGGTTTCTCTGTGGCAATGTAGTTAGATTTGAAGTAGACTGGTTGAGAGAACCACCCTAGTGGGGTTGTGCAATAGCGATAGATGGATGACTTGACTGATTATTTTTCAAATCCGTCATGATATCTACCAAATTATCTTGTATAGACTTCATATTAGATTGTATGCCTTGCACCTCACTTTGAATGCCTTACACACTATAGTCAAGTTGGCTCACTTTGTGATCTATGTCAGAGAAACCTGGTACAAAGGATCTAATACATCCCCCTTTTGAATCCATCTCTTCTTTTTTAGGAGTTTTACTTGGAGTTTTAGCACCCTTTCCTCGGCCCTGAGTTTATGGACCTGCCATAAAAGGGCTTTACGATGTCGAACCTGATTGGCACTTTTGACCCAACTTTGACCAAGTGATTTTGGACTTATGTCAGCCTCAAATCAAAACATAAAAAGAATATACCCTATCCAAATTTTTATAATCTTTCCAAAAATTTAAATAACTCAGAAAAATTCTTTGAATTGCACACTATAGAGCAATTTTATGAAAAACCCTAAAATAGCAATAAATTTTTTAAAATAGATCCAAATGAGCTAAAATTTTAATGGAAGATTAATTTAATTATTTCTCACCTCTAGTAAAAAAATTATAGATAAATTTTCAACTATTTTTCAGATATAACCAAATTTTGAAAATTAGGGTTTCACCCACAAGATTGCCCAAATCGTAGCTCTAATACCACTTGTAATGAAATTACTTCAAAAATAAAGTAGAATATAATAAATAGATCCAAATATGACTGAAATATATCAAAATATATGATAATAGACAAGCCACTTCGAGGGTGCAATCTCCACAAGTTTCAATAAGAGCAAAATTCACAATATGATGATAAACAATTACCTACTACCTCCTATATATAGTCTATCTAGGCCATGGTTATCCATAGGCTAACTTACTAACCAAATGAATGCATAGAGAAATTTGATATAGCATTAAAGAGGGATAATTAAGCCACAAGTCAGCTATTCATATCCTAATACATATGATAGGTTAGGGGCGTAGCAATTCTTCTCCTTTTGGGACTGTGCAAATATACACCATCAGGACTGTGTCTTTTCATATATAACCACACGTTGCCTCCCATGGCCAATGGCCATACAAATAGTAGAAAACATAATTATACAGGCTCACTTTTTCTTGTGTATCCATACACAACATGCATATGCATCTTACCAATGCCAATTATTTGGTTCAATGTGAAACCTATCACATTTCCCCTTAATAGGCTTGGTCTGTAAATGGATTCTCTGCGTTCATGGCCAATAGGCCTTATAACATTGACACATCTCTCTTCTAGACTCGAATGAATAGAAGAAACATATATCACAGGGGACTGTGCATCAAATGTACCACATACTATCTACCATTCAAAACTTGAAGACCATGTTCATTGCAAACTCTTCCATGATTGAGCTCTATTGTTTCGAACACCTATGTCTTATATGGTTGAAGGACATACAATAGCATATAATGCCCTTCACAAGCTCGGTCCTCACAAATATATGCCTGGTCCTTTTGGCCCCAACTCAGGGTTATTGTACTCAGAATAAGACCATGTCCATGGCCAACATATTTCCACGATAGATGTGGTCACTTCATCCCTCCATTATGATATTTTGTGCTTGCACCAATATTTCCCTTATGTCCATTTAGAAATACATGGATTTAAAAATGACCATACATATCCTCTATGGTCTAAGGCCATGCACTTGGGTCTATGTGGCTTCGATACACATTCTTAATGATGCCCCAACTTAATGCTAATGATAAGCTTCTTTATTCAACTTCTCTGAATGTGTAATCATCTCCTCCATTCCTAACCATGTCTTCTATATTTAAACAACCATATACATCTTCCATGGTTGAAGTCCATCAATAAAATAAAATTTGCCCTTCACAGGCTCAATGTTGCATTTAGATGCCTTTATCCTTCATATGGAACTGTGCAAACTAAATCATAAGATCACGCCATGATCTCCCAACGTTTAAGGCTCCAAAGCCTTTTTAATAGACATATGACATTTGCCTTTTCACTCGCAACCTCCTATGATGGCATTTTATGGGCTGTATAAAAAAAACTCCCACTAGATATTTGTTTTCCCAGCCTTTGGTTAATCGATGAGTGCCTTCATTTCTATAACGTGTTTTCCTTTAGGGATTAAAATCCCACACATTTTGGATCGAAACTCATCAAAAGCTTTAAATAGCCTTGGTTAAAACAAGTAATTATGGCTTTGGCCCACACATTGTAATGTTTTGTTACCACGTAGGTGGCAGTGGATCTGTTGGAACGACCGTGTGGATAATGTGACTCAGTCGATCTGTGATAGCTATGTTTGGAGAGGTCGGTGAGGAATGTAAGCTAAGAAGTGAGGGAAGTTGGATGAGGTGGTAAGTTGATAAGCTGAGTTGGCAGTATCAACTCATTGAGTTGGGCAATGCAACTTGATCCTAATGCAAATGCAACTCGATCCCATTGTAAACATAACTCGACTCGATCCTAACTCAATCCCAATGCAAATGCAACTTGACTTGGAACTTTAGTTGTCTCAGACTATAAAGATAACATTCAGTTGGAAAGTGTAGTTTGATACTCAGACTTGATCTCGAGTTGGGTCTCAGGTTGACATAACTTGAACTCAACATGCATAAGTGGTTTGGAAAATAGAGGAAGTGATGGAAGGCCATGTGGTGCCCTGAAGACCCACCACATGGATCTTTCCCAAACGCTCCTCATCCTGTCACTTGTCAATACCAGAAGCACCAAAATAATGTATGGTAAATTATAGTGTAATTGTGAAATCAAAAACACTATTACAATACACAGTGACAGAGTTCCCCTCCATTATAAAAGTGGGCTCCACTGGCTACGATCTCTGTAGCTGACCTTTTGCAAATGACAAACAAAGTTTGATAAATAGAAAAATCCTTTGGATTAAAAAAATAGTACAAAAAAACTTCCAAAATCTATTATATCTTGCAGGGAATAGGGGAGAGTCCCCAAAAGAGCTATATGGATTTGAAAAGGGTATGAATCCATCTCCAGACTGATTGAGCATGAGGGCAAAACCAAAAGAGATGTTTGATGTTTCTGGGCGATGACAAGTTGGCCAAGTAAGATTTAGAACCCCCATGTGCTTGTGCTAATTTCCCATGGATAAATCCTGGTAAAGGATTCACCAAAAGAAGTGTGCATTTTTGGGCTTAATACAAGTCACCTAAATGTTATCAAATCTTCAGGCCCAAAACCCAATGGAAGGATTAGAGAGACCATCAGTGGTTAAGAGCCTCTGTGTCAATATGTTGAGGGGCTAACAAATTGTAACCCAATGGAGGAGAATATCAACAAATTCATGTGGCAGTAGACCAAGACTAGTCCTTCCACCACGACGTAAGAGACGGAACTCCAATCTTGTGCAAGTATTCATCAGGTATGGAACTTTGCAATTCAAAAAAGGATTTTGCTTCTACCTTGTTAAGATGGAATTTGACCTCTAGCATAGTCCAAAGAATTTGATCCCTATAGACCTTACAAAATAGATCACCAATTGTGAGAATACCTTCCTTAAATAACCTCAAGCTTTTGATCCAGGGGACCATGGCAAAAGGGACATTATGGAAGGTCGACTGAGGAGATCACCATAATGACTGAGAGTTTAGAGAAAGACTACTTCTAAACCCATCCCCCATTGCATAATTTTTTGGATTCTCGTTTAGAATCACATTTCCTGATTTATCATTCAGGAAAAAATATATATTAGAAATAGTCTTTTCCAACCTTACCACTTTGGGCCCTTTTCATGGAGCCTCATTCTTCTTGGGGATTTAGGATTTTTATGGAATTTATTTAGCGTTATTATTCTTTTCTAGTTATAGAAAGCTAAAATAATACCTTGTTTAATAATGAAGATTATTCTTGTTTTTTAATATTAATGATAACGTGGTTGTGATATCTTCACCTTGCATGTATATACAAGTCCAAATAGAGAATGTTACCATAGAGGTTCATCATCTTTAGGTTTAAGGGAGTGTTCTTTGCACTGCGAGTCACATTCCCCTAGATGGTCTGCCTTAAGGGCTACCACTTCCATCTCCTAGGAGACATTGAAGTCATTCCCAGAGTCATAGTCACTTCTCTCCTCACATTTAATAAGGGGTGGAGGTTATTGCCACTGTGTGGAAAGACTAATATAGTTCCCTCTCGGAAGAGTTCTCTAGTTGACCCTTCTAACACTATAGCTTAGCTTCAACCAATTAATGTATGGGAGGTAAATATGACTTTGACTCTGAACACTATGGACAGTTGGGTGGCGTCGAATCCCCCTTCGGTAGGGCCTTCCACTTTGACTACTCTGCCATCCAAGGATTATCCTCCACCTCTTCCTTTGGGTGTTGTGGCTTGTGATTCATTATCTTATGAAGTTTTTACAATGATATTTTGATTGTCTTGACTTGGTTGCTTGTTTCTATATTCTATTGCCATGATTATTGAACTAACATTTTATCCTCCAATATAAAATATGAATCGTGAATACCAATTAATTACATTTCTTTGTAACCTTCAATACTTTTATTATTTATATAATAAAATATACTCAAACATTTTTGATAATAATATCTATATGTGTTGTGAAACAATGAACTAAACTTATTATAAAAAATAATTAAAAATATAAAACAATATCTAAAATGTGGATATTTATTATCATAAAAATCTTTCCATTATAAAAAGTTAGTTGTCATAAAAAGTTGAAAATCAAACCAATTTAGTAACAAACATGTTCTATACTTTTCCCTCTAATTTATTTATATTTATATTTTTATAATTTTTATCAATTAAATTATTTAAAAAGCTTAAATAATTATATTTATAAATAATTTATGTTACATTATCGATCAATATAATTAATTATTTATGAACATAGTTATATATTTAAACTTTTTAAAATTTATTAGAAAAAAATTATTAATACAAATTATGACAATGGAAATATAAATAAATTACAAGTATAAAATGTGTTTGTTATTAAATTGATTTGATTTTTTATTTTTATAATAATTTATTTTTATAAGAAAAATATCTTTACAATGATTATTATCTCATTTAAATATTTAATAACATTTTTTATTATTTTTAATAATAAATTTAATTTATTATTTATATATATATTTTAATGATAAATTATAAAATCCAATTCAAAACATCAATAAAAGAACCTACGCAAGATATATATGCAAAAACATGTCTAGTTATCATAAACTATGAAAACATCGAATCATTTACACTATTATTTTGTTTTAATTTAATTATATATTAACCTATGGGACTTAAAGACGAGGGAGCACAATCACATATACCAAGGAATACAAATTAACAATAACACATTAAAAAGGTTTTATGATAATGCCAAAAGAAATAATAAAAGTAGTAATTTTCATAAATGCGAAAAAAATAATGAAAAGTAATTATTTTTAAATCTACAAAATTAATTAGAAACTTGAAGTGAAAATAGAGGATGAACGAATGGTAATGGCGGCTCCCATGGTCTGCGCTGATTTTTGTGTTGTTGTTGTGTGCACGAGGGGTGAGTTTGGGGGTGGACTGTGTGTGGATAAATGGGTTGGGGGTGGTGTCCCTTGGTGTGGCGTGGAGGGGCATTTTTATTGTTGCTTTGATGGGGTTTGTGTTCCTTATCAGCTACGGGTAGTTTTTTTTAGGGCTCTCTTTCTACTAGTGTGGTGTTCCTTAAGTTTTATTTTCTCCGGAGGCATGAATCTCACAGATCCTTCTTCCTCTTTGCATGCAAAGGCCATTGGGCATCTTAAAAAAAAAATGATTGGTGATGACTCTTCATTGGAAAAAGTATTACCCAGAATCAAGAAAGTGAATGGTTGTTTGGAGAGATGCCATGAGCATCTTATTTTGGTGATTCAGCTAGAGTTTATCTTGGAAGATGTTGCTTACCTAAGTAATCATGCTCTAATTTATAAATTCATGGGGATTTGACTTTCTTTGCCAGTTTTAAAATTTTGGGCTTGGAGGAGTTGGAACCTTGAAGGTGATATGGAGATAATGTTGGCTACCAAAAATTATTTTTTGGTTGTGTTTGCGTGCATGGCAGATAGAAACAGAGCTTTTGAAGGTGAACCTTATTTTTACAATCAGGTTGGGCTCTTCATGAAACCCTGACATGTGGGATTTAATTCAACTGAGGAGCTCCCTACGAGGGTCCTTGTTTAGGTTCATCTTCACAACTATTGCTAGAGTTTGGAGGAGTGACATTCTGCAAATGATTGATCTTCTACGTGGCAAACCAGTTAGTTCAGCTCAACAAACTTTGGATAGAAAGGTTATTACATATGTTCGTATTTGTGTTGCAATTGATTTAAATAACCCTTTGCCAGATTTTGTGGATATATGCCTCGGATCCTCTTCTTGGATTCAATAACTAAACTATGAAACCCTTCTTTTTAGGTGTCGATTATGATATGAGTATGGGCATCTACAAAGGAATTACCCTCGATTCAATGAGGTAGCTAATGCTACCTCCAACTTAATTTTGAAGATCCTATGGTTGATGGGGTGACATACAAGGAGGGATTTATTTCAGTTAAGATTCACAATAAGGGGAGAGGTCAAAAGAGAACTCTTAAGGACAAACAAAATGATGGGGTTTTTAATTGATTTGATGTTTTGGATAACTTAGTTTAGGAGGAGGGGTTTCTAGTTGAGCTGTCATCTGGGGTTAGGTCCTTGCGAGTGGCTTTGTCAGAAGCCAAAGAGTATGATATTCAAAATTTGTGGTTGGTGGACTCGTAGGTTGATCAGATGGTTTCAAATTTACAAGTTGTTTTAGAACCAGGTGGGCCTTTGGTCTCGACTCGAAGGAGGTTGAAGCCTCGGTTAATCTCACTCCCTCTCAGGTGAGGGAGGCTTTGGATTATGGGAAAACTAGTGGAGCTTTACACGCCTTGGGTTTGCAGCAAAAGCCCCTTAAAAGGGGGCCTTTAGAGAAATCATCCAAGGTAGGACGCAAGAAATACCTGGAGAAGGTTAAATAAATTGATGAGACACTGGTGTATTTTGGGTTAGTGAAAACCATTGACTCCCACTTCTCCCAATCTCATAAATGATTGTTATTTCATGTAATGTGTGGGGTATGAATATCATCCCTAGACAAAAGGCTATTTGTGATATGATTGGTACTTATTATCCTGATATTGTTTTCCTTCAGAAAACTAAATTGTTAGTCAGGAAACTAAATTGTTAGTGGATGGTATGTTGAATAGAGATCCTAGCATTTGGACTAATGGCTCTTTTTAGTGTGTTGGAGTTTATGGTAATCCTAGAGGTGTGGCTTGTTTTTGGGATACAAGGAAACTTGTTCCTCTTTGGTGGATCTCGAGTCACTCTTCTCTTTCTATGGTTGTTTCTAGTTTGGATTTTGGTGAAACTTGTATTTTTAATAGTGTTTGTGCTCCTACTAATCTTCTTGGCAAAGCTCAGCTTTGGTCTCATGTTAGATACATTCGGTCCTTAGCTCCCTTTCTTCCTTGGGTCATGGTAGGGGACTTTAACGTTGTTTCTTGTTTGGAGGAGAAAAGAGGGGCCACTGTCAAGCTTCATTTTTTAGCTAACCTCCTAAGGGACAACATAGATCTACTAAATTTAGTTAATGTGAAGCCAAATAATGGTATTTTCACTTGGAATAATATAAGAAGTGGTGAAAATGCTATATCAAAGGGACTTGACTGATTCCTCATCTCTTGTTATTGGGTTGGAGATAGGTGGACTACTAGCTCAGAGATTATAGATTGGAAAGGTTATGATAATTGGTTGATTAAATTATTAGTTATTTCTTTTAGAGCTCCTAATAACCCATCTTTTAAGTTTCAACTCATGTGGTTGTATGATCCTTTACTCCAAGACCTAATGATTGAATGGTGGCACCAAGGGAAGCCTTCTCATGGTAGGGCTATGTATTCGTTTGCTAAAAGATTGTAGTATGTGAAATATAGGCTTAATAAGTGGAATATGAAGTGCTTTGGAAACCTTCACTTCAATAAAATGACAACTCAAGCTAGACTAGACACTATCACTCACCAAATATAGGATCATGGTCTAACTGATGATTTGAGTAGAGAGGAGTCAATAGTTGTTAAGGAGTTGGAGGAATGGGAGTTGCATGAGGAGATTTTTTGGAATCAAAAGTATTAGATTGATTGGCTTCGGGAAGGGGATAGAAATACTACCTTTTTTCATAACTCTGTTAAAGTTAGAAGGAATGGTAATCTTATCACCTCTCTAATGTCTTTGGAGGGGGATCAAATTTCTTCTCTGGGTGAGATTTCTAGGGAGGCTTCTCAATTCTTCTAAGCTCTATAACTGAGGACTCTCCCACTATGAGTGAAGAGGAAAACTCTATTTTGGATTGCATTGCCCTCAATCGACTCATCTCATTGTCAAAATTGGAGGAGGTTGTATTTCAAGTGAAAAAGGGAAAAGCCCCAGATCCTAATGGATTTCATATAGAATTCTTCTAGGAGTTTTGGGAAATTATCAAATTAGATCTCTTAAAAGTGGTTCAGGAGTTAAGAAAAAAGGTTAAGAGCCATGAACTTTACTTTTTTGGCTATTATTCCTAAAAGGGAAGGAGCTAATTATCTGGATCATCTTAGACCCATTGCTCTCTACAATGTGATTTATAAAATTATTACTATAAAATTATTACTAAATTGATTGTAGAAAGACTAAAGCCTTGGCTCAACTCTTTGATTTCCAAATAACAAGGTGGATTTGTTGATGGTTGGCAAATTCTTGATGTGATTGTGATTTCTACTGAGGCCATTCATTCCATGGCGACCTCTAAGGAGAAGACCATGTTCATCAAACTTGACATGGCAAATATTATGATAGGGTTAAATGGGCTTTCTTGCAAAAAAATTTCCTATCTTTTAGATTTGGTAGAGAGTGGCTCGACTGGATCATGAGTTGTGTAACTTCTACTTCCTTTTCTATTCTTATTAATGGTGAGCCATCTGAGTTATTTGGAGCTTATAGGGGTCTTAGACAAGGGGATCCTCTATTTCCTTGTTCATTATTACGGCTCAGGGGCTGGGAAGATTTATCAAGTTTCATGTTAGACAAGGATTGATTTAGGGTTAGAGTTGGGGCAATAGGTTGCCTCCTCATTCTCATCTTCAGTTTGTAGATGATACAACTTTGATGGGTATCCCCATAATTGATGAAGTAGTGAATTTAAGGAAAAATTTGGACATTTACTTGGCTGCCTCTAGTCAAAAGATTAATGAGGACAAGTCATCTATTTTATTTTTCAATACTTGTTGGCTTATTCAAAGTAGGATTGCCCAGATTCTTTGATTTCAGATTGGCTCTCTTCCTCTTATGTATCTTTGGATTCATATCTTTGTGGGATCTCAACTTAGAGATTTTTGATAGGATGCTATTGATAAGTTTCATAGGAAGGTAAGTCATTGACCTTGTAGATGGCTTTCATCTATTGGGTGAGTGATTCTTTTGAAATTGATGGTTCGAGCCCTTCCTATTTACAAGTGCTTTATGTAGGTTGCCCCTTTGTGTTTTGTTAAGGAGTTTGATGCCCTTGCTCACCAGTGTTAGGCAGACAATTTGTCCTCTTCTAAGTGAACTTGTTTAAGTGGGAATCTATACGCAAGCTAAAGCAGGAGGGAGGTCTTGGGCTAAAGCCTATGGGTTTGAATGACTAGGTCTTTGCTACCAAATTATATTAGCATTGGTGTATTTGTTAGGATTAAGATTGGGATAAAATTATTACTCATAAGTATCTTTGGGGGATGAGCTCCTTTTATGTGCCTCGATGTAGCCTTCTGGGGAAGGGATCTATGATTTGGGATACTCTCAAAAGAGGGGTGAAGCTCATCAAAGACTATCTATTTTGGATTTGTAATAACAGCTCTGATGCTCTTTTTTGGTATGATTCTTGGGATGGTTATCCCCCTATTCTAATAATGTTTCCTCATTTACAACCCCTCTATATCAGTTTGCTTGAAGCTGGTTGAAGTAAGGTGGAGGACTTCCAAACAGTTTAGGTTTTGGGCCAGGTGAAAGTGATGCATTGGAAGGATCATCAAGAGTGGCCGCCAGGTGGTACTGAGGATGCTCATCAGGAGCTAGCTAAGATTTTAGTTGGTAGAATGTACAATTCCCTTAAAGGGAGGGATACTCTAGTTTGAGGCCCTAATCTGAAGGGAAAATTTTTAGTTGCCTTGGGTTACATGGAGTTGGATGGATAGGTATTTGGGAGGGTTGGCATTCCTTGGTAGAAGCAGGTATGGAACAAATTTTCTTGGTCCAAATGTAACTTCTTTTTATGGCTGGTAGTCCAAAATAGATGCCTTACCTAGGAAAATTTGTGGAAAAGAGTCTTTTAGAATCCTTCTATCTATGTTATTTGTAATAATAGTGAGGAATATGCTTCTCATCTCTTCTTTTAGAGTCCTTATGCTCAGGATATTTGGCACATCTGGTGGGGGCTTAAAATCATGCTTGTGTACATGCCACATCTTTGGTTCAGTTTTGAGATAGTTTGGGTAGACCTGAAACTCAAACCTTTATCTTAAGATTACTTAGGATATTGGACCTACTTTCATTATCTGGTATCTTTGGTTGGAAAGGAATTAAAGGATATTTTAGGATGAGAAAATGGTGGTGGCTCAGTTATAGTGAAAGGTCATCAACAGGGTCTAGGAGACTATTTCAACAAAATGTGATCTTCTAGATATTGTGGATCCTAGTGAGTTGAATATTATAAGGAATTTGAATTTAGTTGATAGAGGCTCTAGCTATTATTTTAGTAGAGGACTTTGATAGACCAAATATAAAATTCATCGAGAGGGTAAGTGGCTTCCTCCTCCTCAAGGATTTCTTAAGGTAAATATTGATGCTTCTAGGGGGAATCCTGGGCATGCGGGGATTGGTGGTATTGGTAGAGATAGTGTTGGAGGTATTGAGTTTTTCTTCTATGTTTATAAAGGGCAGCATACTAATAACTTTATGGAGGCCCTTGCTATTCTTTATGCTATATAAAGAGGGTGTTCCCTTGGTTGGAAAAAAATTATTTGTGAATCTGATTCATAGATTGTGGTGGATATGTTGAGGGAACAAAGGTTGGATGGAGTTAATTGGCAACTTTCCATAGTTGTTAAATAGATTTTGAATTTTTTCTGCTCTTTGGAATATATTTCCTTTTGTCATATTCCTAGAGAATGGAATAGAGTGGTAGATTGTCTGGCTAAGTGGGCTTCGAAGCATGAAGAGAGGTGGGATGTTGGAGACTGGGGACTTTTGTCTCTAGATTATGTTCTAGCTTTCGAAAAGGTAGTCTTGGAAGATAGGAATATGTAATTATCTCTTCTATGGGATTCCTTTGGGGAACCCCCTTTGATTGTTGTTTTTTTTTGTATTCTTTCTTTGATTTTCAATAAATTTTAGCCCTTTTCTTTTAGAAAATAAATCTACAAAATTAATTTAATCATAAGTGTATGTTTGTGTGTGTGTGTGTGTGTAAAAATAATAATAAATAACATTAAATTTCATATATATCATTATAATTATTTATTATTTTAAAGTGTGACATATGTTATTTGAGAATATTGTATGGAAATTTAATACTTGGATGGACACCATTAAGTTCTAAATCCATAAAAATTTAAATAATTAAGCTATAATTTTTAAAATTAAAAATATATTTAGGAAGGTAAAACTTAAAATGTTGCGAAAACAATTACAACTAGAAATTTAGGCGAGCAAGCACTACAAGATGATGAAATCAAAGAAGAGTCTTGTTTAAATTATTTGTTAAGTGGGCTCAGAGGTTTGATAATATTTGGGTGGTTTGTATTGAGCTTATAAAACCCACTTTTTTTGGTGTATTGTTTACCAAATTCTATCTATGGGGCATCAGCTTGAACACATGGGGGTTTTAAATCCTACTTGTCTGGGCTGTCACCACCTAGAATATATTAAGCATCTCTTTTGGTTTTTCCCTAATACACAGTCTATCTGGAGATGGACTCGTACCCATTTCAAAACCTTAAGGCTTGAAATGTTCACTTGGAAGATGGCTCTCTTAAGGGACTCCTCCCTGCTTCCTACAAGATATAATAGATTTTGGTAGATTTTTTATATTGATATTAATTATTAGATTTTGAAATCTAGAAATAAAACATGTTTTAATAATGAAGTTATGGAAAAAAAAATTTGTAATAAAAAAATTGATGTGATTGTTAATGATACCCCCTAGATTCAGAGTAAAAAAATAATGTTCAGCTCAAGCTCCACCATCTTTAGCTCCTCTTGGACCACTGGGGAATGCTCTTTTTGTGGTCAGTCATGAGTTTCTTGATCCAGCATTCCACCATCCCCCTAAGTGCATGGGCATGGAGGGTGATGTCATGAATATCACAATGGGTGGTCTCAATGTTGGGGGAGTGCCTCTCCTCACTCTTGTTGGCCATCTCCTCCCTGAGGATCTAACATGGGCAACAAAGATAGTGGTGGGGGGGGGGGGGTGGATGACCCCTCTATAGAATAAGCTCTCATAGCTGGTATTGGCCATTATCCTTCCATATAGAATTCCCAACAATATAATGATACTAAAATTAACTAGCACACTGATGGTTGGGACCCTGTCCTAGTTGATGAAGACCCCCTAGTTCAGTGGGGTGGGGGTAACCCTCAAGATCCTCCACCTCCCTCACCTCTACCTACTGCCATGTTTGCTTATGTTGCTTAATGATTTCCTTGTTGTTTGTGTTCCTATATTTCTCTTTTTTGGTTGATGTGCACTTGTTTTAACTTAGTTGTGGTTGTTTGGCCATTTGATGGCTTGGTTTGGACTTTGCTCTTCCTAAGACTCTTAAAGCTTGGTTTGGTTTATTCGGGGTGTGGTTTTCTACCCATATTTTTTGTATGATTAGCTATGTATTATATCTTGTTAAATTAATGAAAGTGCACTTTTTAAATAAAAAAACTACTTATTAGCAACAATAAAGTAGGCCAAAATTTAATAGAATGGGACAAGTAAGTTATGTCAAATGGCTTGATTACATATACGTCAAATAACAATTAATGTACACAGTAATAGTAAAAGTACAAATAAAAGCTAAGATATAATGACATCACATTCCATGATACCAAATCTCATGGAAACATGTATTTTAATCAAATGAAACTTTATTCAAACAAACCCACTTTCCTACCAAGATCAAATCTATACTAAAATAAATAATCACAAAAAATGACATTTACTTATTCAAACTTATTTAAGACCAACTTTAATTTTTACTCTCAATCCATCTCACGTCAAATTTCAACATAATATTTTATACTCATTAAAACTCATTTCACAATAGTAAAAAACCCATCACAACCTTTTTCAATTACAATAAAATTTGGATGTTTTACAATGTTATGATGAAGTTACAAGGTTATGTGACATTCATACAATGTTTATTATACATTTGAATGCACACACTTGACCGTGCATGTTGAATAATTCAACAACCTCAATTAAACATATCCTATGTAATTAGAGTTTATGTCTTTATTCTCTATTTTTTCCTTTGAAGAACAATGTTTTATCATAAATACTTTGCTTGCAACATTTTTAGTGCAAAAGAATCTACATGCACCAACTACTACATTAAATGAATAACATATAATGCTCCATAATATGTATGTGTCAAATCATCATTAGGATGTTGCTAACACTTCCTCAATGTGAAAAATATAGTTATATAAGTGTTTAGAATTCTTCCAAGTAACCTTTGATTTCTCTACATGTTTCAAAATAACTTGCATCAACTTACTGAAACTCAACCACTGAGCACCACTTTAAAATATCCCAAAGAATAATTGAAACTATGTAAAGTGTCATGCACAAATTTTCCCTATTATTCACATGATAACAACCTTGCACAACTTCCAAATGTAATTTCCATGCAAGATTATGCAACCATCCCAATAGTTGTACAACCAACCTGCATAACTTAGTACTTGCACAAAACACCTTTCACAACATCAAACATGCACACAAATTAATATTGTGCATATAAATGCAATGTCAAGACATTTCTTTAAAATGTCCCACTTTTTGAACATTTTGTATAAGGAATCACATACTCGCTCTTCAACAACTTTGGGTAGTCATGCCCATCTCTTTTTTACACTAAGATAACTTCTTAGTACTCACTACCTTGGTCAATGAATCCCTAAAGTTTTCCTTCATGTCCATCTTCTCCAGAGACATCTTCCTATTTTCCCCATTTTCCCTCATAAAGTGATATCACATGTCAATTTCATTTGTTTGAGAATTATACTTAGGGTTCTTTGCCAAAAAAAATATGCCATGATTGTCACAACTTATCTTTATTACTTCTTGCTTGAACCCAATAATATAACATAATCTTTGAAGCCACATCACTTCCTTACATTCATGAGTAGTTACGATGTACTAAATTTTGGTGGTAGATATGGCCACACTAGCCTGCCATTTACTCATACAACTTACAACACCACCAAACAAGTTGAAAACATACGTGTTGATAAATTGATGATAATCAATATCATTAGCCTAATTAGAATCCAAAACTCTATGTAGACTAAAAGTCATGCTTCCTTCAGATGTACCTTGATAGTAGATAATATGATTCAATATTTCTTGTAGATATCTAAATATCCTCTTCACCACTACCTAATGCTCCTCTCTTAGATTGGACACAAATCTGCAGATTAAACCCATTACTTATGTAATGTCAAGTTTCATACATACCATTGTGTGCATCGGGCTTCCCACCACATTTACATATGAAACCTGAATCATGTCCTCCAAATCATCCTTAGACTTTGGACATTATGTAGTTGATAGATTTTTACTAACTAGGAAAGATATGCACATATGTTTGTTGTCTTTCATCCTAAACCTTTCTAAAACCATTTCAATATACTTCTTCTGGTCCAACTAGAGTTTCTTATTTACACGATCCTATTTGATTTCCATACATAACATATACCTTGTAACATCAAGACATTTCATGTCAAAATATATATACAATTGAGACTTCACTTGCTTGATCATTTCCATGTCATTTCTAATCAACAACATGTCATCCACATAGAAGACTACAATGAAAAAATGATCACCCTCTTCCTTGTATTAGAAACAAAATTAACATTGTTGTGCACATACCCAAGTCCAACCACATAACTATTGAACTTATGATTCCATATTATGGGTGATTGTTTCTAGCCATACAAGGACTTATTTATTTTTTAGACCAAATCCTCTCCCCCTTCACCTTGAAGTCGTAAGCCTATAACATGTATATCTCCTCTTTAAGCTCTCCATGCAAGAATGTTGTATTCACATCCATTTACTCTCTCTTTATATTGAACACAACAAAAAAATCTAAAATAAATTTAATTAAAGTTAATTTTACAACTAGAGAAAAGGTCTTGTGAATTCAATTCCTTCAATCTGAAAGAATCCTTTTACCACCAAGAGAGATTTGTACCTATCCATATTTCTTTATGCATTTTATTCATTTTGAAACCCATTTGTAACCTATAGGTTTTTTTTTGAGAGGTAGTTTTACCAGATCCCAAGTCTCATTCTTATCTATAGACTCCATTTCCTCCGTCATATACTTATTCTATAATTGCTCTCTGTGTAACCTAATTCTTCCTTCACTGTCTTGGGTTCATCGCTATTAGTCACTAATAATAGGTATATATAGAATAAAATTTTAATGGACTATACCTTTTAGGCATTTTGTGTGCCCATTCTGATCTCCTTAGAATAAGATTAATGTTGGGCCCCTAACCCGTTAGTAGAGTATTCATACCAAATTGATATCCACCTCGACATAAGAAGATATTTTTGGAAAGTGGTTAGCCTAAGGGTTTTTATAGCCAGCTGGAGGTTGAAACACAAATCTTGTGCCAACTAGTAGGTAGCTAACCATCTCCTAGATATTTAGGGCATCAATAAAGATTTGTAGAAAGATGGCAAGTGCAGTGTGGGGATCGTAAAGTCATGAAACTGGTGGTTATGATGATGGAATTATAGTTCAACACTCAATATGCAACTTCCACCCTAAAAAATATGCTCTTGAAGCCTTATATAAATAAATCAAACCAGAAGATGAAAAGAGAGAGAGAACTATAACAAAGCTTTGGTGGAATGGCTTTGAAGCCATGTTTTGTAGACCTTGATTTTGTGACCACTAAGGATTATAAATATAATGATGGCCACTCTAGCTTCAATAATATGTGCCCAAGCTCGTCTATGAGTGTCTGGGTTGTTAATATTATGTTTTGAATATAACTCTTGCTATGGACTTTCAACAATGATAAGCATTAAAATGTACTAAGTGTATCTAGTTTTCATGTCTTGAGTATTAATAATGGGATGCAAATGTTTATGTGATGTTGCACTTTTGATTAATTGTGTGAATTTATGTTTGTTCATTTTACTCATTCACTACTTTAATGGAGTCTCTATAATTTTTGTGACATCATCTTTACTTTTACATGGAGGATGAGTATAAATATGAGCCAATAACCTAAACCCTATTCAAATTGCATCTGTTTAATATGAGTAAATTGAACCAAACGAATATTATGACCCATTAAGCACCTATCTAACTCCAGGCTTAATCTGATAAAGGCTTATGCCTATGTATTTTCTCAATTTAAATTTTTGATACATTGTTTAAGTCCCCTTAGTGAAGCATCACACCATGGCATAACTATCCCAATGCGAGCCCTGGTTAATTCTTAGCTACACTTTGAGTGATTGCATAAGGTCTGTGCCTTATGTGGATTGATGTCAGCATAGCTAGGTGTTTAAATTTTGAGTGTAAAGGGAGTATCCCATGCTTATGTTTGGTTGTAGTAAACCACCCCTAGACTTTCACAACATTTGGTTCCATTGCTTGGACCTATGTTGAATTTTGTTGTTATGATAGTATTATGTACCAAATTTATCTCAAAAACATCAAGCATTGGATAAAACAAGTGGAAAATATTTTTATGTAGAAGCATCCAATCTACTAAGTGAAAAATCTACAAAAATGGGTATAATACGACCTATATGATGCTTTGTATGAGGTCTTTTTATGTGAGTTACCTAAGCATGTGTATAGGTGGTTAGCTACATATTCAAACCATATAAGAAGAATCTATGGACGGTGATACAAGTTTACAAAGGATTTCCTAGAGAGGCTGGGGACCCTAGATGTTACTTAGACTAGAGCGATGGATAGATGGTGGAAAGGAGCCCTAAATAGCTACATACTTAAGTGTTGGCAATTTGGCTTGTCAAGGCCAAATACCTGTTAGTGTTTAGAGATCTGATACCACTTGTTAGTGTATACACAAAGCTCTGATACCACTTGTCAGGATCTTAGAGTACAATTAATTACTTTTGTATAAGCAACTAAACACGAAATTGAAACCAAGTGTAATAAGTAACTAGAAATCAGAATCAACAAATAATAAGAGATACGAGAAATAACCAATCTGTATTAAACTCTTTCAGAAGAAAATACAATGAAGAAATCTCTTTCTCTTCACACCTCTCAGATGTACAGTAATTCTCCCTCAAAATTTCTCTCTCTCTCTCAATCAATTACAACCAATTCAATTATTGAATTGCCCCCCTTTTGACAATCAACCCAATTATTGTTGTTGTTGTTGTACATGCTATGAGGATCTAACCCTATTATATAGTAAACTACAACACTAGGGTTCCATGAGCCATGCATTCTCTATTAGGAGACCCCTTATCCAATGGAAGCACAATTGATTACTTATTTATAAGCAATTAAACACATAATTATACCAGAATGATAAAGTAACTAGAAACTTGAGACAACAAAGAATTTGAGAGACAATACACACTCTTGTATTGGATATTACTAGAAGAAAATACAATAAGGAAGATGCCACTTCTTCCTCCACCTCAAAGGCTTGCCACACCTCAAGACCTTCTTCCCTCTCTCTCTTGCTCAACACAACAACTCTATAGCCTAAGTTATTATCCCTCCTTGAATGCTTCAGCTGATCTCCTTGACCTTACACCTATAGATCTCCTTGACCTTGCTTGCTTCAATGCTTTTACTTGCCTTCTTGATCATTACAATACATGCCTCATGGGTCTTTAAATAGAATCCCATGGTTACAAAAATAGAAATCTAACTACAATAATTAGACACGCAGCTCGTGACTATAATTAGTCATTTGACATGCAAACACTTGCTTCACTTAACTGACTGTTCATCAACAACAGTTCTGGAACGCACAGGCGACCGACATCGGTCCTTGCTTGACTGGTGCTGCCGACGTCGGTCGACACTCTGTCGTCATCGGTTTCCTTCTCCATTGTATGTGACCGACATCGGTCATGCTGCTGACGCCAGTTCCTCTGGTTCTTTAGCATCCTCTTCTTTGTGTCTGCAAACAGTTGAACCTTTTAGCTCCACACCTTAACAATCTCCCACTTGGAGATAAATAGATGCTACTGTACCTGTACCTGTACACCATCTATTTTTTTCCTTTGGCTCTGTATCCCTCTTCAAAGTCACTCTTGAAGACCAACCACCACACAAACCTGTGATGCTATACCTGTCACTTATGCCACAAGAATTTTTCTGCTCCCAAATTCTTCATGACATACTTCTGAACCAACTCTACCCTTAGCTCAGAAAACTCCCTGTATATGAAACCCTGCAAAAAGTAACACAATAAAGTAATAGGATAATGTAGCTAATATTATCCAACCTGGTAAAGATAAAAAACAATGGTCAAACCTCCATTGTCCTGTAGCTAGCTCAAGACCATATACCATAGCCTTCTGTCTCACGTGTCCATCCACTCTCTTCTCTAAAACGGGAATCCATCCCTCTATCCAGTGCTTCCTTCCAGCTGACAACTCTACCAATAAATACCTATTTGGTTCTTCTCCCAGGACTCACACTCCTTATCCATGTCAAGCTCCCACTATTTCTGGATTCTACCTGCATTGCTTCTTCTATTTTCCTAGTTCTTGACTATCAGTAAGCAATATAAAGAAGGTGAACAATGAATATGAGGTTCACATACCTTTTTTGACCTCTATATGGGTGTTTGAGACTCATTGACCCACCCAACATCCGTTCCAGTGACCGATCTTGGCCATCTCCCAGTCTGCTCTCGACCGATGTCGATTCCCTACACTGACACTAACTGCCGAGGTTGTTACCCCTGGCCAACACTGGTGTCCCTCCTACCGACGTCGGTCCTTATGACCGACATCGGACTTCTCCTGCCTAACCTACCGACCTTGCTGGTCTGCACATGACCGATGTTGGTGTCTGACTGACCGACATCGATTCCAAGTGACCGACGTCGGTGTCTGTGTGTTCTTGTGAGTGATGAATTCTTCATCTGCGAGCTCATCTTGGATCAGATCTCTGTCCATACTGCCTTGAACAGATTTATTCAGTGCCTGTAACTGTTCTCTGGCCTTCATCTCCTCCAAAAACACCAAGACTTCCCTGTTCTTGTCAAAAGCATCAAATTTCCTTTTCCTGCAATGAACTCTATCTATGCTTTCTGAATTTGAACACATACCTTTTGAATCAAGAACGTCCATTCCCTTCTTATTCATGTGACCCAGCCTATTAGACCACATCTTTGAATCTACAGCTGAAGTAGATAAACCAGAAGTAGAATCAGTAATACAAGTAGATAGATAAAGAGTACCTACTTTCTTACCTCTAGCTAAAACAAGTGCTCCGTTGGTAACCTTCCAAGAGTCTGCTGTGAGGGTTATTGTGCATCCTTCATCACCCAACCTTCCTACAGAAATCAAACTTTGCTTCAAAATTGGAACATGCATGACCTCCTTCAACACCCATGTGTTGTCAATCTGCAATCTCAGCTACACTTTCCCTTTGCCAACTATCTGACAAGGTGTACCATCCCCTAAATAGAGCACTCCAAAGTCTCCCTGTTCATACTCATGAAACAAATCTCTGTTTGGGGATGCATGAAAAGATGAACCAGAATCTAAAATCCATGATCCTACCTAACTATCCAAAGAAAGTATGAGAGCATCCTGTACCATGATATTAGCATCTTTTGCTTCTTCTTTACCTTCAGGTTGATTCTCTTTATCTCGCAACCAACACTCCTTCTTTGTATGTCTTTTCTTTCCATAAAACTAGCAGGTAATACCTTTGGACTCGAATCTCCTTCTCGACCTTGATTTCCCTTGCTCAATCTTCTCCCTTTGCCTTCCCCTACTTTTTTCACTTAGAGCATTCCCTGATGATTCACCTGTGCTTCTCCTACGTATTTCCTCATTCAAGGTCACACTCACAACATCATCAACTTTTAAGATTTTAGAAGCAGATGTAGAATTACTTACTACCATAACCAAACTGTCCCAACTTTCAGGCAAAGAACATAAAATCAAGAGAGCCTTTACCTCATCATCAAAAACAATATTGACTAAAGCTAATTGGTTTACCAAACCATGGAAATCACTGAGATGAGTATGTACCGATCCACCTTCCTGCATTTGCAAAGTAAATAGCTGCTTCATAAGATATACCTTATTAGAAGCCGAGGGCTTTTCGTATAAATTCGCCAAGGACTTTATCAACTCTTCCGTTGTCTTGCACTGTGATAAGCTGGAAATCACAGACGATGCAAGGCTCAACCTTATGGAACCGAGAGCCTTCCGATCAAGAACGTTCCATTCTTCATCCTTCATATCTGTGGGCTTGCATGCAACCCCACCCAACGATAAGTATAGATCCTTCTGATACAGATAATCCTCAATCTGCATCCTCTAGTGATGATAATTCTTGCCGTTAAACTTCTCCATTCGTAGCTTACTTTCTTCTGCCATTGCTGAACTCCCACTCAATCAAAAAACCCTATGAATGACCTGTAATAAAAAAATAACCTGCTTCCTGCAAACCGTTGCTCTGATACCAACTGTTAGGAGACCCCTTATCCAACGGAAGCACAATTGATTACTTATTTATAAGCAATTAAACATAGAATTATACCAGAATGATAAAGTAACTAGAAACTTGAGACAACAAATAATTTGAGAGACAATACACACTCTTGTATTAGATATTACTAGAAGAAAATACAATAAGGAAGATGCCACTTCTTCCTCCACCTCAAAGGCTTGCCACACCTTAAGACCTTCTTCCCTCTCTCTCTTGCTCAACACAACAACTCTATAGCCTGAGTTATTATCCCTCCTTGAATGCTTCAGCTGATCTCCTTGACCTTACACCTGTAGATCTCCTTGACCTTGCTTGCTTCAATGCTTTTACTTGCCTTCTTGATCATTACAATACATGCCTCATGGGTCTTTAAATAGAATCCCATGGTTACAAAAATATAAATATAACTACAATAATTAGACATGCAGCTCGTGACTATAATTAGTCATTTGACATGCAAACACTCGCTTCACTTAACTAACTATTCATCAACAGCAGTTCTGGAACGCACAGGCGACCGACACTGGTCCCTGCTTGACTGGTGCTGTCGACGTCGGCCGACACTCTGCCGTCACCGGTTTCCTTCTCCATTGTATGTGACCGACATCGGTCATGCTGCCGATGCCGGTTCCTCTGGTTCTTCAACATCCTCTTCTTTGTGTCTGCAAATAGTTGAAGCTTTTAGCTCCACACCCTAACATTCTCCACCGTTAGATCCACCTCTTAATCAAAGGTTTAAATTTGTTTTACCAAAAATAGAAAAATAGACTCAAGACTAAATTTAGTCTTTACATGCGAACTAACTGTTCTCCTAAAATAGAATTTTGGAAATGCACAGATGATCGATGCTGGCGTTGTCTATCTGGAGTTGATCGATGTCGGTTGATGCCTAACCGATGTCAGTTATTGTGTAACTAAAGATAATCGATGTCGTTCGACCTCTAACTAATGTCGATTAGCTCTGATTGATGTTGGTTACTGAGTAAGCCCAACAACCTCCACATTTGCTCATCAGTGAAGCTTTTAGCTCCACAACTCAACAATCTCCCACTTGGAGATAAACAGCTGCACCTGTACCTGTATAACAACATCCTCTGCTTGTTTATCCCTCTTCAAGTTCAATCTTGAAGACCAACAAAAGTTGAATGAAGATTCAACTTCTCCTTTGTTACTGGCTTTGTTAACATATTAGAAGGGTTCTTTTCCATATGGATCTTTTCCAGCTTCAACTGACCATCCTCCAATACCTGTCTAATGAAGTGGTACCTAAGCTGTATATGTTTGGTTCTTGAATGAAAGGCTGAATTCTTTGCCAAATGAATTGCTTTGACTATCACTGTATAATCTGCAACTCTCTTGCTCCTTTCCTAACTCTTCCATGAACCAATTCATCCAAATTATTTTCTTGCTAGCCTCTGTGACTGTAATGTATTTTGCCTCTGTAGTAGACAAGGTAACAACCTTCTGCAACTTTGAAATCCAGCTAATCGCCGTTCCACCAATAGTGAACACATATCTTGTGGTGCTTCTCCTGCCATCCAAGTCACCTACCATATTTGAATCTACATACCCATGTAGAGAAGTGTTTGACCCTCCATAGCATAAATGCCTACTGCTGGTCCCTCTCAAATATTTGAGAATCCACTGAACTGCTTTCCAGTGTTCCTTTCCTGGATTGGCCATAAACTTGCTAACAACTCCCACTGCTTGGGCAATATCAGGTCTAATACATACCATTGCATACATCAAGCTCCCAAATACTAAAGCATATGGAACTCTACTCATGTACTCAACCTCATCATGTGATTTAGGACATTGTTCTTTGCTCAACTTGAAGTGTCCAGCCATATGTGTGCTTACCGATTTTGCATCCTGCATATTGAACCTATCCAACACCTTATTCACATAATCCTCTTGAGACAAAATCAAAATGTGATTTTTTCTATCTCTTTTAATACTCATGCCAAGGATTTTCTTTGCTGCTCCTAAATCCTTCATGGCAAATGTGTGAGCTAGTTTTACCTTAAGCTCAGTAATTTCCTACATGTGTGAACCTGCAACAAGCATATCGTCTACATATAGTAACATGATAATATATCTACCATTATCTAATCTGTTAAAATAAACACAATGGTCAGATTGACATTCACTAAAGCCATGCTTTGTCATAAACCTGTCAAACCTCAAATACCATTGTCTTGGAGCTTGCTTACGACCATATAACCTGGCCTTATGTCTCACTTGTCCATTCTCTCCTTCCTTTAACCTATAAACCCATTTGTTTTTTAGTGATTTCTTTCCAGCTAGCAACTCAACCAAATCCCACATATGGTTCTCTTCCAAGGAATCAATTTCCTCATTCATGCCATGCTCCCACTATTTTCTAGATTCTACCTGCATTACCTCATCAAAACTTTTTGGTTCTCCACCATCAGTGAGCAACAAGTAGTATAAATAAGGGGAATAACGAATTGGAGGTTTACTTACCCTTTCAGACCTCCTTATGGGCATTTGAGACTCATTTATAGCTTGCTGTTCACCCAAATTTTCTTTTGACAGTGATCGATCTCAGTCATCTCTGACCGATGCTGGTCTAGACCTGACCGATGTCAATTCTACCTGACTGACATCAGTTTTTGCCTGATTAATGTCAGTCTCTGTGTTTTCTTATGAGTGATGATTTTTACCCACGAGCTCATTTTAGATCATAACCTCATCCAAATCAAGATTTCCCTGCTCAGAACTATTTAACCTCTTGAGCTAATCACTATACATCACCTTCTCATTAAAAACTAAGGCTTTCCATTTTTTAAATGTGTCAAAAACATCAAATTTCCTCTTTACACAATAAACCCATACCTTTCTTGTAACATCATCAATGAAAGAAACATAATACTGTGATCTTCCAATAGAAGCTACCTGAGCTGGTCCCCACACATCTGTGTGAACAAGCTCTAACTTGTGCTTCTTTTTTATTGACCCAATTTTGAGAAACCTCACTTTCTTCTATTTCCCAAAAATACAATGCTCATAGAAATCTAGATCTATGCTTTTCAAATCTAAAAGCTTACCTTTTGACTTAAGAACATTCATTCCCTTCTCATTCATGTGACCAAGCCTAAAGTGCCACAACTTTGCATCTACATCTGAAGTAGATAAAACAGAAAGAGAATAATCAATAATACAAGTAGATAGATAAAGTGTACCTACTCTCTTATCTCTTGCTAATACAAGTGCACCCTTGGAAACTTTCCAAGATTCAGCTGTAAGAGTTACTGTGTAACCCTCATCACCCAACTTTCCTACAAAAATTAGATTCCTCTTCAGGATGGGTACATGCATGACATCCTTCAACACCCATGTGTTTCCATTCTAAAATTTTAGCTGCACTTTTCCTTTGCCAACAATTTGACAAGGCTCATTATCCCTTGAATAAACTTTTCCAAAGTCTCTATGGACATAATCATTGAAAAATTCTCTATTTGAGGTTGCATGGAAAGAGGCACCAAAATCTAAAACCCATGATTCTACCTTATTATCCAAAGAAAATATAAGAGCATACTATGCAACAATACCTGCATCTTTTGCTTCTTTATTACCTTCATGCTGATTTTCTTTCAACCAACAATCTTTCTTTGCATGCCCTTTCTTTCCACAATTCCAGCAGGCTATACTTCCATTTCTAGGTTTGGATCTACTTCCCATCTTTGACCTTGATTTCCCTTACTTGCCCTTCTCTCTTTTCTTTCTCCTACTTTCAACACTTAAAATATTACCTGATGTTTCACCTGTGCTTTTTCTGTGAATTTCTTCATTCAAGATTACACTAACATCACCAACTTTCAAGATATTTGAAGCAGATGCAGTATTACTAACTGCTATTACCAGACTATGCCAAATTTTAGGTAAAGAGCATAAGATTAAGAGAGCCTTAATTTCATCATCAAAAACTATTTTGATTGAATTTAACTGATTTACAATTCCATGGAAATCATTAAGATGACTAGATACAGATCCACCTTCCTGCATTTGTAAATTAAATAATTGCTTCATAAGATATACCTTATTTGAAGCTGAGAGTTTTTCATATAAATTTGCCAAAGTATCTATTAACTCTACTATTGTCTTTGCCTATGATATGTTTGAAAACACAGAAGCTACCAGGCTCAATCTTATAGATCCAAGAGCCTTTCTATCAAGAACATTCTATTCTTCATCTTTCATATCTGTGGGCTTCCTAAAAACCCCACCCAATGGTAAGTATAGATCTTTTTGATACAGATAATCTTCAATATGCATCCTCTATTATTGATAATTCTTGCCATTGAATTTCTCCATTCTTAGTTTACTTTCTTCTGTCATTGCTTTACTCTCACTCAATCAGAAACCCCTATGAGTGAATTCTATAATTAAAAAAACACTAACTTCGCTCTGATACCAGTTGTTAGTATTTAGAGCTTTGATACCACTTGTTAGTGTATACACAAAGCTCTGATACCACTTTTTAGGATCTTAGAGTACAATTGATTAATTTTGTATAAGCAACTAAACACGAAATTGAAACCAGAAGTAATAAGTAACTAGAAATCAGAAATAACAAATAATAGGAGATACGAGAAACAACCAATCTGTATTAAACTCTTCCAAAAAGAAATACAATGAATAAATCTCTTTCTCCTCACACCTCTCAGATGTACAATAATTATCCCTTAAGAGTTCTCTCTCTCTCTCAATCAATTACAACCAATTCAATTACTGAATTGTCCTCTTTTTGACAATCAACCCAATTGTTGTTGTTGTTGTACATGCTATGAGGATCTAACCCTATTATATAGTAAACTACAACACTATGGTTCCATGAGCCATGCATTCTCCACCATTAGATCAACCTCTTAATCAAAGGTTCAAATGTGTTCTGCCAAAAATAGAAAAATAGACTCAAGACTAAATTTAGTCTTTACATGCGAACTAACTGTTCTCCTAAAAATAAAATTCTAGAAATGCACAGATGACCGATGTCGGCCGATGCCTAACTGATGTCAGTTACTGTGTAACTGAATATAACTGATTTTGGTCGACCCCTAACCGATGTCGGTTAGCTCTGATCGATGTCAGTTACTGAGTAAGCCCAACAACCTCCACATTTGGTCATTAGTGAAGCTTTTAGCTCCACAACTCAATAATACCAACCCCTATAATTAAATTTTTTTATTATCTATCATAGTGTCTTTAAATTTCAAGTGAAGAGAGAGTTTTTTTAGTGTCATGTTCATAGATTCAAGTGTAATTATGAGGTTTTGGTAGAGATTCATTTGTTTCTATGATCTAAAAGTACTCTGATGAAGATGGTCAAAAGAAGGCAATTGATGACTTGTCATGAAATTTTATAGCATAATTCATTATTTGGAAGGTATGAAATGAGATATAAACTTTTAAAGTGTGATCAAAATGCATAAAAATCCTATTTAAAACCTTTTAGGAGGCTATAATATGCTTTTATGACATTCAGTGGAGGTTTTCCTTTATAAAACTATGTTTATATTGCCTAAAAAGAGAAGTTTTGGTATTTAAATGTGAAATATGGTGTCAAAAGGCCATAAATTATTCACAATACCTTTTAAAATATTCATATACATAACTTTACTTTAGTCATAAAGTTTCATTCTTTGAAAAGGTCATTTTATGCAAGTTTAAGCTTAGGAAAGGCTTTCTTTAGCTCACACATGCCAATTTTGGCCACATAAAGGTGTAAAAGGACTTAAAAATTGTTATAAATTTATTTTTTGACTTGTGGTCTTCTCCTTATCACCCCATATGGGTGGTTCTAAGTTTAAAGTGTGAAGAGAATGCAAAGAAAGAGACATTTTCATGTGTTTTCATGTAAGGGTACAAAATTGTATAACATATTATGTATAGCTGAGGCCTAGAGCTTGAAGATGAGGACATGGAAGGTGTTACAAAATAAATTTAAGGAAAAAGGATTCCATAAAAGCCCAAAATTGGTTCCCTCTAGTCATCTAGCTTCTTTGCACATATTGAGAGCCTTTCAAGTTTGCAAGTGGTATAACCATGAGAGAGAAAATCAATGTCTAAAATTTTGGCTAGATAAATTAGTCTTAAAAGGATTATAGGTATGGAAATTGTTTATTAATTTGGTCCTATATCCGTCATGAATAATCTATTTGAAGACAAAGCACTCACTATCTCTCCTTTATCTAAGTAGGCAGTCAATTTTTTGTGTTTCTCTTCATCTAAGCATCATGGAAGAAAAATTCAATATTATGGAGTTTATGAGGAACATAATTCACCTTTCCATGGAATTAATCTATTATTTTCCACATGTGTAAGGGTCAAATATATCTCAATAAAGCATAACCATGCAAATTTGTAGTTTACAAGCATATAAAAGAGAGTTATATGGTCTAGGAGAGAGAAAGAGTTTCAATAATTGTTGGATTCTTATTTGAGGGGGTCTCCTTCATGTTCATATTTTCCTATTGAAAGTTTCTCAAATTTTATTCAGGTATTTTCATGAAAAGGAAGGCATAAATGGCTCTCAATAGTTATCAAGGAGTCACTATTTAACATATTTTAAGGTTTCTTATCATTTGTTAAGGATCTTAACAGACTCTTAGGTTTCAATTTTAACATCTTATGATCCTCCAAAGGCCTCAAAATTGATATGTATTGTAGAAGATATGCTCATGTTTGAATACCACCCTCAAAATGGTCTTGACATATTCCTCATGTCGATTTTCACCTCCATCTTGGTTTATTCTCATATCACAGTCTTTCACTACCATTTCTCACCACAATAATGTTAATTTTCACCTCCATTCAATGTTCCCATAATCCTCCATTCACACATTATCACTTTCATTCATCCCATCTCATGTATAAACTATCATGAAGGAGTCAAGATTTTTAAGCAGAACCATGGTCATGGAAAAGGACTGTATAAACCATAATGCCTACTAGAAATGACTACCTATAGCCAAAAGGGGGGTTATGACAATCAAGAGTTTCATGAAGACTGAAAGAAGGGCTAGAAGATATCCTATAGAAGGTATTTGCTCAAACTATCTCCTTAAGCTACAAAATACTGAAGGACAAAGATCATGTTCATGTTTGGTGACCTCACCAAGGTCAAATTTAGACTCAGTCTATATAACAAGACCTCACACAGTCACCTATAATTATTAAGAAAGGTTAAACATAGTCATTTTGAATGTTTGGTCATTACATCAATGTATGAGTGAAAATTGGAAATTAGTGAAGGGTTTTTGACCTATGATTGACTTCATTCATGGAATAATCCCAAGGAAGCATCCATAATCAAACAATAAAGTGTATTATAGGACACCTATTGACCTATATTCAAGTCAAAACCTACAAAAATCAAGTGTCTTGGTAGTTTTAAGGCTTATCTAGGTTCTTAGAAGCTAGTTGGATCAACCAAGTGCATAATCAGTATGAGATTGATAACATCAATGGGGAACTCAAGTATAATACATGTCTATGTTCTTGAATAGCTCAAGAAGCATAAGGATGTTCACCTATAGTTAGGACTTTCAAGGATAGTCATAAGCCCAACGAGTGGGCAAAGATATGAAAGAGTTTTTTAGGAAAGATGACCTTCAAGAGGGGTGGTGGACCTAGTTTGTCATTACAAGAAATAATGTTAGTTCATAGCATATATCTTGAACTATCTCCTAGTATTTCATCTGACACAGTCTGTACACGGACATGAACTAATGCACAGTCAAGTATATAGTAAGAGAGAAGTCTATTTTTAAGGAGGGATGGCGGTATGGTATGAAGGAGATAGTTTTATAAAGAGATGGATATAAGTTTTGAATCAAGGGAAAAACCTAAATGAGAACCAAACTCAATTCAACATACATTTCCATGAAATCACCACCTACAACTGGTTTAAAAAATTGTTACAAGTATGTACATACTATGTTAACATTGAGACAGTGAGGTCTTGTTATGCTCCTTGGGTTCAATAAAGTTTATGCCATGTTTTGAAGAGTCTTGAAATGGTGTGATGAGTTATATTAAACCTTGAAGATCCAATGGTACACAATACTCAGTCATACACCTCATAAACTCTACCTACAACTATAAGTACACAAGCATATCTCTAAGCTCATGAAGGATGAGGGCACATGGTATATCATGGAATTTAATGTTTAAAATAATGATTCATGGGAACAATAGAGATATTAACTCACCAAAATATGAATAAGAGTGGTTCATACAAGCTACAATCAAGGTCAAATTCATAAAAAATGTTCACTTATAGCCATACAAATGACTTTTTAATTGAAACAATCACACACTATTAAATTACAAAATCAAGACCATTGCAGTCAAAGAGTGACCAATGAAGTGACTTATTCAAGTCAAGTAACTAATTTTCATCTCCAAAATCTTGGTCAAGATCTAAAGCACTGCCAACTCATAAAGATGAAGGTACACAGGTCTGTATGGAATAAGATAGTGTATAAGGCCTAAGAACTTTATTTAAGAGCAATATGCTCAAGGAAGAGAGAAAAGGGAAGTTTAAAATGACTTAAAAGTATTAAAATAACCAAATGATTATAATATAGTTTCAAAACACCTCCATTATTCACAAATGCATATCTATAACAATTTATGACAATCATGTCACTTTGAGCTTCTTTTAAGATATATAGTTTTTGATTGTATATATAAGAACAAGTTGAAAAATGAATAAAAACAATTAAAAAAGGGATTTTTATGGCACATTCAAAGCATATTCATCTTCCTCAATCACAAATCAAGGTGAAAAAGAGAAAAACTCAGTGTTAATACTTAAAACATAGGCAACCTACTGGTAGGTTTTGGTAAAAAGCACCTGAAAGGCCTTTATATGTGAGATCCAAGCATGAAATTTGGTGGAGTTTATAATCATGAATTAATATACATAAATATAATATATGTGAGGTAAAATTATGAGTGTAAATACTCACTATTTTGACACAATCAATCCCCTATTTGTTGACAATCAAAAAACAAGCATATAGACTCCTTGAAGTGTTATAAGATTTGGTAGAAGGTTTTAAATTAATTAGATTGTTTGATAAGAATAAGCGGGTCATTTTAAGTCTCTATACACTTATTTATAGGTTATCACACTCCAAGTTTAATTCAAACCATGCCCTTGAGGGCTAAAATAAGCAAGTAGGCCTAAAATCCTTAAAGTACATAATCATCCTTTTGGACTCTTTCATGGGATAGTTATTCATTTGGTGGGCATTGAGATAGTGTGGATGGTAATTTAAACCTTTAAGAATGTCTTGGACAAAATATAATGCATTAATATTATCTTGTTATACCCCTCAAGCTTATTTCTTACATACATAATTATTGATAGCCATTCAAAGTACATTTTCACCATGTAGACATCTTGATGCACATTTTACATGGGAGGTCATGATAATATTGGTTGATGAGGGGGTCAATTTAATCCATATCATGGAAAGTGGTTTCGCATCAGGGGTCCATAAGCTATGAACAATCATTAAGAAATTATGGACTCTTAAAACCCTTATAAAATCTTGATAACCACCCAATGGAGGAAAGAAGCCAAATTATGCATCCGAATGGTATATTTGAGATATGAAATAAATTTTATATTATTTTAAACTCCCCTGAGCACATACATAACCTATTAATTAGCATATGTAGTACCTTTACTATATAGACTAGACCAAATAAGGCAATTTTGAGCTTTAAAGTAAAGGAATAAAGGGTAATTACACATTAAATAAGTTTGAGAAGTAATATGGGGTAATAAATTACCTCAATAATACTTTTATAGCCATCAATAGGGGTAATTTGGGTCACTTCCATAAGTAGATAGGTCTGTAAGTCAAAGTAAAGAGTTGTTTACATGCAGGGTGAAGAAGAATGGCTTGATAAATCCCATACCATGACTCTAAAACATAATATACATGTTATTAATGTTTAAAAAACTATAAAAGAGCCTTTAAACTCATCATAAAGTCAAAATACTGAACTATTATGTATACACCTATAGTCAACTCTTGACATCACTAGACAAGGCCATTAAGAAGGAGTAGCAGGAGTCAAATGAAGGTCATGAGGGCACTTAAAAACAATATTAAAATCACCATCACGTCCTAAGAGAGATGTATTCCATGTTTGATCCATAGGGAATCACTATTAGTAATCATATTGGCCAAAGAACACTAGACACTACCTAGAAAGCATGCTTTCCTCTAAGAGAGGTGACTTCACATGCTCACCATGATACACACATTTTTCATGGTAAGATAATAAATTTTGGGGAGTTATAGGGCTTAATAAAATAATTTTTTGTTGCATTGGTTCAAGCATTCAAGGCCCAAGATTTATGAATCATCATTAAGAACCCAAAACACTCTTAAACCCTTTTAAAACCCTACTACAGACCTGTTTGTGAAGAATTGGATAATTATGCATCCAAACTCATTGAAACCTCCTAAATACAACTTGGATCATAAATTACACTCTAAAATTTTCATGTCTGTAACCATTTGTTGTATGGACATGGAAAAATATAAGATTTTGAGAGGAAAAAGCACATAAGGAGAGGTACAAAGTATTTTAAAGAAATTCCAATCATTGTTGAGCAAATATTAACACTTTTTATTCCTCTTCAAACCATTATATGATCATAAATATTACTAAAAATTCCCTTGGGAGCTCATCCAAAATAGCCAATCTATAGGAAATATAGGAAAAGCTAACCTAGTCAACCAGTTTGACTAATTTACAGGTGTTGCTTACCAGAGAGGACTCATTTCATGATATAAGGCATTGGTTCATGTCTTGAATTCATAATTTTTTAGGTTTTCAAGGTTATATACAGGTTCTAATGTCCATCAAACATAAAGAGTTAGGCTACTAGGCCTAATTTGGCCTAATAAACCTATTTACTCAATCAAGTGGAGTAAGAATGGCATAAAAGATTGTTGATAAGAGATAGTGTGGATTCATCATAATATTAAATTGATCCACACCATGCAAAAATAATATTTTATGGAATCCACATGCTTAACTAATCCTTGTGATGAGTTTAATGGCCTTCAACTATTTCAAACACATGCATAACTCATCTTGAGCATCAATGCATGAGTTAACTCACCTCAAGTGGAGTTATCTAGTCAAGATATGGTGTATTATGATAGATAAAGAGTTTTGAAAAATAAAATAGGGCCCACCACCTTGTTTTTAAAGCCAAAGAGATCATGCAAAGATTATGCAAGCCACTACACACAAAGAGAAGTCTTAAGTACTATTTTTTGTAAATTATAACTAAAGATTGTATTTGAGTTAATGATTAGTTGACTTTTTATTCTCTCCTCTATGACACATTAGATTCTCTTATTCATTTTTTCTATATATTCAAGCCTTTAGGACATTTTTAGGATCCCTCAGGCTAGTATACAAAAACTATACTAAAATTATAACTTACACCTAAAGTCAATAAAAAAAAGTTTATTGCAGATCCATTCATGGTTGTAGTGTGTACTTTTGATTATTGATTTGTAGATAAGTGTGATAGTTATCTCCTTTTGTAGGTCCTTTCCTCACCTAATACTATGCTTTCATCCTCTATAGGTCACCTGAAGTGTTAAAGAATAGAAATTGTGTTGAAGAATGTTAGTATGTAGTGTCTTTAAAGACCTTCATTCCTCCACCTTCAATTTACAGACCTTATATCAAACCTTCATATGAAAAATGGATGTTTAGGATAATTATATTAAAGTATTGTTGAAATTTTTTTTGATTTTGATTTATAAGTGTGCCCAAGTTTTAAAGTTACAAAGGATTATTCATCATTTAGGTGCATCACCATCATAGCATAAATTTTCCTTTCAGGTAATATTTCTTACCGTTTTCATCCCAAAATCAAGTAGGTTTATTAATTGATAAAAAATCCATATATTCAAAGGAGATAGCCTCAAAAATTATAGGTCTGATCTAGCTATAGGTATTCCATAGCCTTAGACCATTCCAATGTTAGTTTAGGTTTGAAGGAGATTTGAGCAATCTACCTTCAACAAGGTAAAACTTGGGTTGATAACAATTTTGATATGCTTAGTGGGACTCCTTATTCATAAGATTTGGAGCATACATCAGTAAATTTGAGTGCAGTAGTAAGATTCAAACTTGCATACATTTCATGCCAATATTGGTTACAATATCCTCCTTAAAAGGGAAAGAGATTGAATTTTTTGAGTTATCTTTTCAATCAACAAAGAAAAATAAGGCTTCTTAGTCCAATCCAAATCCTACACCACCAATTTATCCTATTTTTGTCCAAAGAACTCCTCCTATTCAAACAAATATTTTTTAACCAAACATTATTATGAATCCCATACCCCAAATGGTTATTCTAAAAAGACAAGATTTTATGCCTTTCAATGGTGGCAGCCCCCTGAATATTAATCAATTTGATGATATTCTAGCTACTGATCTACAAAGCCTTCTTATTTTACAATATAAAATCCAATTACTCCTATTGAGCATATTTCAAATATAACTAATCTTTGTTTAGTGCATAATGTGACTAAGGAAAATGTGGCTATGAGGTTGTTGGCAACTCCTTTCAAAGCTAAGGCACTCCAATGGTACAAAGGTTTGACACCTGCATCCTTAACACCTGGGATGAGTTTGGAAAAGTCTTGTGCAATCACTTTGAAGACAAAAGTGATCATCTTTCCTTGGTGGAGCAACTGAATACAACCAAGAGGTTCCCTCATGAGTTCATGGTAGATTTTAACTATAGGTTTCAAAAAACATGGAATAAGATTCTTGTAGTTATCAAACCCACTCTTAATTATGCATTTTTGTACTATCTAAAAACTCTCAATTTAGATGTGGATGTTATGATCCAATCCATGGGAGGGAAAACTTTTTAGAGGCTTATGAAGTATCCATAAGGGTTGAAAAATACCTAAAACAAGCAGGTAAATTTTCTCCAAGACCACCTATGCCTTTGTTTCCAGAGATCTATCCTTCTGCTCCTACCATTACTATAATACTAGATTCAACAGGTCTTCATCAAACAGAGGGAAATCAGGTTGAAAAATTGGAAAAAATAGAGAGTGTACTCAAGGCTCATACCAATAAGGTAATAGCTTTGAATAGGCAACAAGTTCCACTTTACAGGCTTTACCAAGCTCCTAATTAATCTTATAAATATAATAGGCCTCCCAATCAACCCAATTAATAAGGACAAGGGAAAAATTCATAATTAAGTCCATACAATGCTTACAATCCTAATGCTATAAGTAATTCTAGATCTTTGGTTCCAAATCAGAACAAATATGATCAAGAAGGATATTGGAATAATCATTGGGATTAAACAAACAACATGGCAATGGCTTCAACTAGTGAGGGTTCTTAACAATCATTTATGCAACAAGTTTCAGATCTTACACCACATGACAATCAACCACCTTTATAACATAAGGAAGCTTCTCTACCACATGGAGACATTCCTTCTTTCACTCAAGCTGAGATACCAAATCAACAAGGAGAAGGTAGTAGTAAAACACCTACTGAAACTACTTTTGTTAATTTCTAGGAAGGTGAGAATTACTTGGATTAGATGGTAGTAAATCAAAATCAAAACATGTCCAATATGGAAAATTTAGTTTCAACCAATACAAGGTCCAAGAGAAGGGAAATTAGTGATGGATTAGGTCCTAAACAGGTAGCTCCTCTTCCTTCTCAATCCCCTCAAAAGACCACCACTCAAAAAGTGCCTCAAAATTCATCAACTCAACATGTACAAGATGGTAAGGGGTAGAATTTGAAGGGTCCTTTCATTCCACAACTCACACAATATTTAGGTAACATTTTTACTCCTAAATTATAGCATAGGATAGCCACTTATCCACTTAGTATTTTGGATCAAATGAAAAAATCTTTTGTTTCTATTTATATATGGGATACATTGTTAATTATAGGTCAAAAGGACCTCCTTCAAGAAGTGCTTTCAAAGCTACATGTTTTAGATAAGAAAATAAAAATATTATGTGTTGTTATAATAAATTATAATCAAGTTCTTAAGCCTCAATCTCTAAAGGTGATTAAGCCACCTCCCATCTATCTTTCAGTTGTCATAAGAGATTGTCTTGTTCATAATTGTATGATTAACTAAGACTTTAATATGAGTCTCATGAGAAAGGAATTTTACAATTGGATGGGTTTCCTACTAAGACCATGGGTGTTCTTAGGGATTTTAAGGTCATACTTATCACTTGTCATAGTTTTACTATTTCACAAGATGTAGTAGTAGTTGATCTGCCTCCCTACTTTACCTTATGCTTATCTAAATATTTCACTAATAAAATATGGGGATGTATTTATTTTGATTGGTTTGAAAAATTTTTTAGAACTAGGTATGGAATGAAGGTTACTATAATGTCTGAACCTATATCAAGATTCTATTTAGAACCTTCTATGAAAAACTTGTCAAATGTGAATTGCACTATCTTAGAAGAAGATGCACATTTTAGTGATCAATAACCTTCTAAGTCACTTGAAGGCATAATATATATACTCCTTGATGAGTGGGAAGATGATAATCATGTATATTATCCCTAGAAAAGTATTGAAGAATTAGGTTTTGGTGTTTACTACATGCATGAAGAAGGTGACATAATGCCTAGTACCACTAGCTCAGTGCAAGATCAATGAGTGTAGAATTTGTAATTTGATGGATCTAGATCAAAGAATAGCAGTGGGGATGGTGTTATGATCATTTTTACTCTTAATCAAAGGTATTACTCTTCTGTAATATTCAATTTAGTTGTATATCTAATAATACAGAGTATGAGGCTTTTATTCATGGTCTACAATGGGCAAGAAAAAGGGGTATTACACTTCTACATGTCAAAGTAGATAGTGAATTGGTAGTGTATCAAGTAAGAGTTCTAATTGAAGCCAATAATACACTTATAAAACCATATAAATGTAGAGTTTGGGATATTATGGAAGACTTCCAGGTATTTGACATTTGCTCCATCCCTAGAGGAGCCAATCAACATGTAGACAAACTAGTTACCATTGGAGCACAATATGATATTGTTGATGAAATCAAGGATACTAAAGAGAAGTCCCAAATAAAGGTTGTATGCATACCTTCAGTTATAAATAATGAGGTAAGTTGGACATTTTTTTATAGTTACAAATAGATTGCTTATTTCCTACAGAATGAGGCAAAATTTTGCCCAAAGAATCATGACAAGTTGTAACACCAATATGAGGATAATTTTTTAAAATTAAGATCAACCAAGTTACCTAAGGGTTTGGTGACTTTATAAAGCATATTTAATGAGGATGATCAACTGAGAAAAGATAAGGTACACATCTTTATTAGAAAAGAACATTATGAGCAAATTACCATAGCTAAAGGTCAGCTACTCAAGTTGGGAAAAGTGAACACTAATAATGAGAGAGAAGCTTTCATAGCATTGTGCAAGGAGTTTATGGATATTTTTAAATGGGAATATCATGATTTGAAATTTTTTAATCCCAGGTTGGTAGAACATACTATTGATCTTAAAGAAGATGCTAAACCTTTGAGATAAAAGTAAAGGCCAATCAATCCCAAGGTTGAGATCCTTATGAGAAAAGAACTTACAAAGCTATTTGAATCCCATATAATATTTCCCATCAAGTATTCTACAGGGGTTGAAAATATTTTACCTATGAGGAAAAAGAGTGGATAGATAAGGTTGTGTGTAGATTTTAGAGATCTCAACAGAGTGTCATTGAGAGATCACTACCCTCTTCCCTCCATGGTTTAGATTTTGCAAAGAGTTTTAGGATCACAAAGGTTTTTTATACTAGATGGATACTCAGGTTATAATCATATATTGGTGAAAGATAAAGATCAATATGAAACTGCCTTCACAACTAAGTTGGGGTACCTATGCATATAAGAAAATGCCTTTTGGACTCTCCAATGCTGGAGTTAATTTTCAAATGGAAATGGATGTTAATTTATAGGGGATATTAAATGAAATGGTTCTTGTTTATATTTATGATATTATTGTATTTTATAAAGAGCCTAAATCTCACCTAACACATTTGAGATTTGTATTTTATAGGTGTAGACAATTTGGGGTCTCTTTGAATCCCAAAAAGTGTATCTTTACAGTGCATGAGGGAAGACTTCTTGGACATGTTGTATTCAAGTTGGAATCTATATTGATCCTAAAAGAATAGAGGAAATCCTTGTTTTATCCTTGCCTAAATACAAGAAGAGATTGCAAATCTTCTTGGGAAAAATCAATTTTATTAGGAGGTTCATTCCTAGATTTGCATAATTGGTAAGGATACTAACTCATATGATTAAGAAACATCAAGGGTTCACATGAAGTAAAGAAGGTAAGATAAGTTTTGACGCCATAAAATAGGATATTATCCAAGCTCCTACTTTTCTCAATCCTGATTTTACTAAGGATTTATTCATTTATGCTTTTCCACTTGTAGTTCAATTTCTTCCATGTTTATGCAACAAAATATTGAAGGATTGGAGCAACCCATTAATTTTTTCAATTAAGCATTGGAAGGTTATGAAGATAAGTTTTATATTTTTGAAAAGAATGTGCTTGATGTTATAATAGGATTGAAAAAATTTAGGCATTTGGTCTCCAATAACAATATATTTTTGATGGTAGCTCATCTTAGTGTAAATGATTTTATCCTTAACAGAGACTTAAGTGAAAAAGGGCTGGATGGGTGATCAAGTGCATGGAATATGAAATTGAAGTGAAGGTTAAATTTTTTTTTAGAGGTAGAGGAATTTATGGACACATTAAAACATATTTTAAATAATAAAAATAAGTGGTTTTGATGGTTCAAGATACTCAACCTGAAGTTACAACTATCTCTCCCTCCAGCTAGACACACGCATAGCTAGATTCCTCCAAATAGGAGAGTGTCCTATGGGATTAAGTGGATCAAAGAGGAGACACTTCAGGCTGAAATATATATCTTAATATTTATTGATGGATTTATCTACAAGAAAGACATTGGAGGTATGTTTTTAAGATGTGTTGAAACTAGTCAAATTGACAAGTTGTTAGAATAATTTCATGATAGTCCTTCAGGAGGCCATTTTTCAGCCAAGAATACAATAGAAAAGATCATAAGAGCTGGTAATTTATGGCCTAATTTTTTTCAAATAATTACATACATGGATTATAATATTCTCTAAGTGTGTAATGATTACCGAAAAATAGAGACTAGCTGCCATGCTTTTGAAACCTATTCAAGCTGAGCAATCCTTCATGTAATGGGGTTTAGACTTCATTAGCATGAATCATCCTCCATAAAGTGATGGTAATAAGTGGGTTTTAATATCCATAGATTAATTTACCATGTGGGTGGAGGCAATTCCACTCAAAGAGGAAAATGAGAACTCAGTTCTAGAGTTCTATGATAGCCTAGTGAGTCATTTTGGAGTTACTTCAACCATCATATCAGATAATGCTTTGGCATTAAATAGTGAAAAGGTATGTGAATGGGATATTTATCATGGTATTTATCTTGAATCTTTATTAAATTACTATCCATAGGGTAATGGACTAAAAAATCCCACCAATAAGAATATGATTATGATAATTAAGAGAACAATAGAAGACAATCAGAGAGGATGGCATATAAAATTGAAGACTACCTTATGGGTAGATAGAATCACTCCAAATAAGGCCATTTGTCACTCTAATTACCTTCTAGTTTATGTAATATAATCAAGGCTTCCCATTTCATTGGAACTTCCATCCTTGGAGCTTGCACATCAACTAGAACTTATGGAAAATGACGCAATGGAGGTAAGAATGAATGAATTGAGAGAGTTGGAGGAAATAAGAGATGATGCTATGCATAATATGTGGTAAAACTAGAAAAAAGTCAATAAATAATTTGAAAAAATAGTTTTATCTAAGACCTTTTATCAAGGTGACATTGTACTCAAGTGGGATGAAGACTATGCTAAACCAATTAAACATTATAAAATTGATAGCCTTTGGAGTAGCCCATATGTTATTACTGATTTTAAGGAAAGTAATGCTTTCTAATTATCCAAACTGAGTGGTGAGGAAATATGTATGTTTTTCAATGGGATTTTCCTCAAGTATTTCTATTAGGGGAGTCATCTTTTTATACATAGTTGTAGTTTCATTTCTCTAAGTGCACATGTTGCACATGCTTTGTTAGTTGTTGTTTTACTTCAATTATTAGTTTTTGTTCCTATTTATGTCCTATTAGTTTATTTTGTGTCAATTCTAGAGGTTTTTATAGTTTTAGAGTAAATTCCAAGGTCTGATATAGCACTGAGATTCTGAATTTTCTTGACCAACACGCTGGTCAACCCCTATGAGTCACTACAAATGTTGGCAATTTGGCCTATCAAAGCAAATACCAACCCCTATAATTGAAATTTTTTTTGGCCATCATAGTGTATTTAATTTTAAATTGAATAGAGATTTTTTTAGTGTCATGTTCATAGTGTCAAGTTTCATTCTGAGGTTTTGGTGAGATTCAATCCTATGTTCTAAAAGTGCTCTGATGAAGATGGTGATAAGAGGGCAATTGATGACTTGTCATGAGATTTTATATCATAATTAGGTATATGAAATGTAATAAATGAGATATAAACTTTTAAAGTGTGATAAAAATGCATAAAAATATTATTTTAAACCTTTTATGAGGCTGTAATATGCTTTTATGACATTCAGTGGCAGTTTTCCTTTGTAAAACTATGTTTATATTGACTAAAAAGATAAGTTTTGGTCTTTAAATGTGAAATATGGTGTCAAAATTCCATAAAATTATTCACAATACATTTTAACACATTAATATACATGAATTTACTTTAGTCATAAAGTTTCATACTTTGAAAAGGTCATTTTATGTAAGTTTAAGCTTAGGAAAGGCTTTCTTTAGCTCACACATGCCAATTTTGGCCACATAAAGTTGTAAAAAGACTTAAAAATTATTATAAATTTCTTTTTTACTTGTGTTATTCTCATTCTCACCCTATATTGGTGGTTCTAAGTTTAAATTTTGAAGAGAATGCAAAGAAAGAGCCATTTTCATGTGTTTTCATGCAAGGGTACGAAATTATATGACATATTTCATATAACTGAGGCTTGGAGCTTGAAGATGAGGACATGGCAGGTATTTTAGAAGAAATTGAAGGAAAAAGTATTCCATGCAGACCCAAAACTGATTCCCTCTAGTCATCCAACTTCTTTGCACATAGTGATAACCCTTTAGGTTTGTACGTGGTACGACCATGAGCGAGAAAATCAATGTCTAAAATTTTGGATAGAGAAATTAGTCTCCTAAGGATTCTAGCTATGGAAAGTGGTTCTAAATTTTTTTTCTCTACTTTATGAATCATATCCTTTAAGTAAAGTCACTCACTATCTCTCCTTCATCCAAGCGGGCAATCAATTTTTTGTGTTTTCTCTTCATTTGAGCATCATGGAAGAAAAAATCAAGATTATGGAGTTTTTTAGGAACATAATTCAACTTTTCATGGCATTCATTAGTTATTTTACACACATGTGAGGGTAAAACATAGCTCAAGAAGGCATAATATTATAAATATATAGTTTACAAATATATAAAAGAGAGTTATATAGTCTAGGAGAGAGAAAGAGTTTTGATAATTATTGGATTCTTATTTTAGGGGGTCTCCTTCATGTTCATATGTTCCTCATGAAATATTCTCAAAGTTTCTTAATGGCTCTCATTAGATTCTCAAATTTTCTTTATTTTAGAATCTTAGGTTTCAAGGATTTTCATGGAAATAAAGCCATTAATGGCTCTCAATAGTTCTCAAGGAGTCATTATTTAGCATATTTTAAGGTTTCTTAGCATTTGTTAAGGATCTAGTAGACTCGTAGGTTTCAATTTTAGCATCTTATGATCCTTCAAAGTAATCCAAATTGATATATATTGTAGAGGATATGTTCATGCTTGCATACCACCCTCAAAATGGTCTTGACATAATCCTCATGTCCATTTTCATCTCCATCTTGGTTCATTCCCATAGCAAATTCTTTCACTACCATTTCTCATTGTAATAATGATCATTTTCACCTCCATTCAATGTTCCCATCATCATCCATTCACATCTTATCACTTTCATTCACCCCATCTTATGTATAAACTATCATGAAGGAGTCAATATTATTAAGCAATACTATGGTGATGGAGAAGGACTGTAGAAACCATAAATACTACTAGAAATGACTACCTACAACCAAAAAGGGGGTTATGACAATCAAGAGTTTCATGAAGACTAAAATAAGGGGCTATAAGATATCCTATTGAAGGTATTTTCTCAAACTATCTCCTTAAGCTACAATATACTAAAGGACAATGATCATGTTCATATTTGGTGACCTCCCCAAGGCCAAATTTAGACTCAGTTTGTATAGAATGACCTCACAGAGTCACCTACAATTATCAAGAAAGGTCAAACATAGTCATTTCGAAGGTTTGCTCATGACATCAATGTATGAGTGAAAGTTGGCAATCAGTGAAAGGTTATTGACATATGATTGACTTCATTCATGGCATAAGTCCAAGGAATTATCCATAAGTAAATAGTTGAGTGTATTATAGGACACTTACATGTATGCATTCAAGTCAAAACCTATAAAAAACAAGTGTCTTGGTACTCTTAAGGCTTATTTAGGTTCTTGGAAGCGAGTTGGATCAAACAAATGTATAATCATTATGAGATTGATAACCTCAATGGGGATCTCAAGTACAATACATGTCTAAGTTCTTGAATATCTCAAAAAGTGTAAGGATGTTCACCTATATTTAGGACTTTTAAGGAGAATCATAAGATCAAGGAGTGGGTATATCTATGAAAGAGTTTTTTAGGAAAGATGACTTTCAAGAGGGGTGGTGGAACTAGTTTGTAATTGTAAGAAATAATGTTAGTTCATAGCATATATCTTGAACTCTCTCTTAGTATTTCATTTGACATAGTCCATACAAGGACATGGACTAATGAACAATCAAGTATATAGTGAGAGAGAAGTTTGTTTTCAAGAAGGATGAATGGTGGTATGGTATGAAGGATATAGTTTTTTAAATATATGGATATAAGTTTTGAATCAAGGGAAAAACCTAAATGAGAACCAAACTCAGTTCAACATACATTTCCATGAAATCACCACCTACAATTGGGTTAAAATATTCTTACAAGCATGTACATACTATGTCAAACATTGAGACAATGAGGTCTTGTTTTGTTCCTTGGGTTCAATAAAGTTTATGCCATGTTTTTAAGAGTCTTGAAATGGTGTGATGAGTTATATTAATCATTGAATCTCCAATGGTACACAATACTCAGTCATACACCTCATAAACTCCACCTACAACCATAAGTACATAGGCATATGCCCAAGCTCCTGAAGGATGAGGGAACATTGGTATATGATGGAGTCTCATGTTCAAGAGAAAGATTCATGGGAATAATAGATATATTAACTCACCAAAGGATGAATAAGAGTGATCCGTACAAGCTACAGTCAAGGTCAAGTTCATGAAAATGTTCACTTACAACCATACAAATGACTTTTTCATTGACATAATCACATACTAGTAAAGTGCAAACTCAAGACCATTCCAGTAAAAGAATGAACAAGGAAGTGACTTATTCAAGTCATGTAACTAATCATCATCTCCAAAATTTTGGTCAAGATCTAAATCACTTCCAACTCATGAAGATGAATATACACATACATGTACATAATAGGACAATGTATAAGGCCTAAGAACTTTATTTGAGGAGTAATATGCTCAAAGGAGAGACAAAAAGGAGGTTTAAAATGAATTTAAGGTCTTAAAATCACCAAAAGATGATAATATAGTTTCAAAACACTTCCATTGCTCATAAATGCATACCTACAACAGTTTATGATAGTCATGTCACTTTGAGCTTCTTTGAAGATATATAAGACCGAGTTGATAAATGAATCAAAAAAATCAAAATAGGGATTTTCATGGAATATTAAAAGCACATTCATCATTATCAAGCACAAATCAAGGTGAAAAATAGAAAAACTCAGTCTTAATACTTGAAACGTAGGCAACCTATTGGTAGGTTTTGGTAAAAAGCACCTACAAGCCTTTATATGTGAGTTCTAAGCATGAAACTTGGAGTTTATCACCATGAGTTACTATACCTACCTATCATATTTTTTAGGTCAAATTAAGAGTGTAACTACTCACTATTTTGACACAGTTAACCCTTGTTTGTTGATAGTCAAAAATCAAGCAGGGAGACTTCTTGAAGTGTTATAAGATTTGGTAAAAGGTTTAAACTTTATCAGATTGTTTTATAAGAATAAGAGGGTGATTTAATTCTCTATGCACATATTTATAGGTTATCATACTCCAAGTTCAATGAAAACCATGCCCTTGAGGGATAAAACAAGTAGGCAATCCTAAAACACTTGAAGTACACAATCATCCTTTTGGACTCTTTCATGGGATAGTTATTCATTTGGTGGGAATTGATATAGTGTGGTTGGTAATTTAAAACTTGAAGGTCTTGGAGTGAATAAAATATGGTAATCTTGTCTTGTTAGACCCCTTAAACTTATTTCTTGAATATATAGTTCTTGACAACCATTCAAAGAACATTTTCATCACGTAGACATCTTGAGGCAACTTTTGCATGGGATATCATGATAATCTTGGTTGATGAGGGGATAAATGTACTCCATATTCATGGAAAGTGGTTTCCCATCAGGGGTTCAGATGCTATGAACATGCATTAATAAGATATGGACCCCTAAAACCCTTGTAAAACCTTGATAACCACCTAATGGATGAAATAAACCAAATTATGTATCAAGATGGTATGTTTGAGATATGAACTAAATTTGATAGTATTCTCAACTCCCTTGACTACTCCCATGACCTATTATTTGGCATGTTCAATAACTTTACTGTATGCACTAGGCCAAATAAGGTAATTTTGAGCTTGAAAGCAAATGAATGAAGGGTAATTACACATTAAATGAGTTTGAAAAGCAATAAAGGGTCCTAAAATCCATCAAGAACACTTCCAAATCTATAAACAAGGGTCATTTGGGTCACTTACATAGGTAGATAAGTCTACAAGTCAAAATAAGGAATTATTTGCATGTAGGGTAAAGAAGAATGGATTGATCAAGCCCATACCATAATTCTAGAGCATCACATACATGTTATTCATGTTGAACACACTGTATAAGAGCCTTTCAACTCATCATAAAGTCAAAGTGCTGAACTACTATGCATACACCTATACTCAGTTCTTGACATCACTAGATAAGGCCATCAAGAAAGAGTAGAAAGAGATAAATCAAGGTCATGAGGGTACTTAAAAACACCATGAACATCACTGTCAATTCATGAGAGAGATGTATGCCAAGTTTGAGCCATAGGGAAGTACTATTAGTGATCATCTTAGCCAAAGAACACTAGACATTGCCTAGAAAGCATGTTTTCCACTCTAAGAGATGACTTCACATGCTCACCATGATACACACTTTTTACATGGAAATATGATGACTTTGGGGGAGTTAGAGGTCCTATTACACTAATTTTTTGTGGCATTGGTTCATGCATTTAAGGTCCAGGCTTTATGAATCATCATTAAGAACCCAAAACACTCTTAAACCCTTGAAAAACCCTACTATAGACTTATTTGCAAGGAATTGGAGAATTATGCATCCAAAATCATTGAAAATTCCTGACTACCACCTATATGATCAACTACACTTTGAGAAATTCATGTGCATAACCATTTGTTGTACAGATGCTGTAAGAACATGGTAGAAAATAGGATTTTGAGAGGAAAAAGCATAGAAGGAGAGGTACAAGGCAGTTAAATAAATTATAATCATTGTTGAGAAAACCCAAAAACTTTTAAATCCTATTAAAACCATTATATGATTATAAATCTTACTAAAATTTCCCTTGGGAGCTCATCTAAAATAGCTAGTCTGCAGGAAATGAAGGAAAAGCTAACCTAGTCAACCACTTTGACTAATTTATAGGTGTTGCTTCCCAAGGAGGACTCATTTAATGATATAAATCATTGGTTAATGTCTTGAATTCATCATTTTTTTATGTTTTGAAGGTTTTATGCAAGTTATAATCACCATCAAACACAAAGAGTTAGGCTACTAGGCCTAATTTTGCCTAGTAAACATATTTACTCAATCAAGTGGAGTAAGAACAATGTAAAAGATTGTTGATAAGAGTTAATGTGGATTTATCATGATATTAAAATAATATATGTAATGCACAACTAATAATTGATGCCATCTACATTCTTAATTTATTTTTGTGATGAGTTAAGTAGACTTCAATTGCTTCAAGCACATACATAGCTCATCTTGAGTATCAACAAATGAGTTAACTCACCTCAAGTGGAGTTATCTAGTCAAGATATGGTGTAGCATGCTATAGAAATAGATTAGACAAGTAAAATAGGTCCCACAACCTTTTTTTCAATGCCAAAGAGATCATGCAAGCCACTAAACACAAAGAGAAGTCTTAAGGACTATTGTTTGTGAATTATAACTAAAGATTGTATTTAGGTTAATGATTAATTGAATTATTCTTCTCTCATATATGACACATTATATTCTCTTCTTATTTTTTGCTATGTATTTAGGCCTTTAGGACATTTTTTAGGATCCCTCAGACTGGTATACAAAAACTATATTGAGATTGTAACTTGCACCTGAAGTCAATAAAGAAAATTTGTTGCGGATTTATTCATGGTTGTAGTGTGTAATTTTTATTATTGATTTGTAGATAAGTGTGATAGTTATCTCATTTTTTAGGTCCTTTCCTCACCTACTACTATGATTCCATCCTTTACAGGTAACCTAAAGTGTTAAAGAGTAGAAATTATGTTGAAGAATGTTAGTATGCAATGTGTTTAAAGACCTTCATTCCTCCGCCTTAAATTTGCAAAAATTCTATTAAACCTTCATCTAAAAAACTAATGTTTGGGATAATTCTAAGAAAGTACTATTGACAAGTTTTTCCATTTTGATTTATAGGTGTGCCCAAGTTTCAAAGTTTATAGAGGATCATTCATCATTCAGGTGCATCACCATCATAACATAGATTTCCATTTCAAAAATCTTTCTTACCCTTTTTATCCCAAAATTAAGTAAGTTTAGTAATTGATCAAAAATTCATATATTTATAAGATTTAGCCTCATAAACTAGAGGTTTGGTCTAGCTATAGGTATACCACAACCTTAAACCATTCCAATGTTAGTTTAGGTTTGAAGGAGATCTGAGCAATCTACCTTTAGTAGGGTGCAATTTGGGTTACTAACATTGAGTTTGCAGTCTCAAATTATTCATGCCCTAAGGAAGTGGAGTATCAATTTTTGCACAACACTAGAGGCATGTTTGTGAAGGAGTTCAACATAGAGCTCAATAAGTTAATGCTTAATTAGGGTTTTGAAACTTTGAGGATGGAAGGCTAAAATTATTTTACATATGATCTATGCAAAGGGGGAGAATGGGATGTGTAGGTGAGGTGTAATATAAGGGGATGATCAAATTGACACCTAAGAGCTTAGAATATAAGCCTATAATAAGAGACAGTGTCGAATGATGGATTATCTAGAACCATGAAGTGTCGAGAGGACCCATAGAGAATGGGAAGGGCATGGGGAAGGATATCTTGAAATAAAATAATGCAAAGATGAGAGATATAATGAATTGATAGACTAATCTTGACACTTTATAGGTGTGGAATTTGATAGGTTCCTATAGAATTTGGTGATTGTAGATATGCTTGATGCACCTACCCCATTTGAACCTATGATCTATGCTCACACATTGGATCCCCCACTTAAAAATAGTATAAAAGTGATTGATAATCCTGCTAACACCTTAGATATTAGACATTTTAGAGACTTAGATTGTAAATTTGTTATTGAATATATTATTCCATACAAGGAGGTGAACATAGCTACTTCTAGACCATTAAGCACTAGCTCACCATAATATAAATTAAATGTAAGTGTACCAACTCTGCTAAAGCCAACAATGTAAGATGGGAAATAGCCTATAAGAAGTGGATCGATGCCACAAATAAGTAACATAACACCAACAACATCAACTATGCCAACAAGAATGATGAGACCAATGCCTACCTCTAGGGTTGGATACATTGGAGGACCACCACCAAGATAGGCACTAGGGGGACAAGTGCCTCAAGTTTTAGTTGGTCCCCCACAATAGATCTACTATGAAATGGATATATACCTCCCAGAGTATCATGGTGTGGGAAATGTTTTATGACACATGCTAAAATGTGAACTCTAGTGACACTCATGAGGCTTAACCTAATTAGAGTGCAAGGCTACTTAGTTTGTAACCACTTTACTTGATAGTGCCCATACTTGGTACAAAAAATTTGATCCCAAATAGGCCATGGTTGACTATGATACCCTAAAGGATGAATTATTAAAGGAATATGACATCCTAGAGTTTGAAAAATAAAGCATGACCATACTAAAAGAAATTTCCCAAGGACTCTCAGGGAGTGTGTGCTTGTATGATACATAGTTTAAAAATATCCTATCGAAGATCCCATATGATATTCACCCTTCATAACATATTTAGTGGTTCATTGGGGGGTTTTTCATGCCATTCTAAAGAGTGCTTTCCATGGAAACTTTAATAGACCCTCGAGAAGCACTTGAAGCCATACTCAGAGCCAAGGTTGTTAGAAGTATAGACACTAAGATTAGCCCATTTATAGAGGCATAAATTACATCTATGGCCTCCCAACTCCAAAATCTTACCACCAACTCTATGCATGATGCTCAAAGTCGACTATGGTGCATTGAATATAAATTATAAGGCCATAATATAACGAAATGCCCATGGAGGAATGTACACACTTTGATTCTAAGCTATGAATTTTGTTGAGAAGTGCATGACATCTAAAACTATCCTTTGTTACAATTCACCAACCAAGTCAACACAACCATTTATTTTCATTTGTGTGATGCCTATACCCATACCAATTCTTATTATTAGATGATTGATGAAATGCACAAAAATATATAAATGAGCACATGATAGGCTATAACAATAGTCAAAAGACAAGAAATCAAGGGAGTGATGGTTATGGCCAACAAAATACAAAATTTGAGATGTAGTGAGGCACTAAAGGGTGGGGTGAATGATACAATGGTGACAAGTTCCCATTGTGATCATGTTATAAGTATGGCTCAACAGAGCATTATCAACACAACTTACCTACACATCCCACATGTGGGTATTGTTTAGGATCCCATAAGATTGAAGAATGCCCTAATCTTTACAAAAAGTTGACCCAAGGTAGTCCTAACATAGATAAGGGTGAATGAATGATTAGGTATGAGTATAAGATGGAAAAATGAACCCCAAAGGTGCAACCTATACACATAGGAAATCAAGGTACAAGAAACTACTCACAGTGGATTCATCACTTAGTCACTAGTTGCACCAATACCTAAGTTACACTTTGAGTATGGAGATAAGGCTTGAAATGAATGCATAACATATCTTGAACCAAAATTTGCTCTATACCCAGACCTAACATGCCAAAAGGATTTATTACAACATGATATGAACATAATCCAAAACTTGTAAGGGAATCTCCAATTAGTGTGGGACCTAGAAACATAGGCTACCACCTCTCGAAAGAAGCAGGATAGCCAAGAGGATGAAGTAAAAGAATTGACTGAGATCCTATGCCTCCTATAGATCGAGGGTATGATGCCCCTATTGAAAAACTTACTCCATAGACACATAGGTTAAAATCAAGTTGAGGTCACTACACTATGCATGGAAAGGGCATAAGAATTCTAACATACTTAGAATGCTAAATATGACCAAGAACTCTTGGTGGATGCCACTATTGACAAATGGTCTATCTATGAGGTTCTTTTAGACATAAGCACCAAGGTGAACATCTTGACAAAGATTGCTTAGGAGAAGATTGGTAGCCCAGCTTTGAGTGATCTTCATGGCCAATAAGACCCAGGCACAACCTATCAAAATTTTAAAAATCACAGTTGTAGATATCATGGACCCCAAATTCTATGCTGACTTTGAAGTAATAGAGTTAGAAGAGTAGGATAACTACCCAACACTTATGGGAAAGTTGTGGTGTTATGCAAAAAATGTAGATATGCACTTTAAAAGTCACTACATGACCTTTGATAATGGAAAGGAGAGGGTAGTTATACCTCTTTAAAATGACCAAGGATCCCCCATGTCAAGAGTGTGGACATCAAAGATGAAATCAACCATATTTATAACATCATAGCGTAAGGTACTGAGACTCTAGAATCAAATGATCAAGGAATCCTCTCTTAAGAAGATGGATAGTCAGCCTTAGATACCACATATGTTACTTGTGATTGATGGGTCAAGGAATCATATGAGACCACTGGTCGATGGTGATGCTCAGTATGAGCAAAGTCACCAAAACTAGTAAAGATAGGCTAGATATAGATTGATCACACTCTTGAAAGATGGGTCCCTTGTACTAGAAAAGAGGAAAAAGAGTGTTTTGTCTTAGTAAGGGTAAACTTATTATGCTCTAAATATATGAAGTAATCTTGTGGAAGATTATATTCATGATATTGAGTCATGTATCCCAAAGGAGGTGGATATAATAGGTGCATTATTATACACATTGAAGAGCACTGCCACTCATTGGTGGGTAATGTAGAACCCTAGTTTACTAACTTGAGAGGATTTAAAGGTGGACATTTGCACTAGATTTATAAAAATAAATGAGGACCTAGATATTTCGATCTACTCTAGTGACTTTGACCCCATATCACATGTACATCTTTGCAAAGAGATGTGAATTATTTATGGTGAAAATGCTCGAATAAATATACAGGTGCATGCCTTCTATAGAACCTTAAAGACTTGGGCATGGGAATGATATGTAGTCAATGAGACACATCATGAAACATTAGATTGGGATGCCCTTAAGGAGTAGTTTGTTCATACCTTCTCCTTTTCTTCATAAAATCTTGAACTGATTGAACCATTACAAGTATTTCAAAGGTCATTATTTGAGGACACTATTATATTAGAAGAATGCCTAAAGGACATGTTTGATAAAAATGGGTTATCACTCCCAACCTTATTTGAAGAATAATCTATTAATAGTGACTCTAGTGATGAATATGATGACACATGGAAAGCACATAATTGGAATAATTTGATAGGTAAAAAGAAGTTAGTGCACTAAGTTGAGGATAACACCCTGAAAGAAGAAGACCCTACCCACCTTCAGGTAGAAATAATTGAGAGTAGTAGACAAGTTGACAATTCACATTAGGAAAATCATGAAACCTACTAGGAAGCATTAAAAACTACCAAGGTAGATATCAGGTCAAAGGGAGAACCCAAAATTGCCACTTTGGGTGCCTATTGGTCTGACACAGAACTAGTGCATATTATTGATCTTCTAAGAGAATTTTAAGACCTATTCCCATGAAAATATAAAGATATGAAAGACACCCACCCATCCCTCAAAAATACGAGCATAAAAATAGTTGATGGTAGGAGACCCATCAAAAATTAGCCTTACAAGATGAACCCAAATCTTCACACCAAGGTCAAAACTAAGATCTATGGCATGCTAGCTGTAAGAGTCATCTACCCCATGTAGGAGTATGAATGGGTCAACCCCATGGTCATTAACATTAAAAATTATGGGTACATTCAAATTTTTGTAGACTATAGACTATTAAACACCACCTACCTAACTGACCCCTTCCCAACTCTATTCACATATGAAGTATTGGATGGTATTATAGGTTGTGAGATATACACATTTATTGATGGATTTTTAGGATACCATCAACTTTAGATTGAGGAGGATAAGCCCAAAACCACCTTTGCAAATGAATGGGGATGTTTCATATATAATGTGATACCCTTTGGAATGAAGAATGCATCAACCATTTTCTCCTGGGTGGTGATTACCGCATTCAAAGACTTCATTCATAAGTTACTCCAAGTATACTTAGATGATTAGATAGTTTATGGTTTGGTAAAATATACCTATGAAAATTTTTGCCTAATGTTTGAATGGTTCCAATAGTTACAAATCTTTTTGAATCTCAAGAAGTGTATTTTTATAATTTTGTTTGGCACATTGCTCAAGCACATCATTTGTAAGGATGGTCTACTCATTGATCCAACCAAGATTTAAATCATCCTTTAGCTTCAAACACCATCAATGTAGAAATACATTCACACCTTTCTTGGGAATTATGGGTATTACAGGAAGATCATAAAGAATTATGCCAGGATTACGACACCGCTAAAATAAATCTTATGAAAAGATGGCCCATTCTATTGGGGCACTACATAATAAGATGATTTTAAAACCTTGAATCTAAAACTAGTAAGTGTACCGATACTATAATTTTTAAACTGGGTAACTCCCTTCCATGTCTATGTTGATGCCTTTGGTACTACAATCAACATCATTCTTGCACAACCAAGTAATGAGAAAATAGATCATTTTATCTCTTTCACAAGCAGGAACCTAACCAAGGTAGAATAAAATTATACTATTAATGAGTATGAGGCATCAGACATAATCTATGCCCTACAAAAGTTTTGATAGTATTTTTTGGAAACCCCTTTTATCTTATTTATTGATCATGAGGTACTTAAGTAGGTATAAACAAGCCCATTTTACACAGGTGTATTTTTCGATGAATCATTTTATTTCAAGAATTCTAATTTTCTATTGTAGTGAAGCCTAGAAAATAAAACTCAGGCCTAGACCATCTATCTCACATTCTCTCTAGAGATGCGGCCATGCCAATTGAAGATGATTTGATTGACATGTAACTCTATTGAATCTAATGCATCCTAGAAGACTTAGTAGAGATTTCCACATTTTTGACCTTTGGATCTGTGCCTTAGACCATGACAACTACAGAGAAAAATTAGTTCATAGTTCATGTCAGCCCTTTTCAACTCACTAGTGGGGAACTATATAAATTGAGTTGTAAAAAAATCATGTGTTAATGCATCCTAGAGCATGAATGAGACTCATTACTATAAGAGGAACATGAGGGGATTATTAGAGGCCATTATGTTAGAGATACCACAACACAAAAAATGTTGCAATCAATATTTTGGTGGCCAAATTTGTTTGATGATGCAAAATAATATGCCAAAACATGTGACTTCTACTAGTGCACTAGGAAACCAAACCACTAAGATGCGATTCCCTTTGTACCCATCCTTGCTCAAGTGCCATTTGAAAAATAGGCCATTTATTTTGTTGGGCCTATTATTCCCACTGTGAGGTGAACAAGCATAAGGTACATTCTGGCTACCACATATTACTTCACCAAGTGGGCCAAAGTAGTGCCAACCAAATACTACTACAACTACCACAATAACAAGATTCATTTGGGAAAATATTATTAGTAGGTATGGATGCCTGATTAGCTTCACTAGCAATCCTAGTACACATTTCATCAACAAAATAGTTTAGATCTTGTTATCCAAATATATGGTAGTGTACTATAAAATGACAACCTACTACCCTGAAGTAAATGGTACCATAGAAACATTCAATAAAATATTAGGAACATGCTTCACAAAAATATGTGATGTTGGTCACAAAGATTGGGATGATTAGGTGTTAGTGGTGTTATGGGCCTATCACATAACATACAAACACTTGAATAAGGCTTCAAGATTCCAAATGGTGTTTGGCATAGAGGCCATTTATCTATGGAGTTCCTAGTTCCTTCATTATGTATCATGCATATTGGTTGATTAGATGACCAAGAGTCTTTAAGTGCACGCTTAGATGGTTTGGATAGGCTGGATGAGACATGTGCTCAAGCACGATAGAGCCAATAGATAAAAAAGGCCCACCTAAAGGTATAACATGATAAGCACATAAATTAAAAAGTGTTTACAAACGGTGCATTGGTATTTTTATATGATTCAAAGTACCTAAGGCATCCAGGTGAGTTACAAATCAGGTGGATAAGACATAATGTCATCCATAACATTTTGGCAACTAGTGTATGTAAGTTACGTACATTGATTGGTGAAATGCTCCTTGGGCATTTCAATGGTAATAGGTTAAAATTATACCATCACTAGGATGGTGCTTGCACCATTTGACACTGGCTTTCCAATCAAAAGTTGATTGCTTTATCTTGTGACTATAATAAAATTGATGTAATTCAAATCTTCCTTGTGTTTATTTCTTTTATTTTGTTCAAATAAGCATGGAACTTTCAAGCCCATAGGATAACATTTTTGAAACTTACACCCACATAAATATAATTGAGTGAGTTGAGCTTGGTCATTTTTTAGGCACTTGAGGCTAGACACTTAAGTTTTCAGGCATGTGTGAAGTATGCTAGACTACATAAATTTTAGTATAATTTGACAAGGAAAAGTGCACAAATTGTTCATGCATAAAAGACCAAGATGAGATAATGAAGCACTAGAGGACTAGTGCAAGAATTTATATGAGGTAGGTGAAGACAAATAAAGAGACATTAAAACACATAGAAATTGACCAATAAAGAGATGCATGCTTGAAATAAAGTGTAACACTGAGAAGAGATGGAACCTACGAGGCTGAATCATGCACATGTGAAGCATTATTCCTAGATAACCATAAGGATGGTGAAAGTCACACTAAGATGAATAAATCATAATATAGTAACCATTATGATAGCTGGAACCCACCTAAAAATTAGTGGGAAGTGACCATTTGTATTACCTATCACTTCCCTGAAGAAACCATTAGTAAAGTTAATGTTACGGTGGTGGAAGAACAAAATATCTACATTAAATTAGCAGTTGGTAGTTGAGTTTAGAAGATTTCATAGGTTTTAAATTTTTTTGAGAGTCTAAACTTTGCCAACCATCAATGTGGTAGATGAGAATAGTATATAAAAGGGTAGATGACAGAGGAAGGAAGTTTACTATCATTTTTAAGAGATTAGAATAGAGCAAGGAGCCAAAGCCACTAAATAGAAAATGCTGCCAGAAAGGAAACAAGTCAACCATAGCCTCTCCAAGCGAGAATGAAAGAGCAAGAAGAAGATTGTATTTTTCCCTAAGGGGAAAAGGAGTCAAGCAAAGAGAATTTGATAGAGAAACAAGTGAGAATGATTTTGGTAGGATAACTAGTCCACCATTAACAGGGTAAGAATCTCAACAACTAATTATGTAATCACATTTCCTATAACTATAAAGCATGATAGACATAATTTCAAGCTTTGACAGGATCAATCAGTTGCACTTCAATAGTAAAAGGTTTAGGATGGGAAATAAGTGACTAAGCATAGGTCCATTACAAGTGCATAAGTATGCAAAAAAATCAAAAGTAGTGAGGGAAGAAACCATCACTAAACTAGAGTCATATATGGTGGAGGGAGTTAGCATCACAGAGATAGATCCAATCACAAGCATAAAGCTCACCTATAGAGAGATGGAGTAACCACTAGAGGTCATGGTTGGGGAAAAGTGGGTATCCTTCATGCATGTTTTAATGCTAAAAGGCTATAACCATAAGATAGGCAACAACATGCAATAATTGAACAATAATTAGATGGTAGACACTGGCAAGAAGACCAAGATAGACATCATGCTTTTTGATGTATATATCAGAGACAAATTACAAACCATGTGTACCATAGAAAATTTTGAGTTTCCAAGCTTTGGCAAGCCAAAATACTTAATACACTTCCTTCTCTCATGGGTGCATGGTGACTAGTTCTATTTTTCTAGACAACACATGATGATTTCTACCAGACACATAAGCAGAATCACAAGGCTACCTGGTGCAGGGGCCAATATATGAGAGATGATGGAAAATGATGTATAGGTAGAGAGGGTTGTAAATCTCCTAGGATACTAAAATTTAAAATTTGAATTCCTTATTAAAGATATCTAAGACCCCAATGCAAGGTAAACATCACACCTTATGAGTTTCAACTTTGTTCTAGTGGCTAGTGGTTAGATATAAGTAAAACTTTCCATTACATTGCCCACCACATGGCACAAGGAGTAATCTTCAACATCTTCAAGTTCATTGCAAAGGAGATCATCAAGAATGCCATCAAATGTGTAAGACATTCTGATGGGGATACATGCTTATCCTAATAGTGATGGAGGAGATAGGTGTGATGAATGGTGATAACAACCACATTTGGGTGTTTCCACCAAGCCATAAGTCCCCAATAATGAAATACTAGGACTTCATCTGCCCCCCTATTTTCTCACAAAAGTATAAAACTAGAGTACAAGGGTGGTTTTAATGTATGTAGAGGCCTTTATGAAGGAGTAACACATCCTAAAAGAACTCCCTCAAGAACTGGTGGGAGTGATAACCTTCACCATTATGCAACACTTTTATGTAGTGTGCCTAGCACTCATAAATGGAAATCAGTCAGGTTGGCTCTGACTACCTTATGCATTCTCAGCAAAATACTTTATATTGGCACTAAGGAGAATCTCAAATGTATAACAAATTAATATCTAGGTCAAGGTCATGGATCATGATAGAAGGATTATGAGGCTCCAATTTGTGTACCTTAGAACCAAGGCAACTAGGGATGAGGAGGATGATAGTGACAAGCCTTCCATCCATCCCCTCCAAAGGGTAATAATAAATAAAAGGATTTTTAACCTTTACTAAGAGATGAATCTATGCAAGAAGGGAAGAGATCCTATCAAAGATGATGATTTCCCCCTCCTAGTCAGAGGTGAAGGGAAGGATGCACCTAAGTTGTAGGCAAAGTCTCTCCAAAGGAAGCAAGGTGAAAAATTAAAAGAGATCATAGAGTGCATATAGTTGAAAATATCCTCCAAATAATTTTTTTCCCCTTGCCCCAAATAAGGGCATGACATTCATGTAAGAGGGTGCTTCCTCCAACAAGCATTTAATAAAAAAGATTAAGGGACCTATAACATTCCCTATGAAGACCCTTGTAGATATGGAAAGAGAGGAAACACTATCACCCATTATAGAAGAAGAGACTGAAGAAGATAAGGTAGGGACCTTTATCTTATATATAGGAGAAGGAAAAGAGGAGCTTAACATTGGAAATGTTTAGAAGGCCTTACAAAGTGACATGACTACCATGCTAAAAGTAATAGAGGAGATGACAAGCCTCACTTTTAGTACCACCTCATTAATGAGCCCACATTTAAAACTAGCACTGACATCTAGGGATAAGGCCTCCCCAATGGCCCCTAAAATTATCAAAGAGAAAAGAGTAGCCTAGCAGAAGATGGGACTGAGTGATGAAGATATATATCAGGCTTTGGATCTTGAAGAAAAGAAAAAACTTGATCGGGAACAAATGAAGGCCATGTTGGAAAAAAGGGCTCCAAAGGTTCCCTTGAGCACAAGACCAATAGTAAAAGTGGTCAAACATGTGCTAAGTGACCCCACCATATAAGTAAAGGAAGATGCAAAGGCACACCTAATTAGTGAATGGGTGTTTAGATAAAAATAAGATGATACTAGCATTGAGGAGTAACAAAAGGAGGAAGTTGAGAAGCTCCAAAAACAATAAGGTGACATTGGTGCTGAAAGAATAAGCCTTCATGTAAGTATTGAAAATTCCTAGGATGATGAAATGGATGAGGGGGAGAAGTTTAGCGAAGTAACCCCTAAGGACCAAACAATTTAATATTATGAAGAGCATGCCAAAGAGAGTGGTGGTGTTAGTAAAGAGGAAGAAGTACACACAAAGAAGGTTATCTTCGAGAAATATGATAGAGAGCTTAACATTAGGGATATGACATAGAATAACTAGGGGGATGAAGATCTAATTTTGTATGAAAATATGCCCCCCCAGGCCACTAGAATAAGGATACACAAGAAGATCTCATTTGATATAGATCATTATATGGAAGATCCCCAATTTGAGGTACTAATAACAGATAATTTGACCCTAAAAGATTATAAGGAAGGGTATAAATCCCTTCTTATTGACCCATACACCTTGAACCCAGTCTAATTTGGGAATATGATAATAAAAATGGCCACATAAAGAATGCACTAGAACATCATCAATGATGACAAGGTGAGGAAATTAAAGAATCACTTTAAGGAAGTGCAAGCCAACAGGTTCAAGTTACAACAACCTTGTGAGAGCATGAAGGTGGTTGGACCATCTATTTTGGTCAACATCAACAATTCAAACATTTTAGAGGTCAATAATATTTATGTATTAGTGGAGAAGATGATCCCAAAACTATAACCTAAGTCAGTGTAAGAAAAATAAGAAGAGGAAGACCCAAGAATCACATTGAAGAAGGAGCTATCAGACAAGCTCCAAGAGGTAGAGTATCTCTTTGTGAAGTTTAAGGAGGGCATAGAAATAGTAAATGCCATTTTATTAAAATTATACAACCAAGCTTTAGTAATAGATGTATGATTAAAGTAAGTGAAGGATGATAAGGATTAGCTAATGGCTCAAGTATACTCTTCAAACAAGGAATAATGGTCACAAATCATGGGTAGAGTGAATGTACTAAGTAATCAGATCAGGACCAGGAGTGGACCTTGGAAGAACTCTTCTACACTCTATAAACTAAGGTTTGTGAGCAAGGGAATATCTTAGATGAAAGTGTGGCAAAGGTGAAAGATAACTTAGAATCCTTTCTTAAAGATCTATATAAGATAGATATACTTGCACTCACTACTACATCATCCAAAATTGATAGTGCCACACAAGAAATCAATCTAACCATAAAGGGCCTTGTGGATTTTAGTGTAGAACTTGAGGAGAATGTGCCTGAGTTTTGTGCTCCCAAGAGTTTGATGGCTTAGTCCTGGGGTGGACTAAGGAATTTTTTATGGGGTAATGTTGGGCCCCTAACCTGTTAGTAGAGCATTCATGCCAACTTAACATCCACCTCAACGTAAGAATATATTTTTGGAAAGTGGTTAGCCTAAGGGTTTTTATAGCTAGTTGGAGGTTACAACGTAAATCTTATGCTAGCTGATAGGAAGTTAACCATCTCTTGGATATTCAGGGCATCAATGAGTATTTTTAGAAATATGGAAAGTATAGCATGGGGATCATAGAGTTATGGAGAGAGTAGTTATGATTATGGAATTCTAGATCATCACTCATCATGTAACTTTCACCCTGGAAAAGATGCTCTTGAAGGCTTATATAAGGAGCTTGAAAGAGAAGATGAAAAGAGAGAAATAATTATAGTGAAGCTTTGGTGGATTGAATTTGAATTCACGTACTTTAGATATTTATGTAGCAGCTATTAAGGCTTATAAATAGAATGGAGGCTACTCTATCTCTAATTATATGTGCCCAAGCTCATCTGTGAGGCTCTAGGTTGTTAATATTATATTTTAAAAATAACTCTTGCTATGGATTTTCAACAATGACAATGGTGTTGCTTTAAAATGTACTAACTATGTTTGGTTTTCATGTCTTATAGTAATGATAATGGGATGCGAATGTTTATGTGATGTTACAATTTTGATTAATTATGTGAATTGATGTTTGTGAATTTTAATGGTTTGCTACTTTAATGGAGTCTCAAAAAAATTTCATGACATCATCTTTAATTTTACATGGAGGATGAGTATAGATCTATATGAGTAACTCAATCCTTATTTAAATTTCATCTACTTAATATGAGTAAATTGAACCAAAATAGTCTTATGACCCATTAAGTGCCTATCTGACCATGGGATTAATTTGAGAAAGGCTTGTGCCTATGGATCTGCTTAAGTTAAGTTTTTGGTACATTGATTAAGTATAATTAGTGAAGCCTCATGCTATGGCACAACTAGCCTAATTTAGGCCCCAATTAATTTTTAACTGCACTTCAGGTGAGCGCATAAGGCTTGTGTCTTATGTGGATTGATGCTAGTACAACCAAGTGTTTAAATATTGAGTGTAAAGGGAGTATTCCATGCTTGTACCTATTTTTAGTAAACCACCCCTAGACTTTCACAATAATTAATTTGTTTTTCCTGTTCTTGTGACTCTTTTGACCCATTATCTACCACACTAAACTTGGACACAAATTTTTTAAACTCTTCATCAACTTGCATCTTTATTATTTCTTCTTTTGGATGCTTCTTTGATTCTTAACATTTCACACCTCCCTGAAGACTACATTCCAGTTGTAAACCACCTTTGTCTCAAGATTCCATAGCCTATGCACTTTAATGCCACCCCTATACTCAATGAAGATACATTTTACAAACTTAGACTCAATATTTGACCTCTTTTCATTTGGGATATGAGTGTATGTATCACAACCAAAAATTCATTTAATTTTCAATCATGGATTCTTACCAGTCCACACTTATTGTAAGGTTTTGACAACTAAAACTGATGTCAGGGATAAATTGACTAAGTATTAAATATTAGTCATTACTTTATCCCAACATTTATGCTACAAATGTGCACCACTCAGTATACTCCAGGCCTTGTCCATAAGAATCTTAAGATTATTGTGGATCCACTTTGTGACTCTATTCTATTTTGGAGTGTATGGAGTCATATTCTATCATTGAATACCACTTTTATTGTAGAATTCCTCAAACTCTTTATATAATTACTCACCCCATGTTGTTCATGCATAACACCTTGATCCTCTTTTCTATCTGGTTCTCCATAAGAGCTTTAAACTCCTTGAATTTCTTGAATACTTTGGATTTCTTCAAGCTGAAGTATATCTAGATCTTGAGAGTGTAGTAATCTATGAAAATCACATATAAGAGAGACTTTCTCAGTGATGAGATGTCCACTATTCCAAAACCATCATTGTATATCACTTTCAAGAGTTCATTTTATCATGCAACACCTCTTGGGAACTTTACTTGACTTTACTTGTCATAAATGTAATGCTCGTAGAAATCAATCCAAGGGATAATTTTCCATTCCTTTCACCATATCCTTAGTCTGTAGTGTGCACATACCTTTCTCATTGATATGGCCTAGTATTTAATGTCAAAGCATTATCTCCTTTATCAGAGGCAATGTGCATGTTACTGTTTTAATCTTAGGCTTAGGAATAACATATATGTTACATGCATTGTTTATAGTAGTCACATAAAGCTTGAATAGAGTCCTTTTGTGCATGCCCCTTACCAACACCATGTCTTCATGCACCATTTTTCACTTATCTTTGCTAAATGAGACTTAGACATCAACATCATTCATTTTTATCACAAAGATAAAATTACTCACAAAACTAGGAATGTTTAGAACATCTAGGAGAGTCTTGATCCTTGATTTCTAAATATCAACTTCACTTTTCCTACCCTATAGTTTGATAAGTTGAGTTATCTCCTAAAACGGCATCACCACCATCATATTCTTCATATTCATAGAAAACTCCTTCATAGGAGTAATATGATATGAGGCTTTAAATTTGATCAACCATGCATCATTGTATTAGTACGAGATTGACATTGTGAGATATACATCTCTATCTCCATTGTTGGAGATATTCCCACTTGAGAATTTCATAATCTTAGGCGATTTTCCCTTCCCCACCTTATTATCTCTATATTCCTTCTTGAAATACCCTATATTTCTAAAATTATATTATTTATTCAAATATATCTTTAGATTATTTGATCTATCATTAAACTTTGAGAAATTTTCCTTAGTCTCTTTCTTTCATCATTTTTATAAGCAGTCTCACACGATTTAGGCATCTTTAGTTTGACAGCTTTCCACAAACATTTGCCTCAACTCCTCTGATAATAGAGATGCTACTACATATTATATCTTTAACTCCAATGTAGCATTGGTGATGGCCATCAAAAAATTATCTCATGAGTTTGTAAAAGAGCACAACAACATCATACACCTTTCTTCATCATCCATATTCACATCCACATATGTCAACTGACTTACCATAATGTTAAATTCATATTCAAGTGCTCTGCAACTAATTCACCATCATTTATTCATAACAAGTGTAATTTATTTCATATGAAAGTTTATTTATCAGTGACTTGGATTGGTATAATGTGCCTAACTTGTCCCACACAAACTTTATAGTCTTTTCATGTAACAACCCATCTAGTTAAACTTAGAAAAAGTAGTAATTTTTTTAAAAGCTAAATATTTAACATTCATTCAACTACCATTGCAAGAATACTATAGTCAGTCATATAATCAATAACTTCAAGTAGTAACAGTTTCAACATTCTAATACTGTAAGCAATAGAATAAAATGTATGAAACATAAAGTTTACTATCTTGATAGGGACATTAGAACAATCCAAATTTCCATACTAAGTATTGGTTTTAATTACCATTAACTCAGGTTAATATGCAATCAAATATACCCTAACCTATCCTAATGATCTAGACCTGATACCCCACTAAAATATTGGGCAGCCTACATATCCATTCCTCAAAATCAAGGTCTGATGTAATTCTCCATTTAAATGTGATGGTATCCTCTATGAAACATCACCACCAAAGGGGTTGGCACTCTAAGACAAATAAGGAACAAACTACCCATAACACAGATGAGCTTCTAAAGATCTAGTCTAATCCCATGACTAAGTGACACACTCTAACATAACATCTTGCTAATCCAGGATTATGTGCTTTCTCAAGAACTGTCACTTATAAACCTAGATATAAGTAATGATCAAGGAATCCACATTACTAGTTTCAAATAAAATCACATGCTATACATAGCTAAGCTAAGTATACAAAACAAAGTGAGACATATAGCTCATAATAGTCAAACCTATAATTCATTTATACTCAAAAGATTGTAATGCACATGTACATGTTGTCCTACTAATTGCTATGAATAAATTGCTTAAGTAATAACCAACAAAATCGTTAGGATAATCAATTTAGGTGAGAGTCCAAACATACAGCTACAATATGTAATACTTGAGTATATACATCTAAGCTAAAGTATCCTATGATATCCCATACTATCATATTTCATGATCATTCCACCCAAACATTAACAACGATAACTTATATATATATATATATATATATATATATTTAGGTATGGTCAAGATATAATGAATACAATATGTACCACCCAGGTAATTTTTGTACTGTAAAACTCTATGACATCCCATACTGTCATAGGTCTTTGTGTTTGAGTATTTGACTCAACACCAATAATAATCTTACACTCAACCATAATAATAAATCAAGTTAGGATTATACTATCTGAGTATACCTTCAATAACAATTTAAAAAGAACATAAACTTTAGGCACACCTCATGATGCACTATGTTATTCTAGAAATGTCTAGCCACTTACACAATTAATTTTCTCAAGAAATATACCACATACAAATTTTCATCCTTGTGAGATATGACAAACTTGATCCTACCGACAAGTTTGCATGACAGTATTGTGCTACATAAAGGCTATTTGCTTTCAGTATCATTCTAACAAAGCTATAGTAGATGTCACACTAAGGAAAACCTATTAGGATTAGTTTCCTATGTCCATGTTCACTTCCTGAGCTACCATACATATTTGTGATGTCACCTACATACACAGAATCATGGTTAGATGTAGTTCTACCAAACTACTAAAGGTAAAAATATTTAATCACTAGTTCCTCATACAAATACATATAAGGAAAATGTATAAATACATTCCTTTATTATAGAGAGAAGACTATATGGTTTTTACAACCCTAATACTTACATCAAATATGTATAAGCTAGGAATATTAATGTCCAACATCATTATCACATCCTCCTATACTACCACACTATGAGTTTTAACTACATACAAAAAGGGTATCAAATGGTTTGTATACCGCTAAGTGAATCCAAATCATAATATTATCTTCTCAGGGATAATATATACATATAGATGGGTTACATATCCATGGAGTAAGTATGCTATAGTTATTGATTCAAGAGTCCTTACATAACCATACCATCTGGGTATGCATTTCAAGGGACTTTAATCTCATGCATGCAATATCAAATATCAATAAATACTGCTTGATATGTTAGTACACCCATGTGTTATAAGATTCTACTACATAAAGTGTATCATAAATAAAAATACGTTTCAACTATGATATCGTACAATTTGCAAATTATACATATGAATTGACAATGTTAATTTAGCATTACTTTAGCCCAAGTTTTTAAATAAAATTGGTCATCAAAATTAGTTTGATTAGGTTATCCATACCCATCCAAGCTTGAGAAACTATCTCACTGCTTGGCCGTATCATTAATGCAACTGCACAATATACATATCAGATAAATAATCCAAAGCATAAGCTCACTGTTTAGGTAAACTAATCTAAAGATCATGATCACATACATGCAATATCTGATATAATTAAGCATACTTGACAAAACCATGCCAACCAAACATGACATCAAAAGTCTATATAACATATAATTTTAAGCATATTTTAATTATTTGTACTAAAAAAGTACATTTAAGAAAACAAAGATCTCTCAAACATTTTCTAAAATGGTTAAGTTTGGTTTCCCCTAAAACCAACAAAATTAAGGAAAATATTTTATTACCCATTTTACATAATTTTAAAATAACACAAAATATTTATTGCCACAAATCATCATTTTTAAACATATTTTGATAGTTTTTTCATAAGATTTATAATATTTTCATTGTATATATAAATAAAAACTCCCAAATATTAAGAAATGATATAATTTCCCCTTCCCCTGGATAATTTACTTACGAGGTTTAAAACAATGCCAACAACCAATTTGCATGTCACAGGGCAATTGATTTATATCTATCTCAAAAAAATTCATTTATGATATGTTTTTAAGAGGAAAAATGCTTGTTATAATTATATCTAGGGATCACAATTTTATAATTTTTTGATTATATACTAATCAATATAATATAGTGTTCAATATTATATAAATTATATTCTCTTAAATTTCTAACTTAATTAAATAAATAATCACATTGATTATATATCAACTATATATATTATATTAAAACCATATTAATTATATATTTATAATTATAAATTTCAAACCATATTTATTAAATATTTAAACATATAAAATATTTAAACCAACTAAATGTGGGTCTCCCACTACCCTTCCCATCAATTCAAAATATCATGAAATGAAATACTCACTGATAATATAATAAGACTTGTGATGGAAATTTAAGGAAGTGGTTTTCATGTTATAATAGTTAAAAATAGGAAGCAAGCATGAAGCAACTCACACTCTAGAAAGAATTTTGACCATGACACATATATAATTATATATATATATATATATATATATATATATATATATATATATATATTCTATTTGGACATGGAGATAGATGCATATTGGTAGTCTTTTTGAAAATTTAGAGGTTTGCTGAGTCTGTTGAAATCCTGACTAAAAAGGGACGTGATTTCACTGAGTTGAAATAGCTGAGATAAAAGTGTGGTGGTGGTGCTGGGCTGAGGGAGAGGTGGCGGTGTTTATTTTTGACTGAGTAAAAGAAAGAAAAAGAACAAAACTTAACATTATTTCCAATATAAGTGGGATTGAAAGGCAACTCTGGTAGGCATTTTGAAGGTCCACTCTAGAAACCATTAGTAAAAGCCAAACTAAATTGGCAAGCGATGGTTAGATCTAATAGTTTTGGTAAATAGCTCCCAAATAAAAACAAAAAAACAAAATACATGTCCTCAAGTCAGTTAGTGGGTGGTGAGTTGGGGATCTGAACATCGACAACTTTAATAATGGCTTGAGCCCAAAGTTTAGATTGAATCAAAAGATTCGATCATCAATATGTCATTCTAGATAGAGATTTAAGAGTTTGAAATCCACAAATTTGCAATATGGAAATTTGAGGTAAAAATATAGATTCAAGTCTTAAATAATGTGGAATAGGTTCCATTGAAAAATCCTTAACTAGAATGGAATACAGTTTAATTGAATTGAGATAGCTAAAACACAAGAATGGGGTTGTAATGCTCTTAAGCTGAGCTAAAGAAGAGAAAAGAACATAACTTGATATGACAACCCATTAATGTTGTAGGATGGAGGTTTGAACCCAAGATAGGGTAATAACAAGCATTGTAGGAGGTACACATTGCAAACCAATAAGATTTTATCTCATTTAAAAGTGGGAAGAAATAATAATTTGTCTTATTTCTAAGCTTGAATGATAGAAGTGTTTCAACATTAAACTTTGGCTGTTAGAATTATAAATGGTCTTTGACAAGCTTTATAATTACACATGCTACTGAAAATGTTAGAAGTGTTGCCAATGTTAACAAGCATTGTGGAAGGATGCAATAACTATTGTTTATAAATACATTATATATATTTAACATGCATGAAAATATAAACATACTTGAAGTGTAATTTAAGGCACAAGGGGGAAGTTTTGAGTTTGTTGAAAACATTGACTAACATGGAACATGTTACCTCTTGATTTGAAAGAGTTGGTATGCTTCTTTTGTTGTAGATAAATTTTCCCTTTGTCCTTCCAAAGTCTTCTTTTTCTTCCAAACTTTTGCTTCCCTTTCTCATGTATCTTCTGTGTATTTTCTTGTGTAAATCCTTCCCTTTTTCTTTCCTTCATACGTTTTTTTTTCTCATTTTCCATCCTTTGCATGCCACTTGAAACCAAAGCTATAGGCTTTATTCCAAAACAATTAATTGGGATTCCCACAAGTAATTATTAGATAAATTTCCAATCTATCACCCTTGATTTCTCAAGTTATGAGTAAGGTAACTCAACTTCACCTTATAAAGTAAAGCCATCGTAAGATTTCATGCATTAATAATTAATAATCAATTCCACTTGACTATCACTAGATAAGTCTTTTTACATTATATGCTCATCCTAATGTTTAATTAAGATTTATACTCATTTTTAATTAGCATAATTAATATATTCAAAATCATTAATTAATAATTATGAAATACCATAATTAAACAATATAAGATTATAATAAATCATAACAAATTTCAAATCTATGAATTTAAAAGTAAAAATATAGGGTGAAATTGGGATGTGACATCCTCCCCCCCTAAAATTGGTCATCACCCCAATGACACAAAAGTTTCGAATGACATCAAAGTTTATCAACATATAACAGAGTATCTATTATCATAACATGTAAATAACTACAAATTTTCTCATAAAAACTCATCCTAGTGAACTCATTTAATATTATTCATAGAGTATCAGTATTAAAAGACCCTAATCAATGACATCTATTATGCAATAAAGTTTTGTGAATGTTACTAATGCTAATTGGTTTAACATGACCACCTTGGGGTCCAACAACTTGTAAAAAAAAAGTCTTATTAACTTTCCAAATACACATGAGATCATCACATAAGTCAAAACAAATAACCAAGAAGAGTTCCATAAAACCTTCTAGTCCCTTTTCACATCTCTCCAACCTATAGAGTGTTTTTCTCAAACTAGAGAAAAGTATTTAAGACATCTAGCAAGAATGATGTGTATATGTTAATAGTATCGCTACTTCGTGTAGCCTCAAATAAGCATAACATACTAATACTGTCTTAACTCAATCAGAGCTCTAGAAAAGTATGATGATGAATAAGAATTGGTAAAAATGTATATAAAATCATGAAATAGTCATCCACATGGAACACCCATCCATTATACATGTGTATGGCCATATGACTAAATTTGACAAGTTCTACCTGTCAAATCCTAGATTGAACAAGTCCATCTGTTAGATACAACTCAGTACCAATAATCTAAGTCAATGTGAGGCTAAATAAAATACTATCATATCACTTATAACTCACATTACCAATTCACCATTCTTCCTTTGGGTCTCTATGACTTTATGATCTCTAAATAAAATGTTCACAAGGCTCGAAGAAACATAAATATGTACTACTAGATCATAAAAAACATTAATATATGCTACAAGATTTCCATATGTACTAACATACATTTAATAAAATCATACAATCATCCCAAGATTGTATTAAGTTGCTACTAGCTAAACATAACTAGAATAATAATTTCACAACTTAACCTATTATATAAATAATCTCACAATTAACATAACATACTTAGGTGAAGGATTATATCGCCCTTCAACCTTATAAGTGAGACCATGTCTCTTGCTTGCATGACCAACACACCACAATAAGTTTAAAAAAGTTTATCTCAACCCTAACCAAGGTGTTCTATACATATAATACCTTTCTTGCTCCCGACAAAAAGGTACACATACTACTCTTCAAAATAACATGTTTTAAAAAGAGAATATTATTAATCCAACAAAGGTAGATAATAACATACTAATTATAATCAACTATAATTAATATAAATCCATTGTTAGCCACTCCTTGTGGTCAAGTTTACATTTTAGATAAAATAGTAACTCTATAAAGTTACAAGTAAAAAGTAGAGAGATAATGTCTCAAAATGAAACTTCTTACATATCCTCATATGGTAAAAAATATAACACCACAATCCACGTTACTTACCAAATTGCAAGAGTAGAGTCATAACCCACTTCCTTAACTAGAAAAAAAATATTAACCACAAGGATGCATCAATCCATACAATCCTAAAAATTTTCTCAATAAGAAGTAGGAAACACTATCCCACAAACTTAAGAGAAATGAAATCAAACAATATTTCAGAAACAAGTTTCCACTTAAGAAAATACTAAGTCAACATCCCAAAAATATTAACCTTTTTGGTAGCTTAAAATGATGTATGAGTAAAATGAGCATAACAACTCACCTCTAAGCTAACGAAGAGAGATGATACTTCTCAAGTATATAAAATAAAATTAGGATGCTAATCTATAAACTCCTAACACAAACGTATTTATAATCAAGTCATCTATAATCAACTAAGGAAATTCCCATTATTAGTTTTTATGTAATCAAGACATAAAATGAAAAAATATATATATTGAAATGAGAAGAAATCCATGCGTATCAAACATAAATTCAAATGGTGAAGGTGATTCGATTACCAAGAAAGATGTAGTCATACTCGAGGTGTTCAATCAAAAGATCAAAAATATGGTAGGAAACTCTTGTTCCCAACTCAAGAACTAAGATATGTACTCTCCTACCCATACACCTTATAAAACCATCACTAATGAGACACTCGATAAATCCACCCTTTTATTACTCTAAGGGGTCATGAATGATCTTAGGGTACCCATTTAATATACCACATAATTTTTTTTTTCCAAATTCTCCTTTATGACAAACAAAAGATATGAAAATGTTAATGAACTCATTAGGTCCTAGCGTTCGAGCCTAAGATCTGATACCACATAGAACAACCCATATAGTTAAACTTAGAAAAAGTAGTAATTTTTTTAAAAAGTTAAATATTGAACATTAATTCAATTACAGTTGTTAGAATACTATAGTCAGTCATATAATCAACAACTTCAAGTAGTAACAATTCCAACATTCCAATACTATAAGCAATAGAATAAAATGTATGAAACATAAAGTTTACTATCTTGCTAGAGACATTAGCACAATCCAAATTTAGATACGAAGTATTGGTACTAATTACCATTTTATTGGGTTACTATGCAATGAAATCTACCATAACCTAGCTAAGGATTTAGATTTGATGTCCCACCAAAATCTTGGGTAGCCTACATATCCATTCCTCAAAATCAGGGCCCAATGTAGTTCTCTTTTCAAATGTGATAGTCTCCTCCATGAGATGTCACAACCAAAGGGCTTGACACTCTAAGCCAAACAAGTAATAAACTACTCATAATATAGATGAGATTCTAAAGCATTGGTCTAATCCTATGACTAAGTGACATACTCTAGCATAACATATTGATAATCTAGGCTTGTATGCTTACTCAAGCACTCTCACATATAAACCTAGATATAAGCAATGATGAAGGAATCCACATTCCTAGTTCCAAATAAAATCACATGATAGACACATCTAAGCTAAGTATATAAAATAAAACAAGACATATAGTTCATAATAGTTGAACCTATCATTCGTTTATACTTGTAAGATTGTACACACATGTACATGTTGTCCTACTCATACCTATGAATAAATTGCTAAAGTAATAACCAACAAAATCATTAAGACAATTAATTTAGGTGGGAGTCCAAACATACAGCTATAGTATGTAATAGCTGAGTATATACATCTAAGTTGAAGTATCCTATGATATCTGATACTATCATAGTTCATGATTAATCCACCCAAACATTAACAACCATAACTTATATATATTTATTTAGGTATGGTCAAGATATAATGAATACATTATGTACCACCTGGATACTTTTCATACTATAAAACTCTATGACATCTCATACTATCATAGGTCTTTGTGTTTGAGTATCTAACTCAACATCGACAACAATCTTATACCCAACCATAATAATAAAACAAGTTAGGATTATACTATCTGAGTATACCTTCAATAACAATCTAAAGAGAACATAAATTTTAGGCACACCTCATGATGCACTATGTTATTCTATAAATGTCTAGCCACTTGCATAGTTAACTTTCTCAAGAAATATACCACATACGAGTTTTCATCCTAATGAGATGTGACAAACTTGATCCTACCGACAAGTTTGCATAGCAGTATTATGCTACATAAAGGTTATTTACTTTCACTAGAATTCTAACAAAGCTATAGTAGATGCCACACTAAGGAACACCTATTAGGGTTAGCTTCCTATGCTTTCATTTACTTCCTGAGCTGCCATACATATCTATGATGTCACCTACATACACATAATTAGGGCTAGATATAGTTATACCAAACTACTAAAGGTAAAAATATTTAATCACTAGTTCCTCATATGAACACATACAAGAAAAAGGTATAAATACATTATTTTATTACAGAGAGAAGATTAGATGGTTTGTACAACCCTAATACTTACATAAAATATGTATAAGATAGGACTATTGATGTCCAACATCATTCTCATGTCCTCCTATATTTCCATACCATGAGTTTTAACTACATACAAAAAGGGTATCAAATGGTTTGTATACCGCTAAATAAATACAAATCATAATAATATCTTCTCAGTGATAATATATACATATAGATAGGTTATATATCCATGGAGTAAGTATGTCATAGTTCTTGATTCAAGAGTCCTTACATAATCATACCATCCATGTATGCGTATCAAGGGACTTTAACATCATGCATGCAATATCAAATATCAATAAATACTGCTTGATATGTTAGTACACCCATGTGCTGTAAGATTCTCATAAATAAAGTGTATCATAAATAAAAATACATTTCAACTATGATATCACACAATATGCAAATCATACATATGAATTGACAATGTTAATCTAACATTACTTTAGCCTAAGTTTTTAAATAACATTGGTCATCTAGATTAGTCAAATTCATAACACATCACTTGATCGGGTTATCCATACCCATCCAAGCTTGAGAAATTGTCTCACTACTTGGTCTATCATTAATACAAGCCCATAATGTACATATCAGATAAATAATCTAAAGCATAAGCTCACCATTCAGGTAAACTAATCTAAGGATCATGATCACATACATGCAATATCTGATATAATTAAACATACTAGATAAAACCATGCCAACCAAACATGACATCAAAAGTCTATAACAAATAATTTTAAGCATAATTCAATTATTTGTATTAAAGAAGTACATTTAAGAAAACAAAGATCTCTCAGACATTTTCCAGAATGGTTAAGTTTGGTTTCCCCTAAAACCAACAAGATTTAGGAAAAGCTTTAATTACCCATTTTATATAATTTTAAAATAACACAAAATATGTATTTCCATAAATTATCATTTTCAAACATATTCTGATAATTTCCTCATCAACTTTATAATATTTTCATTGCATATAAAAATAAAAACCCCCAAATATTAAGAAATGATATAATTTCCCCTTCCCCTGGACAATTTACTTATGAGGTTTAAAATAATGTCAACAACCAATTTGCATGTCACAGGGAAATTGATTTATATCTATCTCAAAAAATTTCATATATGATATGTTTTTAAGAGGAAAAATTCCTGTTATAATTATATCAAGGGATCACAATTTTATAATTTTTTAATTATATACTAATCGGTATAATATAGTTTTTAATATTATATAAATTATATTCTCTTAAATTTCTAACTTAATTAAATAAATAATCATATTGATTATATATCCACTATATATTAAAACCTTATTAATTATATATTTATGCATGTAAATTTTAAACCATATTTATTAAATATTTAAACATATAAAATATTTAAACTGGCAAAATGTGGGTCTCCCACTACCCTTCCCATCAATTCACAATATCATGAAATCAAATATGCATCAGTAATATAATAAAACTCACGATGGAAATTTAAAAAATTAGTTTTCACGTTATAATTGTTAAACGTAGGAAGCAGGCGTGAAGTGACTCATGCTCCATAAAGAATTTTGACCATGAAATATATATATATATATATATATATATATATATATATATATATATATATATATATATATATATATATATATATATATATATTATGTCTAGATATGGAGATAGATGCATGTTGGTACTCTATTTGATAATTCAGAGGTTTGCTAAGTCCATTGAAATCCTGACTAAAATGGGACATGATTCTGTTGAGTTGAAATAGCTAAGAAAAAAGTGTGGTGGCAGTGCTGGGCTGAGGGAGAGGTGGTAGCATTTTGTTTTAACTGAGTAAAAGAAAGAAAAAGAACATAACATAATATTATTTACAATATAAGTAGGACTAAAAGGCAACTTCAGTAGGCATTCTGAAGGTCCACTCTGAAAACCATTATTAAAAGCCAAATTGAATTGGCAAGCAACAATTAGATCCAATAGTTTCAACAAACAACTTCCAAATAAAAATAAAAAACAAAATACATGTCCTCAAGTTGGTTAGTGGGTGGTGAGTTGGGGATTCAGGCATCAAAAATCTTAATAATGGCCTGAGGACAAATCTTAGATTCAATTGATAGATCCAATCTTCAACATGCCATTCTATGTAAAGAAATTAGAGTTCAAAATCCACAAATTTGCAATATGGAAATTTGAGGTAAAAATATAGATTCAAGTCTTAGCTAATGTGGAATGGGTTCTGTTAAAAAATCCTTAACTAGAATGGAATGTGGGTTTATTTGAATTGAGATAGCTGAAATACAAGAATGGGGTTGTAATGCTCGTACATTGAGCTAAAGAAGAAAAAAGAACATAACTTGATATGACAACCCATTAATGTTATAGGACAAAGGGTCAAACCCAAGATAGGGTAATAACAAGCATTGTGGAAAGAGGTACACATTGCAAATGAATAAGAATTTATCTCATTTAAAAGTGGGAAGAAATAATAATTTATCTTATTTCTAAACTTGAATGATAAAAGTGTTTCAAAGTTAAACTTTGGTTGTTAGAATTATAAATGGTCTTTGACAAGCTTTATAATTACACATGCTTCTGAAAATGTTAGAAGTGTTGCCAATGTTAATAAGTATTTTAGAAGGATGCAATAACTATTATTTGCAAATACATTATATATATTTAATGTGCATGCAAATAAAAACATGCTTGAAGTGTATTTAAGGTATAAGGGGGAAGTTGTGAGTTCATCGAAAACATTGACTAACATAGAATGCATTACCTCTTGATTTGAAAGAGCTGGTATGCTTCTTTTGTTGCAGATAAATTTTTCCTTCATCCTTCCAATGTCTTATTTTTCTTCCAAACTTATGCTTCTCTTTCTTGTATATCTTCCATGTATTATCCTATGTGTAAATCCTTCCATTTTTATTTCCTTAATACTTTTTTTTTCTCATTTTCCATCCTTTGCATGCCACTTGAAACCAAAGCTGTAGGCTTTATTCCTAAACAATTAACTGGGAATCCCATAAGTAATTACTAGATAAATTCCCAATCTATCACCCTTGATTTATCAAGTTAAGAATAAGGTAACTCAACTTCACATTATAAAGTAAATCTATCATAAGATTTCATGCATTAATAATTAATAATCAATTCGACTTGACTATCACTAGATAAGTCTTTTTATGGTATATTCTCATCCTAATTTTTAATTAGGATTTATACTCTTTTTTAATTATCATAATTAATATGTTGAAAATCATAAATTAATAATTGTCTAATACCATAATTAAACAATTTAAGATTATAATAAACCATTATAACCAGTTTGAAATCCATGGATTTAAAGGTAAAAACATAGGGTGAAATCAGGATGTGACATTTCATTTGATACATTTAGTAAAATCAAATCTAAAAAACATATTATAATAGAGCTATGTGCTTTCTTCTAGTTTCATTCCAAAGGGTTTAATGTTTGCTATGTCAATCCATTGATCTCTATCCACCAATAGATCTTCCATAATTCAAAATTTTGACCATTGATTTTTTCAATTTCCACTATGGTGCTTCTAGTTATTTTGTTTTAATAATATTATTTTGAAAAACTTCAACTACAAGGATACCTTATATCACAAGTTATTCACATAAATCTCACAACCAATATCTGATACCAATTTTTTAGTATAATAACTTATGGCATGATAAACAAACACAAAGGAGAGTTTTGCTAATGTAATTCTAATACAGGAAGGGAGAATATGAAAATCACATACAAAAATTTATGAGATAGTTTTCACCTAGGAAAACTCTTTCAAGTAAAAAACCCTAACACAACAACCTTTTTGAATTATGACATAAAATGGATGTCTTACAATACTATGATCTAGTCGTAAGGTTATATAATCTTCATATATTGTTTTAATATATATTTGAATGCACACACTTAACCATGTTTATTCAACATTAAACAACCTTTATACATATCCTATGTAGTTATAATTTCCATCTCTATGTTCTAATTTTTCCTTTGAATAGTGTCTTATAACATACACTTCACTTGAAATATCTAAAGTGTAAAGAATCTATATGCACCAAATATTTCCAAGTGAACAATATGTAATGCTCCATAAAATTTTTGTGTTATAATGCTACCAAGACATTTCTAATGCCTATTTAGTCTGATAAATACAATTATACGTGTTTAGAATGCCTCTAGATAACCTTTCATTAATCTGCATGTTACATATCTCCTTACATCACCTTACTGCAACTCAACCATAAAGCACCACTTTGAAATATCCTTAAGTGAAAATAAAACTACATAGAGTGCATTTAAAATATTTTCCATCATATTCACACATTGAAAACCTTGCAAAACTTCCAAAGAAAATCTCCATGCAAGACTATGTAACCATCCCAACTTGTAAAACCAACATGTGCAAGATCCTACGCAACCAAGTACATGCAAAAACACCAAAAATGCACACAAATTACTATTGTGGAGATACATACAAATTTAATACATTTACAAAAATCCTTATTGTTATGGTAAACATGCCCCCATTCTTTTTAGAATAGGGACCCTCATTTAAAATAGAAAAATGAGAAAAACATCTAAGGTTTCATGGAAATAATTATGTAAATTTGTTTGTTTAGGTCCAAATTTATTATTTAAAATTTTTATTTTAGAGATTATCTTATGGATAATTTCAAATTGGAATTATACAAATAAATTGGATTTATTTAGGACTTATTCACAAGTTTTCCTTATTTCTTGGCTCATTTTTGCTTATTTTGAGCTAATTTAGGCTAAGACTTTTCAACACTTTATAATCAACATATTATTATCCTTTACATTTTCTTATAAGTCTATTTAATTAGATAATTTAATTTATTTATTAATTTTTAATTTCTTGATTTGTCATGCAAGCTTCTAGACTTAGCTTCCCTAGGTCACATTGCCTCTTTTTACAACTTCATAACATTTGGGACTTATCTGCAGGCTTGAAGACTTAGTCATATTTCTGCAGCTATTCATAGTCAACTCAAGCTTACCACTTAACACAATTTTTTAAGCTCTTATTCTTGTAAATTTAAAAATAAATTCATACAATACTTAATTATGTGGATCTTACGACTGTGCAACTAGTATGCCCCTTGTCATCCATTTGTAATGTTTTGAAAGTCCTTACACCTTTTGAAGGCATTAACTGGGCTCAATGGTTCCATATAAAAAATACTCACATCATCACATCCTACCAAAGGAAACTTTTCAATGATCAAGGCTCATGAAATTATGAAAAAATCATTGCTCACCACTTATTTACATATTTCAAGCTTGTACCTTTACAAACCATCATAAGCATTCGACAAGGCTAAAGTCATGACTCTACAAGAGGCCACCACATGGCATGGACCCATAGGAATAAGACATGATGAAATATATATGGTAGGTAAGGTTTTACCCAATGTCATGTGGTACATTATTGTAACATAACAGTCTAAGGGAAGGTGTGGTGTATTACAACCTAAAGCAAAGGCCCTGACTATGTGAACTACTATTGCATGGCAAAAATCATAAATCATAGAGACATAGAGGAGATTTACTATCAAGTTTTACAACCATGTAAAACACATGAGGACATAATTAAAAATTTATAGCCATCTTGACCCATCAAAATATCAAAATTATGGTTTGGCAACATTTCTCATGCCAGCCAATGCATAGTGAAAGGGGGCTCACCAAGTAATGAAAGGGTGATTTGGAAAGGTCACTCCAAGATTATAATGGGCCAAATGAAATCATGGGTGGTTATGAAAGAATATTATTCATTTTAATAAGAGTTAAAAAAGGTGACATTTGTTTGGCCAATTTTTATCTTGTTCATAGATGGCCTGTCACCTTTCTTTTTCATCATGTTGCTTTTGTCTCTTTTGTAATGAATTTTGGGCTAATTTTTTTTTCAACCATGGTCATGAACAAAGTTTATAATGTGACTCTAATTAAAGGCTCTATGAAATCACATTTTAAAGCCTTATAAAAGGTTAGTTGCTATGTGTGCCTAGACCATCCACTAGCTTATTGACATGTTACCCAAAGGCCAATTAATTTCTTTGTCTAGAGGGAGTTAGTCTATTTTGGTTGGATCATTAAACATATCACAATTAATTTACTAAGATGAATAAGAGATATATATGAACATAAAGAGAGGGATCTTAGAAATTCTAACATAATGTTCATTGTTTTTATATTTGTTTGCTCTGCCTTCTTCTTTCTCAACTTCATATTGATGTTGAGTGCATTTTGGATATTTAAGTAATTATTGTATAGAATTATATGTTTTATTATGAGTATATTAGGATGTGAATTTTTATTATAATCATTTTAGATAGCCAATATTTCATCCATTATTTTTGCATTTAAATGTGTTATCGTTAATTTATGCAAAAAATTGGGTTTTTATTAAATTATTGTAGTAAAATGTGCTTATAGTTATTTATTGAAATCAATTGAATTTATAAAGAGATGCTTTTGAGATTAACTCATATCTATTTCCCTTAACTCTTGCTTCACCTGATTAAATTTGTGTGTTTAACTATGTCTGGACAATGCTGATTGCTTTACTTTTGGTCCTTAAGGTGATTAACTGAGTAAAATAACCATTCAGGTGAAGTTCATAGCCTTCTTTTCTATCTAACCCTTCCCTCTCTTTTAATCCCCTTTTTATGAATTATGGTCATGGTTGTTGTATCTTAGCACCATTGTATGTATCCATTATAGGGTGTTATTTTGATCATTCAGGTAAACCTCCATTATGGCTTATAGGTTGCATATTTTTATTCTATGTAGAATACATAGGAGAGTCACACATTGTAACTCAGCTGAAGACATTCTAATAGTCCTAAAATGAGAAGGTGAAAACCCATGAGTTATTTTTGGTGTTCTTAAACACACATTATGTGATCAATACTTCTTGTCAAAATATCTGCTAGCATCTTGTCAAATACATGGTTGTCTTGTTGGATAATACAATCTTCCAGCTACTTTGTCAACCAATTTATGAGCTGAAATGTTTCCTAGTGTTCATCCTCCATCCTTATCTCCACAATCATTAATTTTACTTCCATTTATGAAAATAACACCAAAAATATCTTAGAGTGTGTATTCATAAGATTTTTTCAATTGTTGGGATCATGGAAAGGCTGATTTAGTGCATGAGTAAGAGTCCTCGAAAAGTGATTTGAATCTTGGTAGAGGGAAAGCTAATTTCATAATGGTTTCACATGCGTGAGTGTCCTATTTATTATCAAACTTAAACTTGTATGAAGTGTTAAATTTTTAATCCTACTTCATCAGGTAATGGAAAACAAAATATACATAATCGATGCACTTTGGTTAAGAAAATTTGTTTTTTTGATTGACAATCACATTTACATTAATTTAATAAAAAATATATATTATAATGCTAATCATACAAAAAAGGGTGGAAAAGTCATATCCCAAAAACCACACTGAGCTAAGGAGGAGAAACAAAAGTCCAAAAGAGGTCATAACCTAGCTAATAACCACATTTAAACTAACTCAAGTGCACATTAGTAAAAAAGGGAATGAAATAGCATAAAAAATAAGGAAATAAATAATCAATAGTTATGAACATGGTAACTGATAGAGGGGGCAGAGGTGAAGGGTCCTAAGGCTTCCCTCCCCATCTATCCTAGGTCAAGGGATCTTCATCAATTGTTAGAGTATGTATTTGATGTATTTATCATATTTTATAGTATATTAGCTAACTATTTAATCCCTTTATGAGTTTGTCCTATGTGAGGATTTATCCCACATTGTTTAGTTAGGCTAGTTCCGTGTTTTTCATTACCTAATTATGCAAGAACTTTTCTTTGTACTAACATGTCATATATTTAAGAATAACACATGATTCATTTTGATTTGAAATCAATTATTTGTAGCTTCATTATGTGATGTTTTAATGTTAACACTTCTAAATCTTAGGTTAGAATACTTATTTTTCATTCCTAAAATAGTACCAGATATTTGAGGTGTTGTTCCCATCTGCATTTCTGTATTTTAATTTAGAAATTTCCCTTGCCACTATTTTTTCCCAAGTCATATTTCCTCAACCTTTTTTTCCCTCTTAGGGATCTGATAATTTTGAAGCTTTAAAAGAAAGTGTGTGGTTTTATCCTTGAGGTAAGGCAAAGAGGAAGCGTAAGAGAGAGGCATACGTGGAGATCCACTTGTGGTATCATTTGTTAAAGACTTTTTGAAGATTTTCATTACTTTTGAAGATTTTAATTTTAAGCTTTTGCTCATTGAACTTTGGTTCAAGAGGAGGTGTCTGATGGGTGTCATTGTTACCCCTTAATTTAACCAATCTGTGTTGGTGTTGTTTCTTACTAGGGTCAATGCCCAAGGTTATCTGCATTAAGATATTTATTGGGTTTAACTAACAATATTGTTTGGGGGTTTTTGGTGTTGTTCTATCCTAAGTTTCTACTCCTATAATCTAAACTAATGCTTGAAAGAAACACACTTATTTGAAATGTAAACACACTAAACCAAATTAAATGCTTTGAAATCAATCACACAATACTGATGAAAAGTAAACACATTGAAATCTAATACAAAATCCACACTTCTAGGCTAAGTTGTAGAATAAAGGTTATTGACATTAAAGGAATGGTAAATGCTTGTTCAAATATAAAAGCACACACATTAACAATCTATTCTATCCTATAGGTTATTAATCTAATAACACACTAAACATTTATATTAATTCTAATTGAAAACAAATATTAAATAAACTTATAAATACCAAAAGTAACATCCTATCTTCTTGGAGAGTGGGCCCTTACTCACCCTTGGATTCAAGGTAAAATCAACTCAGTCTTTAAAATGCTATCTTAATGCTACACCCTTAACCTTTAGCATGTCTTGGGATATGTGTGGCTGACTTATGGCTTACATACCTCTTTTATATTCTTGTTAAATTTCTCTATGTTCTTAGTTAGGTCGACCTATGGAATAAACATGGCTAAGTAGACTATATATATGAGGTAGTGGTTAGTCTTTGATCATCATGTTAATTATTCTACTTTTAGTGCATTTTTGTGGAGGTTTCCTTCTCGAAGTGGCTTTGCTATATTATCTAGTATTCTACTATGTTGTTAATTATTGATGTGTGGTCTTTCATATTTACTTATTTTGTGTGATATAAATCATTTTATGTGAACATCTAAGTAATTTCATTACAAGTGGTATCAGAGCTTCAATTTAGGTAAGATTTATGTGGCATTATTTTTTTTGAATTGGGCGAGGCATGACTTTTATGAGGGGAAGGAGTGAAAAAACATAACTTGCAATCTGGAAAGAATTATTATTTTTTGTTAGTGCAGTATTGTTTGAAATTATTTTTTGGAAAAAAATAATTAGAAAAAACAGAGTCTAATTTTTTTTCCACCTTGCACATTTATAGTCATTGGATTCGTCTTAACGAGATGATTACAATGGTATAGTCTATTGGTACAATTTTTTGTGCCAAATGTTTTTACCTTAATGTGCAAAGGTAGTCATTGGATTCATCTTTGCAAGGAAATTGCAATAGTACCATCCCTTGGTACACTTTTTTTAAGGAAAAAACCCTCCTATGGTTTTTATATGGCCAGTCCTACATAGGGATGAAAAGAGGGGCAAGAAACCCCTACGACTCCTATCGATGACATGGAATCTAAAACTTTAGATCCATTAATTTCTCAACTTTAGGCTAACATAAAAGCCTTGGTGTGGCATGATGAATTTGTTGCAATCAAATTGATGTTTTAGGGATGTGAAAAGAGATTAATGGGGTTTACAATTAATTGAATGAGATCATTGCTTTATTGGCTGTTCTTTCATCTCAATTAAAGTCAAATAAGCCTTCATTTTAGCATTTGGGTCCTCCACCTCTCAACACTAACAACTCCAATTCTAGTGTGAAATTGATGTTACCCAAATTAGACATGAATAAGTTTGATGGTAAGGATCCTCTCACTTAGATTACTCAACTTGAGAATTTATTTGATGTGCATCAAACTCTTAGTTCTCAGAAGGTGATTGTGGCATCTCTATATTTGGAACCTGAGCAGTTCATTTGGTATTGCTAGTTATGTGCTCAAAAGAAAACTAATGGTATCCCTATTACTTGGTCTATTTTTAATGATGAGTTATTGGATCATTATCAAAATAATGTCTCTGAGAACTACTTTAACCAATTATCCAAACTATGGCAAATGGGAATTGTGAAGGATTATATTCATTAGTTTCAAAATCTATCCTTATGGGTAGAACACATCACTGAGGAAAATTTGACTGATCTATTTTTGGGTGGTCTTAAAGATAACATCCAATTAGAGGTTCAAATTTTTAACCCAACATCTATATCAAAATCTATCCCATGGGCATGTATGATAGAGGAAAAAGAGATGGTCAAATAGAAAACCTTCACTACTAGTCGTGAATGCACCTTTCTAGCACCATCATATCTCAACCCACTAGACTGAGACCTCAAAAATTTGAGAAGAAGTGAGCCAAAGGGTTGTGTTGTGGTTGCGATAAAAAATGGAGAAAAGACCATCATTATGCTAAAAAGAAGCTATATTACATAGAAGGTTCCAATGAGGATGATGATGATGATGAGGCACTTGGCAAGGATGAAAGAGGTCCTGAGGAGGAATCTAAAGATTCTCAACCTAATATTTCCTATCATGCCCTTTTAGGTATTAATACTCCATAAACTCTTAAGGTGGTGGGTTTCCTAAAAAAATAGAAGGTCATTGTTCTGGTTGATTCTGGGGCACACACAACTTCATTAACAATAAGCTGGTTAGTCACGTGGACTATTTCATTTATCCCACTCTAGAATTTCAGGTCATGATTACAGATGGTGGTACTATCAACTATTCAAGAAAATGCCATAGTATTAATCTAGCCATGGGAAACTACTTGTTGGATTCTCTTATGTTTATTATTTCCATGGGGGGAGATGACATTGTTTTGGGAGTATAGTGGCTCACCACTTTAGGCACTTTTGAGATGAATTTACAAGAATTATTCATGCATTTTCATTCTAAGGGAAGGATATTTGAGCTAAGGGGATTAAGGGATAAATCTTCACAACTTGTTATCTCCCATCAAATGACAAAGATTCTTTGTAAGGGTGTTAAAGGATTTATAGCTCACTTATTTTCCATGAAAGTTCATCTAACTCAGCCATCTACACCTCCTGATCTACAACAAGTGATTGATGCCCATTCAATTGTTTTTGGTGACATATCAAAAAGACTTCCTCCTAGTTGCACACATGATCATGCTATCAAACTTATTCTTGGTAGTACACCACCCAATATCAGGCCATACAGGTATCCCTATGCTAAAAAAAGTGAAATTGAAAAGATGGTACATGAAATGTTGGATGAAAGAATCATTCACCATAGCCAAAGCAAATACTCTTCATCAGTTGTCATGGTGTAAAATAAAGATGACACTTGGAAGATGTGCCTTGACTACAAGGAATTAAAAAATTATACTATCAAATTTAAGTTTCCTATTCCTATAATTGATGATTTGCCAGATGAATTAAATGGTGCTATTTATTTTACTAGTTAGATCTATGTTCTAGGTATTATCAAATATAGATTCGTGATAAAGACATACCCAAAAATTCTTTCAAGACTCATGAGGGCCATTATAAGTTTTTGGTTATGCCTTTTGGGCTAACAAATTCACCATCTACCTTTCAGAGTTTGATGAATACTATTTTTAGGCCATTTTTGAGGAATTTGTTCTAGTATTTTTTGATGATATCCTCATTTATACTAAAAATTGGGAAGAACATTTGCACCATGTGAAATAGGTACTCTCAATTTAGGAAAAACATCAGTTATATGCCAAACCTTCCAAATGTACTTTTGGAGCTTGTGAAGTTGAGTATTTGGGTCATCTAGTTTTACATATAGGAGTAAAAGTATATCCTAAAAAAATCCAATGGTGGACTGGATGATTCCTAAGACACTCAAGCAACTAATATGAATAAAGACTCCTTTTAGTGGACTAATATAACTATGAGGGCATTTGAACAATTGAAATTGGTGATGTGCATCATTCCAGTGCTGACTACTCTTGATTTTTCCAAGACTTTTGTTGTTGAATGTGATGCATCTGGGTATGGTATGGGTGCTGTACTCATGCAAAAAGGTAAACCATTGACATTTAAAATTCATAAACTCAAGGGTAACAATCAACATAAGCCCATTTATGAGAAGAAAATGATGGCAATTTTGCATACAATCAAACAATGGAGGCCTTATTTTATGGGTCATCACTTTTAGGTAAAGACTGATCATGACAGTCTCAAATATTTTTTGAATAAAGGTTATCATCTGAAGAATAAAAAAAGAGTAACTAAGATGTTAGGCTATGATTTTGAAATAGTTTACAAGAAAGGCAAGGATAATGTAGTGGCAGATGCACTATCTAGGAAGGATGAATTAGTTGAGGCCTTGCTATATGCTATGATCATTTTGTAGGTAGATTGGCTAGAGGAAGCATGATCAGAATGGGACAAAGATAGTGCTACCCATGATTTGATTTAGAATCTTTCACAAGGTTTGGGTGGATTTAAAAAATTTACATGGAAGGGTGATGAATTATGGTATACAAATATATTATACATATGTAATAATTCTCTTCTTAAACAAAAACTCCTTCAAGAATTTCATGCAACTCCAATTGGGGGTCATTCAAGATTTTTGAAAACCTATCATAGAATCAAACAGGATTTTTTTTGGAAAGGACTCAAGGGGGATGCCTAGAAATATGTGGATGAATGTATGATATGTCAACAAAATAATGGAGAAACCATCAAAACCCTAGGTTTTTTACAACATTTATCCATCTTGAGCCAACATTGGGAAAGAGGTGTCTATGGATTTCATTCCAAGATTATCAAGATTTGATGGTCAAAATGTTATCATGGTTGTGGTAGATCATCTCAGTAAGTATGTTTATTTCTATTCTTTATCACATCTATTTGTTACTAGTATAGTAGCTTCTAATTTTTTTAATATAGTTTAAAATTTTCATGGTACCCCTAAGATCATTATTAGTGATCGAGTTCCCATCTTCACTAGTAATTTTTGGACTGAGTTATTTGCATGTTTGGGTACTCAATTGGCTCATAGTTCATCATATCATCCTCAATATGATGGACAAACTAAGGTAGTCAATAAATGTATGGAAGGATATCTTTGGTGTTTTGTTTCTGATAAATAAGAGAAATGGGTTCATTGGTTGCCACTTGTTGAATGGTGGTATAATACTTCTGTTCATAGTTCTTCCAAAATGTCTCTTTTTATAGCACTATATGGATACCACCCACCATCCATCACTTCAATTTTGAAGGTCCATCCTAAGGCTTGTGCAATTGAATAACATATTCACCATCAACTAGAAGTCCTTACCAATTTGTGTGAAAATTTAGCCATGGCCCAAAATTGCATGAAACAATAGGAAAATCAAGGCAAGAGTGAGAGGCAATTTGACATTGGTAATTGGGTATTTGTTTAATTAAAAAAATATAAATAGATGTCCTTGAAGTAACATAAAAAGGATAACAAGCTATCCGCTAGTATTATGGGCCTTATCAGATCTTATAAAAAATTGGTAGTATGGCCTACAAGTTAGAGTTTCCTTCTTCCACTCACATACATCCAATATTTCATGTATCATTCTTAAATAAAGTCATTAGACACAAAGTGGCCACCCAAACTGAGTTACCAAAATTGGATGAGGAAGGAAGAGTTGTTTTTGATCCTGAAATGATACTTCAAATTCACACTAAGAAGTTATGATCTCAAGTGATTAAGGAGTACCTAATCAAATGGAAGAATTTTCCCTATGAAGATGCTACTTGGGATTATGAATCTTTTTTACAACAACATCCAAAGTTAATTCAACGTTGAGGCAACATTATTTTGAAGGGGAGGGGCATGCTATGCCCTTAACCTTTGGCATGTCTTGAGATATGTGTGGCCAACTTGTCACGGACATACCTCTTTTATATTCTTGTTATATTTCTCTATGTTCTTAGTTAGGTCGGCTTATGGAATAACCATGGCTAAGTAGACTATATATAGGAGGTAGTGGTTAGTCTTTGATCATCATGTTAAGTATTCTATTCTTACTGCATTAGTGTGGAGGTTGCACCCTTGAAGTGGCTTTTCTATATTATCCAATATTTTGTTCTGTTGTTAATTATTGCTGTGTGATCTCTCATATTTGCTTATTATGTGTGATATAAAATCATTCTATGTGAACATCTAAGCAATTTAATTACACTTAATGCATAGAATGAAAGAGTATTCTACTATGAAATCTTCTTATATTCAAAATAATAGTTCTTACAATGTCTTCACTCCTATAGACTGAGCATGGATCTACCTTTTATTCGATGAAAAAAATTTGACTATCTTAAAAACTTGGCAATAACTTAACTAACTAAACAAGAGAATATTCAGAGAGATTGGTTTATTATGGATGAAATAGAGAAGAAAATTGTGATGTAGAGACCACCTCTATCTCTATTCCTTCTATATCTTTGATACCTATAATTAACATTTAATGCATGTAATCTTCACAATCTCCTCTATTTATCAATTCTTTCTTACTAGGCTTCCTGACATCACTCTCATACATAACCTCCTTACTAGGCATCTTGAATTATTTATCTTCTACTATTTAGAAGTTTTTTATAACTCACGCTTACCCATTTATCTCCTTACTCCATTCATTATATCTTTCCTCTCATATCATTCCATTCACTAGCCCTCACACTACCTTATCACTCAACTTCAAACAATATATAGGTTTCCTCTAACTCCAATGAAGTTTTATAACATCAATGTCATGATCATACCACTATTTTTACCCTCATTATCCATCTCAGACAACCCTTCATTGCATTATCCATCTTACTCATAACTTTTACTATCTTGATAGGGTCTATTATAGCCCTTTTTTACTCATTTATTAATTATATGGAAAATACAATGGATTTTAGGGAAAATATACACTTTTAATATCACCCTATATGGTCTTCTTACCTTACATAAATATTCATTCCTCAACTCATTCATTTGACCACATTTCAAGATTTATATTGGTCTCAGTTTAGGTTTCTTAGGTCTCTTGGACCCCTGCTACATACATAATTGCTTATATGTCATACAATAAGGTATGTATGAACTTAAAAACTCGAAAATATTTTAAAAAACATAAAAACTAAAATAAACACCAAGTTTCATTAATTTTCCATGGTGGAATCTCCTAGAAGTCATATTTTTCTTTCAAAACCCTAACATAGGTTTATGCATAGTCTGTAAAGTCTGAGAAGGGTAAAAATTATTTTCCAAATGTTTTAATGAATTTCATGGTACTTTGAAATATGGAAAAGGTATATGATAACATCAAATATCTTTTCTAATTGGTGGATTGGCTTATTGACACCTCTGCTATGCTCTTCTATAAAGATGTTTGATTGACTATGCAAGTCTATTGACTACTATAGGCCTGAATTATGTTTTATACCACATAATAAGAAAATAATGATATAAAAAATATATAAAACCTTCAATATCAAATAAAAATCTCTCTCTAATTCCCCAAGAAGCATCATAACCTATCATTAATAAATCTTCATTTCATTGATTCACTTCATAGAGTTTTATGCCAATGCTCACACATGAAAAATAGGGTTTGTGATTGATTACTTAAGAAGGATATTGAACACAATTTATCAATGATTAAAGCATCATAAAATAACACATATCAACCTACTAATTATATAATAAACTTTGAAACATGTTTTAAATATTTCTGTTTCTAATTGTTTATCTATTCAACTCTCTTCCACACATAATATACACATAACTTGCAGTTAGTCTTATTTTAAAAAGGAACTTACTCTTCTTAATTTTATAAACAAAGTAAATTACACTTCAATTTATCATCTTTCATTGACATATGGCCATCATGAGCACATACTCTACCTATCATACTCACAAGCTTTCCAACCACAATGAAATTCAATCTTCAAGAACACAGTTTGCAAGATAAAATAATATTTGAAATTTAATTGAAAATTGTATTTATTTATTTTGGGGGTCTTTTACATACCTCATTCAAATCCAACCCTATACAATTCTCTCTTTACATAAACATTTACAAATCTTTTATATCTCATGACTAACCTAACTAAATTTCAACTCCCTCTTGTACGTTTGGAGGATGTTAACTAACTTAACCTCTAACACATTTGTAAAAATGACTAAATAAGTGAATTAAACATGTAATAAGATGATATGGACCCCCTTTAATATCCCAAAGTAACTAGACTACACTTTGGAGCTCTTTTACAAAAGATTGAGTATCCCAACTTGCTCCTAGAATTTCAAATTTTCAAACTTGTAAAAATGGTAGGAAAATGCCATATAAGCTACAATTAAAATTTTAAAGACTCTAAATCAAGACAAACACATACTAAATAACTTATACAATCTAAAACAACTCAAAATTGGAGACCATGAAGATGCCCCTGCATCATACTACCAAGGAGCAAAGAAAACTTTCCTTTAAAGTTATAAACATTCTTGCTTTGATGTGATTCACTTGCTGAATTTTGATCTTCAATTTTTTGCCTCATAAATCCCAAGGCCTACTTAAGGATTGTATACATTCATGTCTCTTATATTCTACTACAACCAATCTCTCTTGCACATGTATATGCTCTCTTGAGCCACACTTGTACTTTGTCTTGCCTCTTGTTATCTTCATCTATGCTATACCTTAAATAAATAAAACATTATCAGAATCATGTTCTTTCTCATGCCCTTGAGGCATGTTCCAACTCATTTTTTTTCTCATGTATTTTTCTTTCTGCCAAACACCTTCATGTGTTATGTATGCTTCACTCTTCCTCTTTGCATCAACCATCAATGCACCTTGCTCTTCTCCTTGTATGATTCCTCCTTTTATAACGTGATCTTCAACCTCAATAGCTAAAACTTCATCATGTAGAGTGTCTCTTTGTACTTGAATCCTCCTTATCTTTATTAATGCTCTCATTTTGGACACCATTGCTACATGCCATAAGTCTATATTCTCCTTTTTCACATCTTTCACAATTTCTCTATATATTTGATGAGGATCAAAATTATGTTCATCCTTAAAGACTTCATACAAAATAGAATGATCCTCTTACCTTTGCTTATGCTACTACCCCAATGCTTCTTTGTCTTTATTTTCATCCAATTCATGCTTCATATCAACTTGCTTCTTAGATGGTTGACCTACTTGTTCTTCTTCCATCATCATGACTCTATCTTGAGCCTCTTCTTCCTCTTAGTGCCTCTTGATCACCACTTGATCAAATGCTTCTTTTTCTTATTTATTAAGCCCATGTATTGGTCCAGCTATCTCATTCTCTTCTTCAATTCTCAAACTTGCATTTACACATGTGAAAACATCATTAATTTGTAAAACATGAGGCTTGATTTCCCCCTCTATTATCTTCTTAGGTTGCTTGCTCAACTCTCTCAACTATCTCTTCACTTTTCCAATGTATTCTTATCTTTTCCTCTTCTTCACTATGTCCTTGAGAGGTCATCTCACTCTTTTTCTGATCTTAACTGAAATTTTTGGACTTAGTGCCTCCAAGGCCTGCTCTAATTCTTCCAATACTATCTTTAATTCATCAATCTCTCTCTTATCAACTTCTTCCTTGTGGCTGCTTTCTTATTTCAATCCCTTCATTTTATTTCACTCTCTTCACTCTTTAAAATATCTCTTTAGGTCTCTCTTAACCTATCTCTTCTTCTTGATAAGCCTTCCCACTTGCCTTATTTGACCTCAATTGGGTCTCTCTCACTATCTTCAGGCACTCTTCTTGAGCTTTCTTATTGGAGATCTCACTAGTTTTCTTCTTTCTCTCTCTAATCCTCTTGTCTTAAGGGATTCACCAGATGCACTTTCTCTTTTCTACCTCTTTATCATGTACTTGTAACCTCATTATTATTCTCACAACAATCTCAATGCAACCATTTCAATAGTATCTCAAAAAAATTTCAATACCTACTTAGCTTAAACTTCATGCACATATAACCAATAATTGTAAAACACACAACATACCTTATCCTTAGAATGTTCTTTCTCTTTTACCAAATTATGAAAAGACCACCTCTATCTCTAATCCTTCTATATCTCTAATACTTGTAGTTAACATTTAATGTATGCAATCTTCACAATCTCCTCTATCTGTCAATTATTTCTTACGAGTCTTCCTGACATCACTCTTATACATGACCTCTTTACTAGGCATCTCAAATTCTTTCTCTTCTGGTCTTTAGAAGTTATGTACAACTCATGCTTACACATTCATCTCCTTACTCCATTAAATCTATGTTTCCTCTCATATCATTCCATTCACTAGCCCTCACACTACCTTATCACTTAACTTCAAAAAAAAAAAGTTTCCTCTGACGCCCATGATGTTTTCTAACATCAATGTTATGATCATAGCACTATTTTTAGCCTCATTATCCATCTTAGACAACCCCTCATTGCATTATCCATCTTACTCACAACTTCTACTATCCTGACAGGGTCTCTTGTAGCCTTTTTTACTCATTTATTGCTTATAATAAAAACTATAGTGGTGTTTAAGGAAACTATATACTTTTACCATCACCCTCTATGGTTTTCTTACCTTACAAAAGATTCATTCCTCAACTCATTTGTTTGACCACTTTCAAGCTTTATCTTGGTTTTGGTTTAGGTCTCTTGGACCCTTGCTATATACATAATTGCATATATGTTGTATAAGAAGGTACATATGAACTTCAAAACTCAAAAATATTTTAAAGAACATCAAACCCAAAATAAATGCCAAGTTTGACTAATTTTCCATGGTGGAATCTCCTGAAAGTAACATTTTTCTTTCAAAACACTAACACAAGGTTGTGCATAGTTTGTCAAGCCCGAGAAGGGTAAAAATTCTTTTCCAAACATTTTAATAACTTTTATGACACTGTGAAAGATTGAAAAGGTCTGTACTAACATCCAACATCTTTTCCAACTAGTGGATTAGATTATTGACACCTCTGCTATACTCTTTTATAAATATGTTTGTGTTAGGAACTTGTGCTACCCCTTCTCTTTACATTGTTAGTATATTAGTTGCTATGGATGCATATGATTTATAAGTCATCTCATGAGCATTTTGTTTTATCCCATATTCATGAGAAGTAATAGTTGCTTAGATTAGACTTAGTATATAAGTAAGTATTGAGGCCAATGAAGGCATCCATGAATTGTATTAAATTGATCTTGCTCAAAGGAGGTTGCCCCCTTGAAGAGGCCAATGATTTTGTATTTCAGCTATTATAATTTAGTTCTACTTATTTGAGTTAATATATTACTAATTTTCATAGTTTATTTCATGTATTTATAATTATTTGATAACTTGTTCAGGGAAGATCCTCTCATCTGGTATCAAAGCACTTTTTAGGGCCAATTTCTTTTCCAAAAAGTCTAAACTCTACTATACTGCATAATTCATTTAAGTATATTTCTCTAAATTTCTTAACTTTGTTCTACTACATTATTTATTTAAGTATTTTTTTGTATTATAATAATCTATTTCAAATTAGGGTAAAAACCTATTTGTATATTTGTGGGAACTGCTTAGGTGAAATCCCTAAGACTCATTATGAGGAGTACTACAGGAACCCTAAAGTAGCTGGCCCATTGAGAGGACCTGCTAGCAAAATGGGCAACTAACCCTTCTCAATTGAGTAGTTTCCATCCACGAGGAAAACCAAGAGCTATTTCTAGGGGTAAATCCATGGCCAAATTTTTTTTGGAGAGTGGTACTCACTTAGATAACATTGGTGGCCAAAGAGATATCTTTAAAACCTTAAGCAACCATTGGAACTTGGGGCCCATTTCTATCAATTTTAAAATATTTCTAACAGACTATCAAAAAATCAATCAACAGAGTATCATAAGACTCTCAAAGAACTTGCATTTATATAGTTGATAGAAACACAAAATATAAATCTTCATCTTATTAGTTTAAAAAAACTATCAATAGAGTATCAGAAGACTCTCAGAGGACTTACAATGAGACATTTGATAGAAAATAGAACCCAGAAACCAGAAAAAAATAAAAAATAATTGTTTTTTGGCCATATATCTCCATATTTAGCCTTGAGGACTTGCATTTAGATAGTTTATAGAAACTAAAAATAGAAACCTTCATCCTATTAGTTTCAAAAAACTATCAATAGAGTATCAGAAGACTCTCAGAGGACTTGCAGCGAGATATTTGATAGAAAATAGAACCTAGAAACCAGAAAAAAAATAATTGTTTTTTTGCCATATTTCTCCATCTTTAGCCCCGTTGATCATAAAACTTTATCCAGACATCTAAAATTCCATTCTCCACATTTTTTTCCTTGAGGTCCCATATCCTGATTCTACTCCTAATTCTTGCAAATCTCAATTTTCTATTTTTTTGGGTTTTCCCATAACTTATATTTATGTCCATTTGCCTCAAAATTTATCCACAGTGTTCATATCCCTTTTTTTCTCATTTATCCCTCTTTGATAAATTTTTTATTTTTTCCATATTACCTTCTAAAATTACCCTCACCTTCGTCAATCATACTTCCACTATGCAAAATATTTATTAAAAGTACCTTTACCTCTTTTGATTTCACCCAAATTAGAAAAAATTCTTAATAAATGTGTCTTAACTCTAGTTTTCCTACCCATTGCAAAACACAAATAAAAAAAATCTCTTCTTCTTGTCATGGTAGTAACCCAAACAGGAAAAAAAACATGGAGGATTTGCCACCCTCAAGACTCAAATCAAAGATCTTGATGAAAAAATTATCAGCCTCAATATTCAATATACCGCCTTGAACAATAGATGGCATCCATAGTCCTCTTTAGATATCAAGTTTTCTTCTTCCAATAATTTTCATGGGTTGAAGCTTGATTTTCCTTAATTCAATGGTCCAAATCTGATTGGATGGATCTATCGAGCAGAACAATATTTTAGTCTACATAATACTTTTGATGCCAATAAGGTCCCACTTACATCCTTTCCCTTGAAACATGAATCCATTCAATGGTATCATTGGTATACCAATGTTCATGATGAGCCCATATGGATCAAATTTTGCACCCTCATTTTGAAATAGTTTGGCCCTAGTGCTTTTGATGACTTCACTAGAGTACTCACTAAACTTCACCAACTAAGAACCATGAGAGAATATAGAATAAAATTTGAAAAATTATCCAATCACATAGAGGGATTATCTGATGAATTATTTAGGAGTTAATTTTTCAATGAATTAAAGGATGCAATTTAATCTAAGGTCAAAATGTTCTAGCCCAACATGATGATGGAAGCCCTAGGGTTGGCTAAGTTGGCAGAGGAAAAAATAACAACTCAACAACGATTCAAATCTAATTTTTCTCTATTTATAAATATAACTCCACAACAATCTCAAACAATGTCATCCCGTAGAACCACTCATATCAAGAATTTGACTAAAGCAAAGACGTGAGCATGTAGAGAAAAATGACTATATTATAATTGTGATAACGAATTCACTCAGGGATATCTATGTGTCGAGCAAAATCTATACCTGTTGGATGTGGACTCTCTACTTGAAACTAAAGTTTTAGAAGATGCTCAGGATATAATAAATGATCTAGAAGAAGCTCCACTGATTATGGAACCTGCTTCTTAGGAAGACTAATTAGAGATTTCTCTCCATGCCTTAGCAGGAATCACCACCCCTCAAACCATGCATGTTAAGGGTTAATTTAATAAGATCCCTCTCATAATACTCATTGATTCAAGTAACACTCATAATTTTATTGGCCCTTAGATCACCAAATAGGTTGATTATTTTATCCATCCTTGCTCCAACTTTGAAGTCATGATTGCCAATGAGGGCACATTACCTTGAAAAAGGAAGTGTTGTAATGTGCATATATCTATTGAAGATTATAGCTTGTACTTTGACATGTTTACCTTGTCCTTAGGTGGATGTGATATTATTTTGGGAACCTAATGGTTACACACACTTGGACCCATCTTGTAGGATTTTTGTAAACTTTGGATGCAATTTTTAGATAATGAGAAAAACACACATTGAAAGGCTTACACCTGGGGTCTCTCAGCATCATAAGTTCACATCACATGAAAAAGCTTCTTAAGAAGAATTCACATGACATCATTTCTCTCAACTATCTCTTCACTTTGCCAATTTATTCATATCTTTTCCTCTTCTTCACTATGTCCTTGAGAGGTCATCTCACTCTTGTTCTAATCTTAACTAAAAATTTTGGACTTAGTGCCTCCAAGGCTTGCTCTAATTCTAGCAATACTATCTTCAATTCATCAATCTCTCTCTTATCAACTTCTTCCTTGTGGCTGCTTTCTTATTTCAATCCCTTCATTTTATTTCACTCTCTTCACTCTTTACATTATCTCTCTAGGTCTCTCTTAACCTATCTCTTCTTCTTGATAAGCCTTCCCACTTGCCTTATTTGACCTCAATTAGGTCTCTCACTATATTCAGGCACTCTTCTTGAGCTTTCTTATTGGAGATCTCACTAGTTCTCTTCTTTCTCTCTCTAATCCTCATCTTAAGGGCTTCACCACATACACTTTCTCTTTTCTACCTCTTTATCATGTAATTGTAACCTCATTATCATTCTCACAACAATCTCAATGCAACCATTTCAATAGTATCTATAAAAATCTTCAATACCTACTTAGCTTAAACTTCATGCACATATAACCAATAATTGTAAAACACACAACATACGTTATCCTTAGAATGTTCTTTCTCTTTTACCAAATTATGAAAAGACCACCTCTATCTCTGATCTTTCTATATCTCTAATACCTGTAATTAACATGTAATGTATGCAATCTTCACAATCTCCTCTATCTGTCAATTATTTCTTACGAGTCTTCCTGACATCACTCTTATACATGACCTCTTTACTAGGCATCTCAAATTATTTCTCTTCTGGTCTTTAGAAGTTATGTACAACTCATGCTTACCCATTCATCTCCTTACTCCATTAAATCTATGTTTCCTCTCATATCATTCCATTCACTAGCACTCACACTACCTTATCACTTAACTTAAAAAAAAAAAAGTTTCCTTTGACTCCCATGATGTTTTCTAACATCAATGTTATGATCATAGCACTATTTTTAGCCTCATTACCATCTCAGACAACCCCTCATTGCATTATCCATCTTACTCACAACTTCTACTATCTTGACAGGGTCTCTTGTAGCCTTTTTTAGTCATTTATTGCTTGTACAAAAAACTATAGTGGTGTTTAAGTAAACTATGCACTTTTACCATCACCCTCTATGGTCTTCTTGCCTTACAAAAGATTCATTCCTCAACTCATTTGTTTGACCACTTTTCAAGCTTTATCTTGGTTTTGGTTTAGGTCTCTTAGGTCTCTTGGACCCCTGCTATATACAAAATTGCATATATGTTGTACAAGAAGGTACATATGAACTTCAAAACTCAAAAATATTTTAAAGAACATCAAACCCAAAATAAATTCTAGGTTTGACTAATTTTCCATGGTGGAATCTCCTGAAAGTAACATTTTTCTTTCAAAACCCTAACACAGGGTTGTGCATAGTTTGTCACGCCCGAGAAGGGTAAAAATTCTTTTCCAAACATTTTAATAACTTTTATGACACTGTGAAAGATTGAAAAGGTCTGTACTAACATCCAACATCTTTTCCAACTGGTGGATTAGCTTATTGACACATCTGCTATACTCTTCTATAAATATGTTTGTGTTAGGAACCTATGCTACCCCTTCTCTTTACATTGTTAGTATATTAGTTGCTATGGATGCATATGATTTATAAGTCATCTCATGAGCATTTTGTTTTATCCCATATTCATGAGAAGTAATAGTTGCTTAGATTAGACTTAGTATATAAGTATTGAGGCTAATGAAGGCATCCATGAATTGTATTAAATTGATCTTGCTCAAAGGAGGTTGCCCCCTTGAAGAGGCCAATGATTCTTTAATTCATCTATTATAATTTAGTTCTACTTATTTGAGTTAATATATTACTGATTTTCATAGTTTATTTCATGTATTTATAATTATCTGATAACTTGTTCAGGGAGGATCCTCTCATGTAGTATCAGAGCACTTTCTAGGGCCAATTTTTTTCCAAAAAGTCTAAACTCTACTGTACTGCATAATTCATTTAAGTATTTTTCTCAAATTTTTTTAACTTTATTCTACTACATTATTTATTTAAGTATTTTTTTGTATTATAATAATCTATTTCAAATTAGGGTAAAAATCTATCTGTATATCTGTGGGAACTGCTTAGGTGAAATCCTTAAAACTCATTATGAGGAGTAATATAGGAACCCTAAAGTATCTGGCCCATTGAGAGGACCTGCTAGCAAAATGGGCAACTAACCCTTCTCAATTGAGTAGTTTCCATCCACAAGGAAAACCAAGAACTATTTCTAGGGGTAAATCCATGGCCAATTTTTTTTTGGAGAGTGGTACTCACTTAGATAACATTGGTGGCCAAAGAGATATCTTTAAAACCTTAAGCAACCATTGGAACTTGGGGCCCATTTCTATTAGTTTCAAAATATTTCTAACAGACTATCAAAAAATCAATGAACGAAGTATCATAAGACTCTTAAAGAACTTGCATTTAGACAGTTGATAGAAACACAAAATAGAAATCTTCATCCTATTAGTTTCAAAAAACTATCAATAGATTATCAGAAGACTCTCAGAGGACTTACAACGAGACATTTGATAGAAAATAGAATCCAGAAACCAGAAAAAAATAAAAAATAATTGTTTTTTGGCCATATCTCTCCATATTTAGCCTTGAGGACTTGCATTTAGATAGTTTATAGAAACTAAAAATAGAAACCTTCATCCTATTAGTTTCAAAAAACTATCAATAGAGTATCAGAAGACTCTCAGAGGACTTGTAGTGAGATATTTGATAGAAACTAGAAGCTAGAAACCAGAAAAAAATAAAAAAGTAATTTTTTTTGGCCATATCTCTCCATATTTAATCCCTTTGATCCTCAAACTTTATCCAGACATCTAAAATTCCATTCTCTACATTTTTTTCCTTGAGGTCCCATATCCTAATTCTACTCCTAATTCCTGCAAATCTCAAGTTTCTATTTTTTTGGGTTTTGCCTTAAATTATATTTGTGTCTATTTACCTCAACTTATATTTGTGTCTATTTACCTCAAAATTTATCCACAATGTTCATATCCCTTTTCTTCTCCTTTATCCCTCTTTGATAAATTTTCTATTTTTTCCATTTTCCCTTCTAAAATTACCCTCACCTTCGTCAATCATACTCCCACTATGCAAAACATTTATTAAAAGTACCTTTACCTCTTCTGATTTCACCCAAATTAGAAGAAATTATTACTAAATGTGTCTTAACTCTAGTTTTCCTACCCATTGCAAAACACAAATAAAAAAAATCTCTTCTTCTTGTCATGGTAGTAACCCAAATAGGAAAAAAAACATGGAGGATGAAATTGCCACCCTCAAGAATCAAATCAAAGATCTTGATGAAAAAATTATCAGCCTTAATATTCAACATACTGCCTTGAACAATAGATGGCTTCCATAGTCCTCTTTAGATACTGAGTTTTCTTCTTCCAATAATTTTCATGGGCTGAAGCTTGATTTTCCTTAATTCAATGGTCCAGATCTGACTGGATGGATCTATCGAGCAAAACAATATTTAAGTCTACATAATACTTTTGATGCTAATAAGGTCCCACTTACATCCTTTCACTTGAAACATGAATCCATTCAATGGTATCATTGGTATACCAAGGCTCATGATGATCCCATATGGATCAAATTTTGCACCCTCATTTTGAAATAGTTTGGCCCTATTGCTTTTGATGACTTCACTAGAGTACTCACTAAACTTCACCAAATAAGAACCATGAGAAAATATTGAACAAAATTTGAAAAATTAGCCATTCACATAGAGGGATTATCTAATGAATTGTTTAGGATTTAATTTGTCAATGAATTAAAGGATGCAATTTAATCTAAGGTTAAAATGTTTTGGCCCAACATGATGATGGAAGCCCTAGGGTTGGCTAAGTTGGCAGAGGAAAAAATAACAACTCAACATCAATTCAAATCTAATTTTTCTCTATTTATAAATATAACTCCAAAATAATCTCAAACAATGTCATCCCCTAGAACCACTTATATCAAGCATTTGACTGAAGTAAAGATGTGAGCATGTAGAGAAAAATGACTATATTATAATTGTGATAACGAATTCACTCAGGGATATCTATGTGTCGAGCAAAATATCTACCTATTGGATGTGGACTCTCTACTTGAAACTAAAGTTTTAGAAGATGCTCAGGATATAATAAATGATCTAGAATAAACTCCTCTAATTATGGAACCTCCTTCTTAGGAATACCAATTAGAGATCTCTCTCCATGCCTTAGCAGGAATCACCACCCCTCAAACCATGCATGTTAAGGGTTAATTTAATAAGATCCCTCTCATAATACTCATTTATTCAAGTGACACTCATAATTTTATTGACCCTTAGATCACCAAATAGGTTGATTATTTTTTCCATCCTTGCTCCAACTTTGAAGTCATGATTGCCAATGAGGGCACATTACCTTGAAAAAGGAAGTGTTGTAATGTGCATATATCTATTGAAGATTATAGCTTGTATTCTGACATGTTTGCCTTGTCCTTAGGTGGATGTGATATTATTTTGGGAACCTAATGGTTACACACACTTGGACCCATCTTATAGGATTTTGCTAAATTTTGGATGCAATTTTTAGATAATGAGAAAAACACACATTGAAAGGCTTACACCTGGGGTCTCTCAGCATCATAAGTTCACATCACATGAAAAAGCTTCTTAAGAAGAATTCACATGGCATCATTTCTCTCAAATATCTCTTTACTTTGCCAATTTATTCTTATCTTTTCCTCTTCTTCACTATGTCCTTGAGAGGTCATCTCACTCTTATTCTGATCTTAACTAAAAATTTTGGACTTAGTACCTCCAAGGCTTGCTCTAATTCTGCCAATACTATCTTCAATTCATCAATCTCTCTCTTATCAACTTCTTCCTTTTGGCTGCTTTCTTATTTCAATCCCTTCATTTTATTTCACTCTCTTCACTCTTTACATTGTCTTTTTAGGTCTCTCTTAACCTATCTCTTCTTCTTGATAAGCCTTCCCACTTGCCTTATTTGACCTCAATTGGGTCTCTCTCACTATCTTCAGGCACTCTTCTTGAGCTTTCTTCTTGGAGATCTCACTAGTTCTCTTCTTTCTCTCTCTAATCCTCTTGTCTTAAGGGCTTCACCACATACACTTTCACTTTTCTACCTCTTTATCATGTAATTGTAACCTCATTATCATTCTCACAACAATCTCAATGCAACCATTTCAATAGTATCTATAAAAATCTTCAATACCTATTTAGCTTAAACTTCATGCACATATAACCAATAATTGTAAAACACGTAACATACCTTATCCTTAGAATGTTCTTTCTCTTTTACCAAATTATGAAAAGACCACCTCTATCTCTAATCCTTTTATATCTCTAATACATGTAGTTAACATTTAATGTATGCAATCTTCACAATATCCTCTATCTGTCAATTATTTCTTACGAGTCTTCCTGACATCACTCTTATATATGACCTCTTTACTAGGCATCTCAAATTCTTTCTCTTTTGGTCTTTAGAAGCTATGTACAACTGATGCTTACCCATTCATCTCCTTACTCCATTAAATCTATGTTTCCTCTCATATCATTCCATTCACTAGCCCTCACACTACCTTATCACTTAACTTAAAAAAAAAAAGTTTCTTCTGACTCCCATGATGTTTTCTAACATCAATGTTATGATCATCACACTATTTTTAGCCTCATTATCCAACGATTTTATAATTCAGTGATTATAATTTAGTTCTAATTATTTGAATTAGTATATTGCTAATTTTCATAGTTTATTTCATGTATTTATAATTATTTGACAACTTATTTAGGGAGGATCCTCTCATCTAGTAACAGAGCACTTTCTAGGGCTAATTTTTTTTCCAAAAATTCTAAACTCTATTGTACTACATAATTCATTTAAGTATTTTTCTAAAAAATTCTTAACTTTGTTCTACTACATTATTTATTTAAGTATTTTTTTGTATTATAATAATCTATTTCAAATTAGGGTAAAAAACTATCTATATATCTATGGGAAATGCTTAGGTGAAATCCCTAAAACTCATTATGAGGATTACTACAAGAACCCTAAAGTAGCTGGCCCATTGAGAGTACTTGCTAGCAAAATGGGCAACTAACCCTTCTCAATTGAGTAGTTTCCATCCATGAGGAAAAAAAAGAGCTATTGCTAGGGGTAAATCCATGGACAAATTTTTTTGGAGAGTGGTACTCACTTAGATAACATTGGTGGCCAAATATATATCTTTAAAACCTTAAGCAACCATTGGAACTTGGGGCTCGTTTTTATCAGTTTCAAAATATTTCTAACATACTATCAAAAAATCAATCAATAGAGTATCATAAGACTCTTAGAGGACTTGAATTTAGATAGTTGATAGAAACACAAAATAGAAATCTTCATCCTATTAGTTTCAAAAAATTATCAATAGAGTATCAGAAGACTCTCAGAGGACTTGCAATGAGACATTTGATAGAAAATAGAACCTAGAAACTAGAAAAGAATAAAACATAATTGTTTTTTTGCCATATATCTCCATCTTTAGCCCCGAGGACTTGCATTTAGATAGTTTATAAAAACTAAAAATAGAAACCTTCATCCTGTTAGTTTTAAAAAACTATTAATAGAGTATCAAAAGACTCTTAGAGGACTTGTAGTGAGACATTTGATAGAAAATAGAACCTAGAAACCAGAAAAAAATAAAAAAATAATTTTTTTCGCCATATCTCCCATTTTTAGCCCCATTGATCCTCAAACTTTATCCAGACATCTAAAATTCCATTCTCCACATTTTTTTCCTTGAGGTCCCATATCCTGATTCTACTCCTAATTCCTGTAAATCTCAATTTTCTATTTTTTTGGGTTTTGACATAACTTATATTTGTGTCCATTTGCCTCAAAATTCATCCACAGTGTTAATAACCCTTTTTAGCTCCTTTATCCTTCTTTGATAATTTTTCTATTTTTTCCATTTTCCCTTCTAAATTACCCTCACCTTCGTCAATCATACTCCCACTATGTAAAACATTTATTAAAAGTACCTTTACCTCTTCTGATTTCACCCAAATTAGAAAAAAATCTTTCTAAATGTGTCTTAACTCTAGTTTTCCTACCCATTGAAAAACACAAATAAAAAAATCTCTTCTTCTTGTCATGGTAGTAACCCAAATAGGAAAAAAAACATGGAGGATGAAATTGCCACCCTCAAGACTCAAATCAAAGATCTTGAGAAAAAATTATCAGCCTCAATATTCAACATACTGCCTTGAACAAAAATGGCATCCATAATCCTCTTTAGATACTGAGTTTTCTTCTTCCAATAATTTTCATGGCCTGAAGCTTGATTTTCCTTAATTCAATGGTCCAGATCTGACTGGATGGATCTATCGAGCAAAACAATATTTTAGTCTACATAATACTTTTGATGCCAATAAGGTCCCACTTACATCCTTTCACTTGAAACACGAATCCATTCAATGGTATCATTGGTATACCAAGGCTCATGATGAGCCCATATGGATTAAATTTTGCACCCTCATTTTGAAATAGTTTGGCCCTAGTGCTTTTGATGACTTCACTGGAGTACTCACTAAACTTCACCAAATAAGAACCATGAGAGAATATCAAACATAATTTGAAAAATTAGCCAATCACATACAGGGATTATCTGATGAATTATTTAGGAGTTACTTTGTCAATGAATTAAAAGATGCAATTTAATCTAAGGTTAAAATGTTCTGGCCCAACATGATGATGGAAGCCCTAGGGTTGGCTAAGTTGGCAGAGGAAAAAATAACAACTCAACAACGATTCAAATCTAATTTTTATCTATTTATAAATATAACTCCACAACAATCTCAAACAATGTCATCCCCTAGAACCACTCATATCAAGCAATTTATTGAAGCAAATATGTGAGCATGTAGAGAAAAATGACTATATTATAATTGTGATGACAAATTCACTCAGGGATATCTATGTGTCGAGCAAAATCTCTACTTGTTGGATGTGGACTCTCTACCTGAAACTAAAGTTTTAGAAGATGCTCAGGATATAATAAATGATCTAGAAGAAGCTCCATTGATTATGGAACCTGCTTCTTAGGAAGACCAATTAGAGATCTCTCTCCATGCCTTAGCAAGAATCACCACCCCTCAAATCATACATGTTAAGGGTTAATTTAATAAGATCCCTCTCATAATACACATTGATTCAAGTAAATCTCATAATTTTATTGACCCTTAGATCACCAAATAGGTTGATTATTTTGTCCATCCTTGCTCCAACTTTGAAGTCATGATTGCCAATGAGGGCACATTACCTTGAAAAAGGAAGTGTTGTAATGTGCATATATCTATTGAAGATTATAGCTTGTACTCTAACATGTTTGCCTTGTCCTTAGGTGGATGTGATATTATTTTGGGAACCTAATGGTTACACACACTTGGACCCATCTTATAGGATTTTTCTAAACTTTGGATGTAATTTTTAGATAATGAGAAAAACACACATTGAAATGCTTACACTTGGGATCTCTCAGCATCATAAGTTCACATCACATGAAAAAGCTTCTTAAGAAGAATTCACATGGCATCATTTCCCAAATCCATTCTATTCAAATGCAACCATCAATGGTCTCCACTACTAATTTTGCTCTACAAACCATTTTACATAGGTATGTAGGTGTCTTTACCGAACTAGTGGGATTGCCACCTTCACGACTAGAGGACCACTATATTTAATTTCTTTTTGGATGCATTCCTCCTAATATTAGGCCCTACCACTACCCATTTCAATAAAAGACTGAGATAGAGATGCTCATTCTAGACTTATTGAAGCAAGGCATTATTCACCCTAGTACTAGTTCATATTCTTCCTAAGTTGTCTTTGTCTATAAAAAAGATGGGTCATAGTGCCTTTGCATTAAATTCTATGCACTTAATCACATCACAATCAAGGTTAAGTTCCCAATCCCTATTATTGATGAGCTTCTTGATGAACTTCATGGCACTCATTTTTTTTAGGTTGGATATTTGCTCTAGATATCACCAAATCCAAATTCATGAAGATGATATTCCTAAGATAGCTTTTTGCATGCATGATGGCCATTATGAGTTTTTGGTCATGCCCTTTGGCTTCACTAATGCTCTTTCGACATTCCAAGTTTTGATGAATAAAATATTCTGGCCCTACCTATGGAAATTCGTTTTGGTCTTCTTTGATGATATCCTCATCTATAGTAAAACATGGTCTAAGCATCTCCAACATTTGGAGCTCACACTACAACTTCTCTCTAATAATCATATTTGTGAAAAATAGTCCAAATGTTTTTTTGGCTAGGATGAAGTGGAGTATCTTGGGCATATTGTTTCAGCCCAAGGGGTTTGGGTGTATCTTAAAAAAATAAGTGATATGATAAATTGGTCTCATCCTCAGACACTCAAGAGCCTCCATGGTTTTTTAGGGTTGATTAGATACTATCACAAGTTTGTCAAGGATTACAAAAATATTGTAGCTCCACTAAAATCTATGTTGAAAAAGGATGCTTTTAAATGGAAATAAATTGTTGAGTGTGTATTTGAAGAATTGAAACAAGATATGTGTACTACACCTATTTTAGCTATACCTAATTTTTCCAAGACCTTCATGATCGAGAGTGATGCTTGTGTTAATAAACTTGGTGATGTTCTCCTCTAAGAAGGTTGCCCCATTATGTTCACTAAAAAATCCCTTTCTGGAAAGAATTTATTACTCTCTAATTATGAGAAGGAAATGAAGGCCATTTTACATGTAGTACAAAAATGATGGCCATACCTACTGGGGAATCATTTTTACATCAAAATTGATCACTAAAGTATAACCATTTCCTAGAATATTAGGTCTCTGCCCCATCACAACATAAATGGGTTAGTAAACTCATGGGTTATGACTATGAGGTCACTTACAAAAAGGGTAAGAACAATATTATTGCTAATGCTCTATCTTTCACATTTACAAACCAAGTTTCCCTTTCAACTATTTCTGTGCCTATTCCAAATTGGTTGGACACTATGCAACATGGGTATGTCAATGACTCTTCATTATCTTAAATCATTTAATTGTCAGCCACTAACCCCTCTACTATACTACATTATTCTTGGTATGGCACTTCTTTGTGATATAAGGGTTGTCTGGTGATTATCCAGAGCATAGATCTTTAGCAGGCTATATTATATGAACTCCATGCTTCTCCATCTATTGGGCACTCAGGGTTTTTCAAAACTTATGAATGGGCATGAAACAACTTATTTTTGAATGGAATGAAAAAATTAATTCAATATATGGTGGTTGAATGTGATACCTGCCAATGTAACAAGGGTGAAACAACACTCATTCCTAGGTTGATCGAACCCTTTCCCATCCCTACTAGGATTTGGATAGATATTTCTATGGATTTCATTGAGGGGCTCACTAAATATGAAAGGAAAATAGTGATCTTAGTTTTGGTTGATCGCTTCTCTAAATATAGTCTTTTTTGTGCCCTCAACCATCCTTATACCACCTCCATAGTTGTAAAAATTTTATTGGACCATATTTTCCATATTCATGGCATTCTTTCTTCCATTGTCTTAGATCATGATGTAACCTTCACCAACCATTTTTGAACATAACTATTTTGACATACTAGCACCCAATTGAAGATGAGTTTTGGGCATCATCCATAGATGAATGACCAGGCTGAAATTATCAACAAATGCTTGGAAACTTTCTTTCATTACTTCACCTTATAACAATAACATCAGTGGGAAAAGTGGCTCCCTCTCACTGAATGGTGGTATAATACCTCCTACCACACTTTAACTAAATTGACTCTATATGAAGTAGTCTATGATCAAGCACCACTAGTGCTCCTTCTGTACACCCCCATTAGTTCACCAATTCAAGTGATCAACATGGCTTTCTAAACTTGAGATTAGATTCTCAACACCCTATAAGATAATATTCATATGGCACAAAATAGAATGAAACAATACGCTGATCAACACCATTCCAAATGTACTTTCCAAGTAGGTGATATGGTTTTTATTTGATTGTATCCATACAAACAATCCTCCCAAAAACACAAAGGGCATCATAAGATAACTCCTAAGATCTATGGGCCAATGAAGGTTATCTAGAATACTAGTCAATTTATTATAATTTCAAGCTCCCACCTTCTTACCAAGATCACCCAATATTTCATGTCTCTTGTCTGAAGAAAGTCTTGGCACAAACATTAGAGTGCAAACTATTTTACCAGAACTTGATAATAAAGGATCTATACTTCTTGAGTTGGAGGTAATTTTGGACAGGTGCACACACCAAATTTACTCTCGATCCATCACAGAGGTATTCATTTAGTGGCATGAAATGAAACTAGAGCATGCAACATCAGAACCACTATTTCAGAGTCAACACCAATTCCCATATCTGAAGCTTTGAGGACAAATCTTTTTCTAAGAGGGAGGGGATGTTAAGAACTCATGATACCCATTCTCTTTACTTTGTTAGTATATTAGTTACTTGGATGTATGTGATTTTTAATTCATATTGTGAGCATTTTGTTTTATTTCACATTCATGGGAATTTGTAGTTGTTTAGATTAGACTTAGTATATAAGTGTTGAAGCCAATGAAGGCATCCACGAATTGTATTGAATTGAGATTACTCAAAAGAGGTTACCCACTCTAAGAGGCCAAAAATTTCAGAATTCATATATTTTAAATTAGTTATGCTTATTTGAGTTAATATATTTCTGATTTTCATAGTTTATTTCATGTATTTGTAATCATCTACTAACTTGTTCATGTAGGATCCTCTCATTTTGATTGACTGTGCAAGTCTATTGACTACTACATGCTTGTATTATGTTTTATACCACATAATAATAAAATAATGATATCAAATATATAAAAAACCTTAAATATCAAATAACACTCTCTCTCCAATGTCCTAAGAAGCATCATAACCTATCATTAATAGATCTTCCTTTCATTGATTCACTTCACAGAGTTTTATGCCAATGTTCACACACAGGGAAAACATGGTTTGTGATTGATTGATTAAGAAGGATATTGAAATTTTTTTATTAATGCTTAAAGAATCATAAAATAACGCATATGAACCTACTAATTATATAAGAACCTTTGAAACATGTTTGAAATATTTATTTCTCTAACTCTATTTGTCCATTCAACTCTCTTCCACACACATGACACACATAACTTGTAGTCAGTCTTGTTTTAAAAAGGAACTTCCTATTCTTAATTTTAGACACAAAGTAAATTTAAATTAAATTTATC